>VZSU01000154.1:3055789-3171813 GCA_013398715.1 Nesospiza acunhae | reverse complement strand
GCAGGAAAAGGAATTATATATAATAGAACCATAAAAATAAAACTCCTTGTTGCTGTAGTGACAAGACAAACAAAAATGAGGCATGGAGAAAAACTTTCAGACTGAGATTTTTTTCTGTCCAAAGTACACAGGAGGTTATTTGGCAGCTGTTTTATCACTGGGGTGCTCTAAGTGGGATGGGAACCTGAGCAGCCTCTACTCACCGTGGCCACACAACAAACAAATTACTGCAGCCAGCAGCCTCAGACTCTTACAGCCACAATCAACAGCTGCAGGTAGCTGAGGGATGAAATCTGTGTACAATAGAGAATTAGTTTGCATTTTGGCATGTAAGAACAAGAAAAAAGAAAGCCAAGATGGAGTCCTGCACCAGATTGCCTTGCAATAAAAATGGTTCATCTGCTGTAAATATCTCTGGGAAATGAGATCTCCCTGTTGTCTCTATTTGTTTGATTTTTTTTAAAATCCTTTTTTAACAATGTAATTATCAGAGATGACATTTTGCCTAGTTTGAAACAAATTCACCTTATGACAAAGAGAGTGTGCAAGTCAAATTTTCATTGTATGCTTATCTACATGACTGATTGCCAGAGACTACAGTCAGTAAGCTGACCTTCATATCTTTATAAAAATGCTATTCATGTGATCTGTTATCATTTGCCCAGTAAAATCATACTAAAATTAAACATTGTCATTTTACTGCATGCAAACTATTCTAAAATCAGTTTATTTTTATTTCTTTATATTTGATTTTTCACTTTCAGAAGAATTGTCATGGCATGATTGCCTTACTCTGGGACAGATGTGATTAAAAATCTTTAAAAACAACTAGGCTTCAGTTACATCTGATATTATTTTAAAGAAACTTTGATTTAAACAGAAAAAAAACCCATGTAAATCATCATGGCTCAAAAATCAAAACTGAAAGGAACTAGAAAATTTATGATAGTAAGAATATGGCTAGCAAGTAGGATTTGTTTGTTAAACCTTTGTCTCTGATTTAACAAACATAAAAAGTTTAGGATTCATGCACGTTAACAAGGTTCTTCCATTTAGCAAAAACTCTAATTAAGATATTTCAGATATTCACAAATCTTCATATTTCTACATGTGCTATTCACTTTTCCAAAGTACAAGAGGCTCCTTCTATTATCAGAGCTTGAGAAGAAAAATGCACAGTATAGTGCACAATTAATGGGAAAAAAATGCACATAAAACACCCATAAAATGTAAAGGTATTGAGGAAGCAGGCATATTTGTGAACTTTTCCAAAAATTACACTGTAAAAACCTTAAAGGCACTCATTCTTCTTTTCTTTCATCTCAATAATATTGTTGTTCTAATGTTTTGTTGTCAATTGCTATTTAAAAAGAAACCAAAGCAACAGATCTTCTCAGTAATGCAGGTATTGAATTGTCTGTTTCTAAGCAGTAATGTGAAAGAGAACTACTAAGAGATAGCATTTCGAAAATTTAAACCCTCATAAATTTAAATATAATTTTTAGCATGTTCTATGCTATAGAGACATTTAGTGTCCTGTAATCCTTTCTAAATATTTTTAGAATTCAGGCCAGGCAAACTTAAAAGCATACTTTATCTATCAGACATCTTAAAAAAAAAAAATTTATGGAGAGATAGAAATGAGCTATAAAAACAAATAGGAAAAATTCAAGCATTCTGGTCCCTCAGCCCATGGCAGACTATGGTGCCAAACAGACTGAAAAATAATGAGCGAGGTGAGAAGTCTAAAGCATTCACACAGCTGCAGGGAAAAAAAAAAAAAAGAAAACAAATTAAAAAATGGACAGGGTCCCTGCCATTGACCTGGTGGTAGAACATGAAGCATGGAGAAAAAATATCCACCTGCACCCTGTCAGTGTGTGCTAGCAGAATGCATATCAACAGGGGCTAGCAGAATGCATATCAACAGCCAGCAGGTAAACAGCAGTTTCTCTGCTTGACATTTTGTGGAGGCCTTTCCCCACTTACTTGCTTTCCCTTTCCTTTACCTGGGCAGAGGTAGTGCTTTTCAACCTCTTCAACCTTTTGACCCATGCATGTGTCTTCTTCTCCAGAGCATCACTTCCCACAGGATCAAAGCACATTAAAAGAGGGCTTTTGTCCCTTGAAGCCCCAAGTCTTTTCATTGTATTTATATTATATCCTCAATACTGATCTACTGGAAAGCCTTAAAAATAGTTGTCCTAAAGCCCTGTCTATGCAACAGACCACTATTCTTTTGAAGTGTTTGCTTTAGTGCTCATTGGAGCAGGGAAGTCAGAGATGGGATGCCAAGAAGCACTACAAAAACATGTATCCTGTGACCTAAGTCAGAGTATATAAACACCCAAAGCAAAATTAGTAAAGCCTGTCATAAAAGCACAGCATTAAGCACTTTCCGTTCCACAGATCAATGTTTACAAGTGAAGTTTTCCACCTGGTTAACAGCAAATCATTTTTCCAATAGGTATCAGCTTGCTGCAGTAAATTGGAAAAAGTTGTTGGATTCCAAACAAAAACGCAATATAAAAAGAAAAACAAAACAAACAAACTCATGTCAGAAATTCAAACCAAATATTTATCTTTATCTCATTTATTCACCAAGCCCATGTACCACTGTTCCTATATCATTATTATTTTTCCAGTCCAACCTATATGTCTGCTTTCCTATATATCAACAGTGATTTTTCCTGAGTGCAACTTATTCAAAAAAAGCTTCCTTCTTTTCACCAAACCATATTTATGCTAACAAGAGCTGGTAAATCTTTCTGCAGAGCCTCTCACCAACTTTCTTTGGGTTTTTTTAACTTTCTTATAAAATTATCAAGTCAGAATTAGTCAAAAGTTTCATAGCTATCAAATAAATTTACAGGGGACTGCTATTGCAATATTTTATACAGGAAAAGCTCTTGAATTTGATTAATCCCAGCAAAAAGTCTAGATTTTTCTGCATCAATGTCAATGGAATAACTTTCAGATATGATCCCAAATCACAAACATGTTATATTGTATTTCAATTTCAACAGTGGACCAGACTCCATTGTCTAATGCAGATGATCTAGCTACAGATATCTAGACATAAATATATGTGCATATTTATATAAAATATATCTCACCTTAAGTATACTTTCAGATGATTATCCAAAAGATTATTTAATATAATGATGCTTAAGTAGACTTGGATCACTAAGATCCAAATACTTTAATGAATTTATACTCCATGTGAATAAGAAGGAGAGAAAGATTCAGTGGAGCAAAATAGCTCAGACCAGTAAAATCCAGTCAAAATTAAAGCACTGTTAGGAAATTGTGACTGTTTTCAGAATTACCTGTAGAGCAAAAAAAGAAAAGACAAAAAATAACATAAAAGAAAAAATTATACTCAAAACTTCCATCTGCTCTAGTATTAAGGCAGTCTTGACAGTCTTACTTGACTTTTTCACCCATAAACATTCCCAACATCTGCTTTTAGGATAAAAATCTATGGCTTGTTTCATTTTTTCTCTCCTCACATTAAGAACTTTAATTTTCTCATGTTTATGCTAGCACATATTGAAACAAAAAGGTCTGGCAAGTTGTGTTAGAGATATATTGTATACATCTTTCAGTGCATTTTTCTACTGAAGTCCCCTGCTGCCACTAGCATCTCCTGGCAAACACCAAAAGTCAGCAGGTGCTCCATCTCTGTATTCTGGGCAGGGCATTGAGAGTGGGGAGTCTGTTCTTCCCCACTTCACATGGATATTAAACCCCCTCCACAGACTTTACCATGAGACACCCTGTACTTCTGAAAGGAGCAAACAAAATGACAGATTTCTCCCTCACACAGCACATTCAGTGAGTTTTTGAAAGGTAAATACACGAATCATGCAGAGAGGAGATAAAACTACCAAAGCAGAGGACATGGAGAGTTGCACCTTGACAGGTGAAGGTATTAGGACATGTCCTGATTTAGGAAAGCAAGCATAACCTCTTCAACCCATTTTGGAAGAAGACTAAGACAGATCATGACTATGCCCACGTCCACAATGATAAGGCACTTATAGGATTATTTTAGATCATCTCTGAGATCACAGTATCTGATCCACAAAGACTTTTTGCAAGGCTTATTTCAATCTTCTCTGTGATTAGAAATGTCTTTACTGTAACAGCACCTAACTTTGTCATTTACAAGGACAAGGGGGTCATGTCACAAAAGGCAGAACTCAGGAGCAGAGGAACACAAGAGGAACCAAGATGAACACATATTCTCATAAGTATGGACAGTGCTCTCTTCATAGTACTGAAGAGTAGAAGTGGTACACATCTTTAAGTTTAACATGGAAACTAAAACTGGCATGAAATTCAACAGCAGTGTATCCAAAAAACAAAAGTATGAAAGGCATGACATCAAATGTACCTGATGTTTTTGAGCGTTGTCCCTGTCTTAAGCAAAATGGACTTAAGCATAATGGACTTAAGCATAATGGACTTAAGCATAATGGACAGGTAGCAAGAAACAGATTTTCACACCTTATGCAGATACTTCTATGTTGACAATCAATCTTTTTCCCCACTGAAATAATTTCTTCCTCTCTAAGAAATAATTTTGAAAAACATAAGAAAGAAAAAAAATCCTCTTAACTTGAAGTTTGTTCTTATTTCACTTCCACATATAAAGAAGAATATCCTGTGAATAATGAGCTGAAGGAAAAGCATATTTGTTTACTTCCCTTTTTTCCCCTTATATATTCACTGTGGTACATCATGTCGTGACTTGATTTTTTTTAATATTCTTTTGCACCCACAAAACGAAGGTTTTTTATTGTTCTCCAAAGCAAATTACCAGAACCTTCTATGGTAGTTTATAAATTAAAGAAAAACCTGTTAGTACATATAAGCACAGAATCATCAGTGTTGAAAGAGACCTTTAAGATCATCAAGTCCAACTATCAATGCAACACCACCATAATCACCCCTAAACCAAGTGCCACGTACAGAGGACTCTAACCACCAAATACCCCCAAGTGCCACATGCAGAGGACTCTAACTCTTGACTCAACCATATCTTGGGTAACTTATTTAAATGCGTAACCACTCTTTCAGGGAAAAAAAAAAATCTACTATCTAACCTTGGCACAAGTTCCTGATATTTCCTCTCACCATTTCACTTGAGAAATTACTGAAGAGCCCAACCCCCTCCTTGCTACAACCTTTTTTCAGGCAGTTGTAGAGATCAATAAGGTCCTGCCTGAGCTTCCTTTTCTCCAGGCTAAACACCCCCATCTCTCTCAGCTACTCCTCAAGAACTTGTGCTCCAGAGCCTTCACCACCTCCACTGTCCTTCTCTGGACATGCTTCAGCACTTCCAAGTCTCTCTTCTAGTGAGGAGCCCAAAACTGAATGCACAGTTTGAGGTGCAGCTGCACCAGCGCTGGGTATAGGGTATAATCAGTGCTGGGGACAATCTCTGCCCTGTTCCTGCTGGCCACACTACTGCTGATCCAGGCCAGGATGCCATTGGCCTTCTTGGCCCCCTGGGCAGTGCTGGCTCATCTCCAGCTGGCTGTCAATCAGCACCCTCCAGTCTCTTTCTGCCCAGCAGTTCTCAAGTCACTTTCGGACCCAAGCCTGCAGCTCTGCCTGAGGCTGTTGCAATGTACATGCAGGACCCAGCAGGGACTAATTAATTGAAGCTATCCTTGGAGACTGAAATGTTACGGTCTATGGCTATTTTCATTAAGGACTTTTGTTTATTATAGCAAAATTGTGTAAAAAAAGTTGCACAGAAGACCATTGCACCCAGAATAGGCCTCCTGACTGAGGCCCTGGACTGCAAGTTGATAGAGGTAAGAAAAGTGACACTATTGTTCAAAGCATCTGGGAAGTGATGGATAAGACAGGAGGAGCACCCAGGGCAGGGCTCAGACCTACAGCTTGGGGTGGCAGCTATAGTCCCACGCTTATTATTGCCAGGCTTGCACACTCCCCTAACCCAGGGGCATGGAGAAACGTGTTGGATTCATGTCCAAAAAAGGCGTCTGGTCAGGCCTCCCTCCCTCCCTCTCTTTCTCTTTCTTTCTTTCTCTCTTTTTTTCTCTCTCTCTTTCTTTCTTTCTTTCTTTCTTTCTTCCTTTCTTCCTTTCTTTCTTCCTTTCTTTTTCTTTCTTTCTCTCTTTCTTTCTCTTTCTCTTTCTTTCTTTTTCTTTCTTTCCTTCTTTCTTTCTTTCCTTCTTTCTTTCTTTCCTTCTTTCTTTCTTTTTTCCCTCTTTTACCATTATATAAAATATATTGATTTTTTTTTGGTGTCAAAATCTAACCTCCTTTGGTTTTAATAGTATTTTTGGGAATATTACAGGGTCCTCTCTGCTTTTTCACAGAGAGTTGGTTCTCTTTGCTCTTCTGTGATTAGAGTGGATTGTAACAATGGGCCATTGCATAAAACTCCAAAAATAAAAGGGGTTTACAAATTTTGTTTTTACTAACTGCCAAGTCTAGAGCACAGTAGAAGTTCTGGCAAATACTCTCTCTAAGTGTTGTGGTCTATCACAATATAACTACTTTATTCCTCTGTGTGGATGTTACCAATTAGTAGCTGCCTAAAATCAGTATTAATAAAGTAGCGTCCAAGCATCAAGACATTTAGCAGCCACTGCACATTTGCAGCCATAGGATGGTTCCAACACTGTGCTGCTCAAGAGTATATTTAAGACACCATTGCCCCTAGAGATGACAAATTTCTGTTGTTATTTTAAATACACATCGTGATCTCACCTCTTGGCTCAGAGATTTCTGCATTCTTCCATAAGCTCCCACACAAAGACTTTTGTGCTTCAGAGCAGATGCCAAAGGGACTGTGTCATTGTCTCGTGAGTCTGGTCTATAGAAAGCCAGATCCCTGCAGAGAGACTGAGATCCTGGTGCTAAGTGTGGAAGCTGTCCCCCCACTCTTCTGAGGGACTCTGGGGAGTGTCTTCCCAGGAGCCACTGACTGGCTGACTTCTCTGCCAAGAACAAGTCAAGCAGGTTCCTTGTCAAGGGCTTCTTTCATGCATGCCTTTTTGTAGCCAGCAATCCCATGCACCAGGAAATACAGCAAATCTTCCAAATTACTAGCAATCTAAACAAGCTGGGTCTCCAGTCCTCTAAAATTTAACAAAGGAGAAATTATTCATCTGCCTCAGATGAACACATCACATCGATACCAGGTGGAAGGATGTTGTCTGAACAAAATTTAAAAAAAAGACCAAATACTGCCAGGCTATGGACTAGAAAGTCTTTTGCCATAGCCAAAAGAGAGGAGAGAATTCAGTATAAAATTACCACACTCATAATGGAGGTGTCACTTGCATTTAGTGGCATGCTTTGAGCCCCTTCCAGTAAAATGGTCTAAGGAAAATGACCATTTATCTTCAGGATGGCAGAGTCATGGTCATAACAAGTTTTGAAAAACACCAGAGAGCAAAAGGCACTCATACAGTTTCTTGCTCCTTCCTACCTCACAGTTTATATTAAGTGGCAAATATAGTATCCCAAAGAGTTTTTACCTACATTTCCAGTTTCACCAGAGCAAGCCTAGATCGGATTTTCCAAGATTTGTTCCTGTGAGTAGCATCAGTGTTTCCAGCAGGATCATTAACACAGATGAGAATTACTCACACATACAAAATGTGCTGTATTAGGTTCTTACATGATGATATCATGGAAACTCCAGTCTGGATTTGCCCAGATAAACACACCAAGGAAAGAATAGCTAGACAGCTGGCACAAAGATAAGAAACAAAACAGAAAATCCAAAATCATCACTCCATATTAGGTGGTGCAGGTAAGATGTTCCATACCAGTTATTTCATAACCTACCTTCACCATCTTGTAGATATTCAGCAACTTTCTTAAACTGACTACATGCTGAATTCATGCTGAACAGTTAGAATATGAAAGCAAGCCACTTACTGCAAGCCAAATGCATTATGCTGCAGTTTTCACAAGTTCCAATTAAAAATGAGCACCATGGTCACCTCTGGTTAACTTTATGGCACATCTTGTCTCTCTCCTCACATCAAAGAAAGCTTTATTTTGTACTCCATTTGTGGGAACAGTGAGAACTTGGGACTTTTTTCCCCACAGAATAAAGTTGTTCAAAATTTTATTAAAAATATTAAAATATATATAAAAATATATTTAAAATATTTTCCTTTTATTTTTAAATGCATTTTATAGAACCTATAATAGGAAATAAGTTATTAAGCATGAAAATATAGTATGAACACAGGTATGTAGCATTCTATCAGGAATCTTCAAATTTTTGGAGGGTATCATTATCAGATAAAGGGCATACACAAGGTTCTTGTTATTTTTTACCATCTCCTACCTCCTTCTTAATTTTCCTTCTTGCCAAAAACAGCATCTGCCAACATCTCCTACACCCTGGAGGTGCTTGCACGGATTCTCCAGAAGGCAATAATTTGCTGTCACTGCGGGCTAAATCATGGAGCATCACCGCTGACAAAAATGTCATCACTACACCCAATACAGGAGCAGAATGTTTGCTTGGAATAGCTCATGAAATGATCAGCTGTGCCATGATCTGTATCATGCTGCAGTCTGGTAATTCTTACACAATTCTATTAATTAATTGTGAGTTGATGAATGACAAATGATGAGTTCCAATGACTTAGAAACTGAGGAGGAAAATGGCTTAAAGTACATCTGGTGAAATACAAGTCCAGTTCAAGGCAAGGAGGTTCAATATTTTCCCAGTTTCCATGGAGTTTTCCCAGTTCCCAGAAGGATTCCCACAGCTGGAAAGGGAAACGTGTAGCATTTGACTGATATCACTAAATACAAAGTGCAGAAGCATGTGCACTGTTTTCTGCAACCTGTTTTTCAGGCCTGCTGCAAGATCAGGAAGACAACACTGCCAGGTGTCATAGCTGGGCATTTTCCCAGGGAAAAAGGAAGGTCAAAAAAGACACCCCTAAGTTCATGTCTATCAAAGGGAATATAAATACATCCTTCAAGCACAAGATGAACAGCAAGCCAAACAGCAAGGAACGGCAAAGAAGCAGTATGCTCCATATCAGCATTGGGAAAAAAAACCCCACACTTTCCTTAGAAGATAATTTCTCATCTGAATCCTGAATTCCTGAATCATATTTACTCAAATCATCTGTGTGAAATTAGACAGAAAACTACAAATAAGCTCTCATCAGCTGTTTTTCACATTGCTTAATGGCCAAGCACTGATAATATACATCAACCAGATGCAGTCAAGGCCAGGAAAGAAAGCATTTTGAACTAAATTCCTTTTTGGCTTGAGTTTTGAGTCTGGATCCCAAATGCTGTGGGCAACAAAGGCAGAGTACAAACTGTGCTTCAAAATGCAGCATGTTGAGAGATGTTCCAAGCACCTGTGGCATATTTTTACACAGTGTAAGCCTCACAGAAATATTGCATATTCTAGAAAGAGTCACTGCTGTATTTGACCTAATAGAAGAAATATCACCCTGAATCCAGAGTCATGAGTATCATCTTATTAGCATAAACCAAACCATGGTTTAGGATAATGTGGTAAATCACAGATCTAGAGTGCCCACCCAAATATTTTCACTGCAATAGCTTTTTGTTTTTTGGGGTGGGATGGATGATGAGTGGAAGGGAAGGGCTGCAGGGTTGGGGGAAGACTTACCTCAATATGCAGGTATCTTACAACACCTCTTGGTCAATAGGGTACACAAGAGAAATGTCCAGCATAGAGGAAGGGTGAAAGAGGCACAGCTCAAATACACGCTCTCTGTAATTTGCAGTAACATCTTTGTACTATGGATTTACAATAAATATTTGTTGCTTCAAATTTACTAGTATATTTACAACTCCAGATTTTAACATTCCTCATAAAAGCACAGATACATTTAAAAAAACAGTAATGTTTCTGGGACATGCTGAAGCAGATGGACTAGTCAATGCAGCTACAGTAATTTATAGAGAAGAAGATTTATTTGTTTATGCCTATACTGTAATACCACCTACCATTTTTTTGTCACTAATTTTGTATTTTGATTCAAACTTGGTCAAGAGCCACTTCCATATTTTAGCAAACTTTTTAAAAATAGGCAGTTGAATGCACAGGATTCAGCTGAAAATCTTCCAAGTAAATTCAAGTGAACAGGAATACATTATGCATTGCAACTTCATTTTAAATAAACCAATCAATGGAGTTCTGTCTGTAACCTCAGCATGAAAGGTAATTTATGTAGAAAAGCAAATCAATGTCCCCTGAATTTTCTGGAAGTTTAACTGATGCTCTCAATGGGGATCATTGACATTGGTTTATTGGGAGAGTTAACATGTTTGTTTCAACCAGTTGTAAGTGAAGATAGGGAAGAATTAATAGTCTGCCTAGACTCAAGGAATATCCTAAAATAACTTTCAGAAGGCAATAACATGTTCAGTTAAACAGAAGCTACACTGAAATTAGTATTTCATATCACTGACAAAAACAGGTGTGCATAACCTTCCATGGGTAATTTTTTACATGTAATTTATGTGGTGTCCTTAAGCTGAAGTACAACAGTAACCGCTAACATGCTTGATTCTTTAAAAAGTTATTGTTTTATGTGAAAAATTACTTTTCTTCTTTGTTGTCTTTGGCACCGGTAACTGCAGGAAATAAATTCCATTCCTAGAACAATACTGTCTTGTATTACATGTGCACGTTCACATGCTAGTATGACCATGCTTTGCAGCATGGTCAAATCATTTGGGAGTAAAATATGGAAAAAGGACTTTCATTGAGTTCTGATACCTATGAACTGGAAGATCGTAGCACCAACTTATTGTTGCCATTCACTTGAAGGATTTTTCTTGCTCTCACCTGTGATAGGTGACTGAGCCAAAAAAAAGGAAGATTCAATTTCTTAAAAGGTACAAGTTACCAGAAAATTCAAAGGCAAATGAGAACCCTTTATTCTTGGAAAAAAAAATCCCAGTCCTATAGAAAAAAAATTTTAAAAATCCATGTCATGTCTCCTAGATGTCATCTGTTTCTTTAAGAATCAAACACAATATAAATATTTAATTCAGAGTGAGGCAAAGTTAAAGGTATATATGGACATATATACAGATTTTATGAAACAGGCCCAAATCAACATATTATGTGCTTCTCATTACCCAAAAATATCTGGTGAAGCTGAGCTTCAGTCTCATATTGCAGACTGGGGAGAATTTACTATTGATTCCAAAAATAATTTGTATTGATGGCAGGAAAGGAAGTACCTCATGCAGTAAACTTTTGAAACAGATTATGTAGAGAGCTCAATAATATAAATATAGAATGCAACCCATGTTGATTGCTTGAAAAATGTATGCAACCTCCACTAGAATGAATGAACACCATGGCAATTAACCTATGACAGCTACATGAACAAGCATTGCACAAAGCAGGCTGTTAGACAGTGCCATCAGCCACAGAAAAGCAGTGTCACTGAAATGGTCATCCAGTAGAAATTCATCTTCAGGAATTAAAGCTTTAACACTCAGTACCTTCCTGTTTCCTGAGAAAGAAAAGCTGTGTCTGTGTGAGAAGATGGGGCAGGGCAATGTCTGAGCAGTCCCTGTCAGCAGAGGGTTAGTTACAGGGGTGGTGTGTAAGCCTGCCACTGAGGGCAGTATACCTGAATGACCGAATTGCGCTCAGTGACACCAGGTCGAGCAACAATGTGTACCCCAGAGCGGTGGAATACAGCTTCTCAGAACAGCCAGGCCAGGCCAGTTCAAACTGAAATATCTGGAGCTGAGCACTTACATGAACAGACCAAATTATGGGTCTAAACTAAAGCTATCTTACTGAACTGCTCTTTAACTCCCAGAATGTAAACCCAAGACCAAGACCTTGCTTTCTTCTTCCTCAACCTGTAAGAATGAAGAAGAGGTTAGACACAGCATTATGAATAGGCCACGCTGAATTCCAAGAAGCCATATCAGAATTAACCTATGACTTCCTACTCATTAAATCCAAGCACGAAACCTTTCTTGGTACAGCAGTTCAAACTCCTAAGCCTGTGAATGTAACATTTTTTGTCTCAGATAACATAAAAGCACCATTAGACAACTGTTACAAATTAAGTGATGGAAAAAAAGAAGCAGCATGGAAAGAAACTAAAAGTTATTATTTTTAGCTGTAAATCACCAGATTTCAAAAATATAATGAAGGACTGCTAAAGTCACAGCAGCTGTTTTAAATACATGAAGATGGTGAGGGCTTAGTTAATAATTGATGAAGTACTAACAAGAAGAAGAAGACAAATGTGAANAGGGGGCAGACAGGGAGGGCACCTATTTTCATAGGGCAGTTTTCAAGTAAAAAGGGCAGTTATTTTAACTTGACTGATTACAGAAATCTGCCTATTAACATTGTCAGAGATAACGATTCCTAATATATTTTTGCTGACCCAGTATGCCTGCTGGGCATTCTATGCTGTCATTTCCATCACAGAGGCATGTACTACCAGCTTGCTTCAAGCAATGTGTTTTCAGCAATCACTCAGTTCAGACATTCAGTGCATTCACATCCTGAAAATTTTGCAAATAAATAACAATCACTAAAAAAAAAAAAGAGAACAAACTTGCAAACCCCCCATTTATTCAATTTTAAATTCACCTCTTAAATAACCATCTTCTGGGTGAGTCCAGTTGGGCTCCCTTAGTCATATGAAAAAACCCTGCACAGGGTGACAAGAGAAGCACAAATAAAAAATATGAAACAGGTGTTTGTCAGATTACATATACAGAAGAGAATTCAGATATACTTGCCACCCTGATAAGGCACTTACAGATTCTTTGCTGATGAGGAAAGCACTAGTGACTGGGGAAGAAGAGCCACTGCCTCTTCAGACCAGCTCCTTCCTGCTGCTCTGCCCTCTGCCACCAGCTCCAGCTACATCCTTACACTGGTGGCTTGGTGGTATCAAATAGTCCTTAGATTAAGCTCTTGATTTCTTTCTTTAGAGTTTGCAATTGTCATGTAGGTGTTTTCTCTCTTCGAAAATCCTCTTTGATCTTTATATACCTCATGGTGCTGTTCCAACCACCCTCCATTGTAATATTCTCATTCTTATTTCTCTGCAGTTTTTTTCTGCTCACTTTTGCTCCCTGTTGGTGCTCGCACTTCTCTGAGATAGGATTGTGCAGCTGGGTGGGATCCAAGCTGAATCTTTATCTGCTAGGGCATCCCACCTAAACAGCATGGGTTACTCTGAGACAGAGCTTCCTGTTTGGAGAAGGCGCTTCCCCACAGAATGCAGATCACTTGCCTAATGAGCGTCAGTAGAATCATATCTGGATGCTGCTTACAGAAATCCTACTCACAATTTTCTTCACATCTCAGGGGAAGTCAGAGAATTGGGAGAAACAGAAGAATCCCTCATTAAGAGAGTAAGATTGACAGAAACCAGGCTGAATTGCAAAATATTCTTCCTGAGATAGGAGGAACTCAGGTTTTAGGAACAACAAAATGAACACCCCAGATAAAAGTGCAAAAGTTTTTGCATAAAACATACAGTGGTATTATTTATGTCATCTGGCAATGAAGACAGTCTTAAAAATTCAAATGAACTGTTTTAGGGAATTCAAATCTTTCAGGATATTACACAGTCAAAATTATGAGAGGTAGGAGTAGCTGTAATTTCTTCCTACTGACTCATTTGACCCTCTCAGCTTCCAAATTCCCAACTTTTTTAATGCCTACACTACTCCTTTTCATGCATTTTGGGTTCCTTTCTATAACAAAACTCAAAAAAATAACACTTAAATAAACCAAGGGAAGAAAAAAAAAATCAAGCACCTGCTACAGTATCAATTACTTATTACAGTTAAGATTTAAGAGGAATTAACACCAAAAGGCATGTTCATGTAAATGTAAATGTGTAAAGAGAGTTCAGTGAGGCTAAAAGTGCTGTCATGAATTGCAGACAAATTTCAGAATCACAGGATTTTATTTAGACATCTTATCACTCTTGAAATTACTGGGAAATCAGGCTGTAAAATTTCTTAAATAAATGTACCCTGGGAAGGCAGCCTGGGTATAAACAACAACCTACAATCAGTGTCACATAGACAATGTGCCCGCCACTCAGTATGAGATGTCCACCACTCCCTGGCAGGAGTTGCTACTTTTTGGCTAGTGGTGTGTATGCTGCTTTACCATGACCTAAGAAGATTTGCATAAACACAGGTGCATATCCTGCACACCAAAATGATCTGACCAAGTGCACACGCCTCTGAAATCAGAGGCATGATGCCTTTTTCTGCCAGATCTTCTGCTCTGAAATGTAGGTAGAAGCAGATAAATGCATTCACATAATTCAGGCTGATTTCTGGCTCTAGAAATGAGTAAGGAAGCATCAATAGTTTCCTTCTCACAGGAGTTTTTGCTTTTTAAGAGGAAGGCACAACAAAACATCCTTGGACAAAGCAAGCCCAGACAATTAACTGTATTTGGTTGAATTTACTCTTCCACCATAGTGGAGGTATCTCAGATAAGTATCTGAGACTGAACAGTTGTTTCTAATTAGCTTAGTTCTACCTGTATATTTTTATCACTGATTTGTCACAGGCCAATGTATTTTTCCATGATTCAGAGGAAAGCAACTTCTTTAGCTCAAAGGACTGAAAACTTCAGTTGAAATAAGGAGAACAGACTCAGGACAAAATGTTGTACACCATTTTATGATAGTAAGAGACAGAAAATATTTTTTGACCTCCTTTTCAAAAGCATAGTGCAGTAGCTAAGCATTAAATAACAGCTCAATAGGTTGTCATCAATGCAGAAAAATAATTATCTGGGAAAACTTATATAACCTCCAACAAACAAGGTCAAAGATCAAGATACTTTTACCCATGGCCTGTAAGCTTCCGTCTTGCATGAAGTAACTTCTTGGATAGAAAGAACTCACCATCTTCACTGGGCTGGACACAAAGTACTTATTATTTTAGCACCAATTAATTTTCCTTCATGTTGAGCCTATTAGGGAAATTCATTATGGAGTCCCACTGGTTATTCTACTTCTCTGCTCCAGGCCTATCCATGAATCCATACTGACAAACCAAACTGCATCTTTCTTTATTTCAGAAGTAAATCTAAAAGTGTTACTTTTTGTTCTTTACTAGAAACAAAATTTTATGGGCCTCTTCCAGCTTGTTTCATTGACTTGTCTTTTCTCTTTTTCCTGGAATGTGTAACTATTGCCCTCATAACATTAGAGATCCCAGTGCACAGTTAATCTATGCCACTGGTTAAGACCCAGTTAGCAGCCAAAATTCTGATATGAATAAAGGGCTGAACCTCATGTCCTTGCAGTAGGAGCCAAGAGTTTCAATTATTAACTCATGACACTTACTGCATTAAATAGATCATTAATGTTCTCAGCAACCATAATTGAGCCAACATCACACAGCAATTGTAAATGCACCTTATGTGAGGACTGCTGCTTACCTGGCTCTGTGTATGACACCTTCAGGGCTGGTATGGGAACAATTCTGGCACAACCTCCTATTTCTCTGTGGTGCCTCACTTAAAGAAGTTTTATTTTCCTCTTGCTGAGATTCTGCCATTTCTGACGCTAAGCAATAGACCTCCCCAGTGAAATACTGCCTTCCTTAAAACCAGAGTGCTGAGATTGGTTTCAGTGGAGTCAGTGTTTATTCTGTTGAGCCTGGGACTTCCCATTTAAGTGTGTGTAACAGGTGGTGCTGCAAACTGTGGAGCTGACGGACTGAGAACAAGGAGTATTTTTCAGTCGTTCATAAGGCGCTTGCCAGGTTTAGGGGCAAATCTGCAGGCTATACAGGAAAACACAGTTTAACCCAGTTGGCTGTGAGCCAACATGAAGAAAAGTGTCACTCACATATCTGGGATGATATCCTGGCAGTTGTTTCCTACCACCTCCCTCCAAACCACTGATTCTGACAAACTGGAGGTGGATCTTGGGCTGATAGTTTGACCATACTAATGGAGTGACATATGATACATTTCCAGATAAATGGAGTTCTCCTCACCACTCCAATTTGTGCATTTATATGAAGCATAATGCCAAGGATTTAAGCTTGAGAACAGCTACAATGGAATTTTTAGCCCATAAATGTGATCCATTTTCTATGCCATCTCCATCAAAACCAAATCCCATTTCAGTTTGTCAACAGCTGACCCAAAGTCTTTGACAATCTCAGAAATGACTATCAATTTTAAAAGCATGCTTCAGGTTTCCTTGAACATTTTAACATTTCTCTTGTGTTAATAGTTTCAAGACCAAATACAAGTACCCTGGTCAACTCTGTATCAGATCCAGTATCTTGCTACAAAAATCTACATTTTCCCACTTGAACGCCTTTATTGAATAACATTAGTGCCGGCATTACTGCCTTTCCAGTCCTAGTTATTATTAATTCTCTATTAATTTACTATTAAGAAGGGAAAGCTGCTTCCACTGAATATCTTACAATAGCTTAAATAATTTAAATTCATTAAAATGTTTATAGCTTTATAATTATCACTTATAAATTAAGTGATGCAATTAGTGAGCAATATAAACAGTCTCACCCTCTACAGGTGCCAGCCCAAAGAAACTTCCAATCCTTTGCATAGAGCAGAACATCATATGTTTTTTCACTAAGGCAGTTGTGAGCTGGTAACTCCCCTGCTAAGTGCTCCAGTGTTGCTGCAGGTAAACAGCTGGATGTCAGCCTTTTTCCCCACTGTGCTGGGAAGTAATGTCTTCCTGGATGACCTTTCCTACCCTGAGGAAATGTTCAAGATTTTGGACACTGGAAAGACTGAGGTTCATAGCTCTAACTGAATGAAGGCTGAGGTGACGTGTAAAACCTAAGAAAGCGATTCAGTTAACTAGTGTGGGTGCAAATTAATCCGAGAACTGTTGGCACAGTCTACTTGTGGATATTTGACTTTTTATTCTGTAAAGAGGCATTTGGTAATCCCAGTGGATGTTCAGACAATAAAATACTTCAGATGCTGTGTGCCAGAGCTCTTCTAAGTTAAGGAAGTGCTACTTTGAAAAAAATCCTTGCCTTAGAAGACTCTCTCTCTCTCTCTCTCTCTCGATATATATATATATGTATTAAATACACATATATGTATCTCCTAGATATCTCTCAGGGGAACAGTGATAGTGTGATAGTTTCTACAGCTAAACATTTTGCACCTTCTCTGTTCTCTTTGACTGAGCTGATTTGATCATTTGTATTCTTTAGTAGTCACTGCCATGTGGAAAATATCTTCTTCTAACAGATTTTTTGACTGACATTTTTCTGCACATCAACCACGAGAAATGGCAAGTGCTCCCTTGTCCATGACAAGCGTTTTGATTTTGCTCCAGTATTTGAGAGGACAAGAGGAGTAGGGATGTAACTTGGATGGTCTTAGTCCTGTTAAGACCATCCAAGTTACTTGAATGACCATTTTGGTTACTTGGATGTAACCAAGTTCAGCTTTCTTTTAGGCTTACAGTGAACTGGTCATTTCCAGAATTCCAAGCAGTTTGTATGGAGCTTTTCCAAGTCCAAAGCCCCTGCACTGAAGTCCTTTTTTGAATGAGCTGTCCTGAGCTGTCATGTGACAACCCAAAGACAAGTGCATGCTGCTTCTCATCTCTCCAGGTGTGCCAGATACAGCACACAGATTCCAGCAAAGTGCTGGAATTTGACCTGCCTTTGCTCTGATGCGCCATGCAATATGGAGCACTATAGAGGGGGATCCCTGCTGACGAAAAAAGTGCACCAGCTTTTCGGGCCAGGCCTGTCCTGTTCCTCCAGTCCAGCTGTAATTCCCACTGAACAGAAATAAGTGTCTCACACATCTTCCCTGCACACAGAGGTTATTACCTTATCCTTTTCATTCTCTAGAGCAAAAAGTATGTATAATACAGATTCTAGGGTTTCAACTGTAATTTTTGACATTTCATAGAACATTAAAATGCCACATTTCTAAGCAGTAACAATAATTACATATTAAGGCAAGATAGAGAATAGATTTAATAATGTGCAAACATGTACCCATGGCAATGAATAGGAATTTTTACCTTTAATGAGTCAAATTGTGCAGCTGGAATCTCATCACAACTACATTTTGGCTGAAAAAATATATATTTGGACAAAAAATGGGCATTTGCTCTGTCCCCTTGAGGGCCAGGGAGCTCTCATGACACCACTGGATTGATCATGCCTTAAAGCATTCAGACTGCTTGACAATTATTTTTCCATAACAGTAGTTTCAGGGTATATTTACAGTACAACTGCTAGAAACTTTTATAGAACAGATGATAAGGGATGAGTGACTTTCAGTTGATTTGGCTATGAGGAATATTTATACTTTGCAAATTTAATTCAGATCTTGACTAGATCACTATCACAAAGACAGCTGCTTACTATAGTTGTCTTAATTCCAGTTGCATGTTTTGTCTGCTCAAGCAGTAGGTCTTTGGAAAAGCAAAGAAGGAAACAATGGTTACATGGATAGACAGAAAATGTTCCAGCTGAAATTCAGATTTATTTTCCCACATCACCTAACTCAGGAGCCTATCAATAAAGCACACAAGACATATAACTATTTGCTAGAGCTGTGCTTAGCTTCAGACATTACCCATCTTTTGGACTGTCTCCTGCTTACTTTCAGGTCACCACATCTCTCCTCTGAACACAACATAATCCAAAGGCAGTTTTTTGGGGTTGCTACACTTTGAAAAAGACAAGTAGTTTTATTTTATTTTGGTAGTGTACCTGGTTAATCTTAACTGTCTTCAGGGATTAAAATACAGCAGTCTGAATCTCTGGTGTGTCTGCAAGACATGTAGAAGACAGTCTGCTGTTTAATGAAAACCAAATGGAGATGGTTTAGCAGATGTCCCCAGTGATTCTTAAGTCATAGAGCATGATTTTCCCAAGCTACTTGTTATGAGCAGAAACACCTAGGCAGGAATGTTCTCACCCTTTCTTGAATTGGGCCTTTTACTCAGATGCACTGTAAGCACTAGAACAGGGTCTACAGAGCGCCAGAAAGGCAAGGCCTGCCTGCACCTCTCCTGAGACAGAATAGCATAGTGGTATGAGGCTTCTAAAGTTTTCAGTCAGATACCTTTGCTAATGCTTGCTGTTGTGATTGTCAGCAACCACACACAGCACTGCTTATGTCTTGCACACACCATCTCTCTTGCCATTCACACATTCACTCTACTTTTTTGGGAACCACATGTGTTGTTGACACAAATTCTGTCTTTTCTAGGTTCCAAATCCCCCTGCCAAGCACATTTTTTAAAAATTAAATAATGCTTGGCAGCATATACAAGCAAACAATTACCCACACAAATTTGGTGCAAGCAAGTGTAAGACCACAGCAACAGAGCAGAGGAAGTAGGGTTTAATCATTAAAATGTGTCAAGTGTGGGTTCAGCAATTGTTTTTGTTCAACAAACCATGCTATTTTATTGTGTGGTTGGCTTTCCTGGGCTACGGATTGAGCCTAAATCAAGATTCAATAAAAGACACAGTTTTTGTGGCAAAATGGAGGACCATCTCCTTATCGCTACTCTCCCCCCTGCTCTGGTCTCTTCTCACAGATGAGGGGTGAATAACCTACCATTTTGAGATTTCACTGCATTGCAGACACAGATAACACTGCACTGAGGACCAAATACAGTTATCAAGGAGGTTTTCTGTCTTCCCAAATACAGCAGCAAATAGGTTAAAGAAATTAAGTTTGGCCCTCCATCTCTTTAGGTTGTTTGGTATTGTGTCACTTTAGATGCTTCTGCATGTACCATTCTCACCTGGTCCTACTACTTCACCCAGCAGCTGGCCATTGCAATCTGCTTGATTAACTTTTAGCAGCAGCAGTGTTCCTGGGATTTTGATTATGACTTAATTCCCATGCAAAAAGCAAAACAAGGAAAAATTTACCCATGGTAATTTGAGAAGCAGTCCTGCATCTAAATGAAGTCATACCCAATGCTGATGAAAGAGCACTTGAAACCAAAGGGTAACCAAATGCCTCAGGCCATTTCATCATCTGAGGTACACAGGAGTAAATATGAAAGGCCTCTGATGTAGATTAATAGGCACCACAGGTATGAAAATGATATCTCAATTTGGCATGCTAGAACTTACTTGCTCTTAGATCTTAAAATACCCTAAAGTGTAACTTTATAACACAAGAAAACTGTTCTTCATTCCCTACAAAAACTCTATGGAATTTTAAAATTAAGTTAATTGGAAAAGAAACCTTTTTATAAAGAAAATAAATACTTTAAACTATATATTACACATCAGAGATTACTTGGGGAAAAAAACATTGCTTCAGGTTTCACTACAGATTAGAAATACTATCAGAAAAAAAACCCAAAAAACTAAAACATCAGTTTCTGTTCTCATTTTTCCTACTCTGCACTAATGCCATCCTACAGCTCCCAGGCATCATAGTCTGGTTTACCAAAGCATGTGTGTCTTCACTTACTACTTCCTTGTGGTAACTCTAGTCCCTTCAAAAAGAACGGCAAACAAGGCTCCATACTTTCAAAAATAACTGGCTAGAATTGTATGTTGGCAATTCAACTAAATTTTACCACCTCTAAAATGCTGAATGCAGGTTGTCTTATGCCCATGTGTTTCATCCCTTTGTCTTGGCGAATCTTCCCCACTCTGGCCACGCACACGCTTATGAGCACAGCCTTGACAGCCCTCTAAACTCACATGAAAAAGATTCTCAGTGTTTTGACAGCAGGTTTCCAAAACAAGGACTCTCCCCCCTAAAAGAGTTATTGAATTACACAACTCATAATCTGCAAGGCACCATCCCCACACCCCACATGGGAAAAAAAAACAAACTGCAACAAGCAGGATGCTGCAGATAGGTTTCTGAGATTGTACTTTACCCTACCTAGAAGTTGCTTATACACACATGCACAGATGGATTCACACTGAGATTTTACACTTCTCTTGGCCTTCTCACTGTCTGGCTGTAAGTTAATGGGTGTGAGAACAATGCCAATATGTGCCACTTTAAGAACAGCCTTTTATATAACCCAGATTAAAATTTAACTGGCCTGTTTCACTATTCAGTATGTGCAGTCTTTTCAATGGGATCTGATAAAGATCAGTTTTGCTGGAACTTGTTTTCATAGCACTTAGAAAAACAGTTTCCCTGCCACTGGTACTTGGAGCAAAACATGCTGCATTTGAGAATGAAGTAACATGCTTAGTATGGTTTTACATGTGCAATAACTATAAAGCCAAAAAGGGGCTGGAAGGATTTCTAGTACAATGTCAGTTGCCAGTCTTGCTTTAGTTGCATTGTAACACTAGTTCACCTCCTAGCCCTGTAGGGAACCGCTTTACTGGCCTAGCAACTGCAAATAGCTGTCAACTACTAAAGGATGCCTGAAGCAGACTGAAAGTGTGACTGAAAACCTTACTCAGCTCCATCCTCGCATTATGGACTCTTATCACTAAGGAAGTTCAGCTCTCCAAGCTGAAGTTGAGGAACTGGCGTGGGAGGAAACAGGAGAGCTGCAAAATCTTCATTTAAATTGTGGAGAAACAGATGATCAACCTTCAGTTCCATTAAATTTCTTATCTTGTTTAAACATGTGCCTCTCACAAACTGTCAGGAAAAGGTGAATTTATAGAAACTGGTAGGTAATGATATTCTGGGTGTGCTGCAAGTGCAAGCAAGCCTCAAAGACAGCCCATGCATCTCCTGATAACAGGCTGTCATTTCTGCAAGAAACAGTTCACTGGCTGAATGAGTTCACACATGCATCAGCCCAGTCCACTGGGAACTCTTGCGAGCCCCTATCAATGACAGCCAAGACGGAGGTGTTTGAAGTCCCCATACCTAAGATGAAGCATACCTATAGCAAATAAGCCCCAATACAGTTGCACAGTTTGATATCACTCTGTTTAACATACTTCAGAAGCAAGCCACAAGTGCCAGATGCCCTGAGCTGATTATGAATCTCTCCTTCAAGACAAGCATTTAGGACATATTACTCTAGGAGTTCAAGGCCATCAAAACCTCAGGTTTTAGATCCTTGCAAAAAACTCTGAAGACATTATCAAAGGAGGATGTGGCAGTCAGTATAAAACCCTTGTTAATAAATAACAGAAGAATATGTGATTACTTTGAAGTTACTTTGAAACTGAATTGAAGAATACCGTTTTCAGAGGTGACACCAAGTTCTTACCTTGAACAGCACCCACAGCACCATGCATACCTGCAGATATTCCTCAAGACTGCCACAGAAAACTTTATGAATGTGCAAAACAAAATTACCTACATGCATGAAGTACATGATTCAAAGAGGACTACAAAACCTATGAAAATGCACTGTAGATGCAGGCAGAAACCCATGCATTTCTCCTAAAACCTTTATGCCTTTCTTAACCCAACTTCATATGGGGCTTCTTGAAAGGCTATCAGTAAGGAAGCAGAACCAGTACGCTTACAGCTTTCATGGCAGAGATTAGAAAGATAAGTCCCTGCATTCTCATAGAGGTCATCAGTAAAGATTTCTTCAAAATCCTAAACTATACTTGAAAAACTAAAAATTATGAACAATTTTACAAGGTATAAACTTAGTGACAAAATTTTAATTCTCTCTGGATTTTTTGAGGCATATTTTTGGAAAGCATAATAGCCCTATGGATATTTTTAGAGGTATGTTTTTATTTTAAAGCATTCACTTTGTGATGGCCAGCGCTAAACGTTTTGAATTTAATGCATATTTTGTTGAAGCTTGTGGTTTTCAATAAAGTTCAAAAGCATTAAAACCAGGGTCAGAATAGGGCAACTGTTCAAGCTACTACTATGTGGTTTTCTGCTTGGAAATACATCAGTGTAGACATTTTAAATACACCAGAAGTTAAAATAACATTCTCCCGACTGAATAATTTCCATTAGGCTGCTGATATGAGCTGAACACCAACAACAGGCTCCAGTGTTGTTTGTTTTGGAGAGCTTGTGTTCATTTAAATCTCTGCAACCCATGCAGTATGAGATTTACCTTGATTCTCTAGTGCTATCTAGTGGCTATTACTGAAAATTATTAATGGGTATAAATGTAGCAAAATACAAGTCAGCTTCTATCAACCGATCTAGGTCCTTCTTACAGGGCTAGTCTGACTTCAAAGTGTGCATGTGGGGCTGTGCAGTAGAGCCAAATAGCCTCTCCCACAAAGCTTCAGCACCTGGAGCTCCCAGGCTAAGTGCATAAGCTGAAACCAGCTGCTGACTGCATGAACACCTTGTTTATTGCTTTTGTAATACAAGAGAAACACTCATGAAGCCATCTCCATGCCTATTTATCCTTAAATAAGTGAGCACTTCCCCTCTCCTGCTATCCCTTAATTTAACTTACCCCTCTTCTGTAACTCAAGTCAATTTTGAATTGGATGCTCATACTATGGCAGCTGCAACCCTCTTTCAAAACAGAGGAACTACACAGCCTGCCAGATGTCAGTAAATACCTTTGTCTCCTTGCTGCTGGCTGCTCAGCATTTCTGTTTGGTTCAGCTCCTCCTTGACATTTAGAAGGAAACCAACCCAATTCAGGTTGCCACTTCGGGCTTGATCAGAGATTTGCTAGCTTGGCCAACAGATTCAAGGTTTACACTCAAGTGAGAGTCCATAATATATGTACATTGAGTTTAAGCTACCAGTAAAGTAAAACTGAGTATAATTCCTGTATATAAAAGGAACAATGCTATGAATGTGAGATCTTCCACATGGGCCTAAACAGAGGGCTTCTATGAGTGAGGAACTGTGAGGTGTATTCATACTTCATGAGGTGATTTTAGCCCCAGAAACACAGCATCAATATCCCAGACCCAAACATTTCTCAGCTTCAAATAGGACTTCACTGTCCTGAAAGCAGAACCTAAATGTGTTCCATTGTTAAACTTACAAGACTAACAGAAAAGATGTGCATTCACATTAGAATTAGAATTAGGTTCACTGGGAATCACAAAATCACAAAGAAGAAACAGATAATGCCTCTGCTGCAGTTTTTTTCTGACATTAAAATAGATATTTATTCTCTTTCTAAAAATCCTTTGAGAACGTATATATATTAAATAGGATTAGAGTCCCAATTTAAATTTCTTCTGTAAGAAAAAACACCCAACCTTATCTGGCAGGAAATATCTGCAGGCCAATAGTTAGCACTTATACAGTACTATTCCCAGAGCTACACATGCACACACATGCACGAGCACTCACAGAGCCCCACCCCGCCCCAGCCCAATGCACACACTCCAATCAAAAGAAATGGGAGCAGGAGAAGTGCAGACAAGAATGGTTTGGCTGCTGGCATAACAGCATGCTTTGGAGAGACTCTGACTTAGAGTGGAAAGTAGAGAACATCTTGTAGCAAACAAACTGTTAATGAGCTATTTCTATTAATGTTATTTCTATTAAATGTTAATATTCCATAAATCTGCACTTAAAGCAAAGGTCCAGTTGTATTCTTTTTCTTCCTGCTACAGCAACTACAATAGAAAAAAAAAAAGCTTTTTTTCAGAGGGAGACTGTATACACACAATACTGATGGTCAGCTTCAATTTGAAACAAACAAAAGCCCAATTGTTCCTAGGAAGATAAGGCACAGATTGAAGAGAGCATGCTCGGTCACAATAGGAAAATCAGCTCAGACCAGGAGGCTCCTACCTTGTCTTAAGCAATTCTCCTTCCTGCCCACATTTGTCCTTATTGCAAAGGTTTTGTTAATTTAGCAAAAAGGCAATCACTGCTGTCATTCAGTGTTGTGAAAGAGGCTGTAAAAGTCTTATCATGAGAGTGTGTCCATAAACATTTTGAATAATCAACATACATATTTGGTTAGAACAACCTCTAGGTCTACATTAACAATAAATTCAAGTGCAGTACTTTTTCTTATGCACATGCTTAAAAAGGGTATGAAGGAGATATATGATGGGGTAAATACGAATACTAGCACTTTTACCCTTCTGGTCTTGGTGACAGTAACAAAGGTTAATGCTTTTCCCATATGACAATCATTTATTATCACCTATCCTCAGTGGTCTGTCACAAACAGGAATTCCAGTGAACATCAGCTGCCTTAACATTTAGTACTATATTGAGGGCTATCTATCATCCATCCATCCATCCATCCATCCATCCATCCATCCATCCATCTATCTATCTATCTATCTATCTATCTATCTATCTATCTATCTATCTATCTATCTATCTATCTATCTATCTATCTATCTATCTATCTATCCATCCATCCATCCATCTATCTATCTATCTATCTATCTATCTATTTATCTATCTCTTTCTTTTTTTCTTTCTCCCTCTCTCTCTCATTTACAATACTGGTCTTTCTGCTTCCAACAGACATATTCACATTTAACAACAAGTAATGAATATATTTTTTTTCAGTCAAAACAAATTGTATATGTTTTTGATCGTTTTTGATAAATATTCCCCTAAAAAGAGAGTACAGCTTATTACCTATTAACTACCCAAGGTGCTGCTCCCAATGCTTTTGTGTAATTCCCAATAATGTTAAACCTTGAACTGTTGGACACAGTGGCTTTGCATCCCTGTGATGACAAGATATTTCAAAGTTACAGCCTGAAAAGACCTTTCATGTGCCTTAGCCTAAGTGCTTCTGTGAGGTGCCCACACAAGAAACTTCTTTACCTCTAACTGGTGTGCAGTAGTGGAAATCTGATAATGCATCATTTAAATGTGTGCCATGCCCTCAGTTCTCTTGAGTCCTGGTATCATTCTCTGGCTATGGACAGTGAAGAGCATGAACAAAATGCTATGACAACACACCAAACTGACACTGTTGTTGAACAGCTCAGCACAGAACTCAAAAAGTCAACCAACATCCCACAGAAATACTTGAGAAGAGCACTCACTCTCATTTATGTATAGCGTCTACCTTGGTCACTCAAAGCATAGTTTTAAATAAACTGAATTCACTTAATGAAGTACAATCGTAACTAATAAAATAGCAAAGGCTGAAATACCAGAAAATACTAACAAGTGTTAACAAATTCAAAGCCTCCCCTCTTAGACAAAAAGCTTTCTCTTGTCTGCCTATGGACAACCTGGACATATAATTGCAAGCACTTAAAAAACCCAGCGTAGTACTGGCAGTCACAAAAACAACTTACCTGTTTTTATATGTGATCCCAACACTCATTTGATGTAATAAAAAAAAAAATTATTATGTAATTCATGCATTTAAGCCACCTATATGAAGATCGAAAACAATGGACCGAATAGAAAGTAATCTGAAGTGCAATAGTATGTGAAAACCTGCTTGGCTCACCTTCACAAACCAACTTGCTGCTGTAATTAACAAAAAAAACCTCCAGCTGCAAACTAATAATTTAGTTTGGAAAATTCTGTTGTTTTTAGCTCAGGTATATGCAGCTTTTAGAATTAATATCTTACCAGAATCTAATCTCCTTTCTACTGAGATATGAGAAGCAGTATCTACATTTTTTCTACCCATTTCAAACAATCATTTTCACAGAGAGTAGAATGCTTAGGAAGATTTTATGTCAAGAGAATAAGAACACAGGAACGTCAATCTACTTGGGCATCATTTTCCACTAGGTGTATTCTTCTCAAGTGTTTGAATTGGATCTTCTTGCCTGTCATGGTTGCCACTTCCATGAAAACAGGTGGCCAAATTTCACAAGTAAATGCAGTACCCTGCAACACCGGCTATGGACTAAAACACATTATATTAAAAATCTACATGTCTGTTGAGGAGCATGAATGATGACCAATTACAAAAGAAAAATCCACACTGCAGGTATTGAATATTTTCCTGTATCCAAAACAGGAAAATACTGTTTACTATTACAAGTATTTACTGTTTTAATACAATTTGTAACGAATGTGAAAACTTTATTCTAAGTAGCTTCAGCTGGAGCTTAAAACCAAAGTGCCCCCTACACAGGGATATTTTAGATGCTTCAAACTATTTGTTTTTAAAAAGCAAGAAAAAGTGTGTGTAAAAATCTAACAAATTCCCCTTTCCAGTGTCATTCCCATTCTTAGGCAAGGCCTTCTTTGTAAAACACAAATGACCTAAGTACTTCCACATTACTTGCAAGTCTCTGTCACCAAAACAAAACATCTTGACGCTTAACAACAAGGATGACACTCTCTTCTTCTTCTAGGTCTACAGAATATACAGTTTGTTTTTTTTCTTATAAAAAGAGACTGAATAGAGGGAAGGAAAGGGGATCAGCAATAGCTATTAAATTCCAACTCTTCTCTCAGCTGACAATTAACAATACTACTGCTACCATAAAGCTAACCCAGAAATAAAATCTAACAGAAGAATGAACAGAAAAGCAGCCATGCCAACAATACCTGCTCACTGTCAAGAAATGAAATATGTGCATTCGTATGAATCAGCTGTCCTTTGTTCAGAGCCATGCTTTCAAAAAGTGACAGTCCCTTTCATTAATACCACTCTAAAATTAAAGAGCTTTTCATTAATACCACTCTGATTACCCCTCAGCAATACATAACTGAGAGTTAAAAAAAAGGGTTGGATATCTGCCCAGGCAATGGGATGGTGCCTTTAAGATGCCAGACCCTTCCAAACCTGTAACACAGTAACAAGGAAAAAATGTAACCAAAACCATAAAACTTGGCAGAACTGGCCCACAGTACCTAGCACCTTAGAGGACTAACTCCTGTGACTGGAAAGTTGCATTGACTATGAAATGATAAGGAAAACCAAACATCGTAAGCCTGAACAGTCTATTACTACATGGTCCAGTGCATGGTAGCCACTAAGCAGTGGTCATGCAACAATTTCCTGGCAAGGGGCTTGGGGGTGAGACCGTTCTCTGAGCCCCAAGCTCCATGGCCCACTATTTTTGTCCCACATGGCACATCCCATGCCTGAAGGAATGGTTTTTCTTAACAATGATTAATGCTCTGTTACAAAAAAGCAAGACAGCTTCACAGTTTCATGAATTTGCTAGGAGTTTGCAAGGGAAGATGACATCTTTAAAAAATAAATCAAGTTTTAGATGATGTTTTAAGGTCTACATCAAGAGTAATGCCTTTTTTCAACTATTAAATTGTTTTGAATTAATCTTTTCTAACAGAATGAATAATGCAACCATGCTATTATAAAGCAACCAGTAACAAATCCAGAACTTCACTTCATCATGACAGTTTGAAATTTATTAATTTAAATCCCCCATTGTGACACAAGAGCAGTAACAAAATAACTGTACACTACTTCTGTTACAAATATAGATACTATTTAAAGTGACTTTACATACTCTAAGTAGGCATTTCTCACTCTATGCAAGGAATAAGTACAAAAGCAATTCAATAACAGCAGCATCCAGCAATGGGACCATCTAGTTTATTGCATCTTAGCCTACCACAATGTAACTTCACAATGTAACTAAAGAATAGTTAAAAAGACAAAGAGTGGGGTTTTTTTGTTAATTCACTTACACATATCTATCAATTTGCTAATACTATTTGACAGACACTCCTAATACTGCTTTTGTGACCCACTAAAATAAATGCTAGTCTTTTGTATTATCCCCTAATAATGGCCTGACCATTGCCTGCATTTTCAGTTCATATTTCTCATAAGTGATAGTTGAAATAATGGCCTTCTTGCTAAAATTCCATTTTTTGCTAATTAACACAAAGCATCCTCCTGCTAAATAGCATACTAGTTTGACTGGTATCTTCCTCTCTCAAAAGACTCAGCTAAATTTTTCTTCAGGAAAATAAATCATGGGAGAAGCATGCTTTATCTGCCAGATTCCTAAGAGCATGGCAGGCAAGGGCAGGCAGGTTACAATCAGCTAAGTGTTTAATTGAGTGCAGTTTTTATATAAAGTTTAAGTAATGAGAAAGTGATGCATTTATTGACCATGCTGCTGATCAAAGAAAGCTCCACAGTTGCATTGTACTTACTAGATGCTTTTATCTGTGCCTCTAAAATTAATATCCCCAAAATAATAGTTGTAGCTGTCAAAGCTCCTCTTCTGCTTATTACTGATGCAAACCCCTCATTACTGTCTTACTACTCAACTCCACTGTGAGGCATTTTCAGGTCTTCACCCAACCTCAACCCATGACTCCTGGTTGTATGCCTCCTCAGTTCAAGGAGGACTCTACCTTTGCTGCTAGTGATAATGGCAGCAACACCATTAATGTCAACTCCTTCCACACTGGCAATATCCAGACATCTGCTAGCAGCTAAGCAGAGCTACTCTGAGAGGTTTGTTCAAGTCTCTGAAGCAAACAGCTTGCAGAAATGTCTGCACTGACCCTGTACGTGGTGTTGCACACTGGAAGAGGACAACCTTTGTTTACAGACACTTCATATTAGAAAATTTGTTTTCACCCATAAGGACTATAAAATATTCCTACTTTAAAAATCTAGTTCTTCTAATACTGCAGTTGCTGGGCATTCTCAATCACCAGGAAGTTTCCACTAGTAATGGATTTTTCAGCCCTGAGCACAAGTCCCACAAAACCCACAAACAAAACAAACAAACGAAAAACAAAACCACCATCACCACCGCCAACGCACCCCCCTGACACCAAAATAATGAAACCCTCAAACCTAAGCCAAGTAAAACACAGAGTTATTTTTTTTTTCCAGATACACCATGACAGAAAAATTTAAACACACAAAAAGGCAAGCAAAAAAATCCACCCAGGTCACCAAACTACTTTCTCCTTTTGAGCATTGTGAAATAATATGGTCATTGGACAGTTTGGGTTGAAAGGAACCCTAAAAATCATCTAGTTCCAAAGAACCATCTAGTCTATTAACGATCTGCCTCCAGATTACATACATTTCCCCTTATCTTCCAAATCTCTGATTTAGTAATATTTTCTTTCTTCAATAACCTTATTCCTGTTTTCTGACTACTGCTACCCCTGCAACCTTCGTGCTTACTTGGTGAATTTATCATTTTTCCAACATTATTCAAATATGCAAAGTCTCTTCCCAAAACATTTTCAGTTTTCTTGTGTGGTTATTAATGGCAACATTTTTTTTGGTGGTGAATTACTAATAGGAAAAATATCCACGTCTTTCCATTGTCAACATAATTTCATTCCAGTGGTTTGACAGGAAGAGAAGTACTTTTAACGTATACAAAAATATGGTTAAATGTTATTTTTCTTCAGTGTTGTAACACAGTCCTGTGAAGCTGAAAGAGCAAGAAGATTACCCAAACATTTCCATTCTCTTTAATATGTAGAAAGTAAACAATATTGTCTTATTGACCCTAGCCTGTCAGGCAGCCAGTTCATGACAACACAGTCAAAGTGACTGTTCCTTTTGTCCTTTTCAGAATAGCAACTGCTTCCTCGTGGGTCACCCCTTCTAAACTCTGCCCATTCACAGCAATGATTTGATCCCCCCTCTTGAGGCGTCCATCTTCTGCTGCTGCACCCTGGAATGATAAAACAAGTAACTGCAGACTCACGCATTTCTTTTTCTCCCTGATACACAGTCCTGAAAACAGGACTCATTTCTCATTTTCAGGGATACAGATAGAACCAATTGCTGAGAAGACTGCTAATTTTGCACTACACCCTGCCCAGTCTAAGTTCCACATCTAGAAATTGGAACTACATTATTGTTTGGTTCCCTCAACCCTGTTTTTCCAGCTAGTGTAAGATTTAAAACCTAGTATTATAAATGTATTAAAACATTTTCAAGACCTGCAGAACTTTTCACCAAGTGGCGCAAAAAATATGTTTATAGTTTGATATACCTTAAAAATTAGGCATTCGTGACCCAGTTTTCTCTGACTCTCTGTTGTTTCCTAGAGCCATCCAAATTATCAAATCCAGGTCAGCATCTGAACTTGTCTGAAGGTCCAGTCTGAGTTCAATAAAACACTTCCCTCTACTACCTGAAGTAAACATACTCTAAATATAAGGCAAGGGAGCTTTCTGTCCTCTAAGTATTACACAGTTCAAGTCTCGACAAGTGGACAAGACTCTGCTGATAGGCTGAATCATGTATATTTGGGAATTCTCAATCTTTTGAAGACTACAGCCATCAAATGCTGCAAGCACATTTTGATCAGCCTTTGCACTAAAGAGGAAAAGCTGTGAGAAACTGTAACATTCTTTTGATTGCAAACCCAGGCCAAGATTTAAAACAATAACTGCAGTGAAATAAATGGATTCACTGGACAAATTTCCACCTACCTTTGCAAACACTGTCTTCACATAAATGGGTAAGTCTCCATGGGGACTGCCATAGCCACCCACAATACTAAAGCCAAGGCCGTCTGGTCCTCTGTCCAGAGTAATGGTCTTGTACTGAGGAGGTCTAAGAAAAGGGAAAAGAGTATTTTGTCTGAACTTCAGATTTAACACATAGAATATTTAACAAAAAACATTACTCCTTTTAAGCTAAGCAATATATTTTTCTTTCCACTATAACTACAAATACTTTTGTTATAAAGAACTGGCTATAGCAGTTAATGTAAAACTCTGTAAACTACCTAATGCCCATATTATTATACAAAAGTAGCTATTTCAAAGACACAACTCAGGGCATAGTTATGGCTGCTATGTGCCACCAACAGGGGTTACTAGTGAACTAGAGAGTTATTACCAGTATCTCCAGATTCCCTAACATCTACTTTAAAAAGCCTGTAAAGCCTAAAATAAGCTCAAATCGTTTATGCTATTAAGGTTGATTTGCTTCTCTCCTAATAGACAACTATGTATTTGTATATATGTGTTTATTACATAGATCATTTATGGGTGTATTTCCCCACATATATTTTGATAGCAAGAAATTTTGGAATTCTACTTTTCAAAGTAGGTATGTGTGGCTAAAGAATACTTCTTCTCTTTCCCCTTTCCTAAAAGAAAAAATGCCTCAGATTTATGACAGTTTGACACAAAACTTTTTTACATAATGCACCTTGCAGAACAATGCACCTTGCATAATATGCCCCAGAAGCAGTATACCTTGTATACCAGAAACATCTGACACTCCTGACTGCCAAGCACTAGAGAGCACAATACAGAAACACAGATACAACAGTGGAAAGAGAATTTCTGGTTGTATCAATTAATCCTAACTACCCAGCCTCAGTGAAACAATAGAGGCTGTAGAAGAAATCAAATCACATAACAAGTCTACAGAGAGTCAAAAAAATTTGCAGCACAGCAAACTGCATAATGAAAAACACACAAGAGGACCTATGGCCCACAGGTTTTATGCATACCAAATATGTTAATCATGATTAAGCCAAAAATGTCACCCACTATTAGGTAGAATTTGTAAGGTTTATAGGTTGATTATCATCTAAAGTAACAGGCTACAGAGGCTGTACATTCTATAGTTACTGACCCTAAATCATCCTGAAAAATGCCAGTTGAAGTTAGTCCTGAAAACGAAAGACTGGGCGTAGGTGGATCCTGCTGCTGACCAGTTATGACACTCACTTCTCCTCCGGCTACAACCTAGGAAGAGAGGTTGGAAATCAGTGGCATAAGAATGCTGACACTAAAATAGTTCAATGTAGCAGCTGGCAAAACAGTACTCAGAAAATATTCAAAATGTCACTGAGGATTTTTTACCTGTAACTCAATAGTGCCTGAAGCATTTTTTAAGATATTAACAGCTTGGGAATGAGTCATGCCCTCAGTAGATGTTCCACAGATGCTAACAATCCTGTCCCCAACCTACAGAAGAAAATGCAGAAAATCTAACTTAGTTACATAGATTTATTTGTCACTTTCAACAACAGCAGAACTACGAAATGGCCCAGTATGAAGGCAGGTAATTCAACATTATAATTAGCAAATTACACCAGTTTAGTGTAATCAGTGTAAAAAGTACTTATGCTTTACAGAACTGATCCTAAAACTCTAGAAATATATGTTAAAAAACAGAGATGCATTTTGCATGTCACCTGAAGACAGGCAGACTGATGTAGCAAATTATCATCAGAGATTCTGTCTGACTTCATCTTGAAATAACATTTTCTAAGAAACCTGAGCCAAATTCAACCACTTTTGATGCAGACAGAATACAGCACGCATTTAAGTACAGCTTAAAAATCTCCCACTCTAACTCAGAGCCTAAAATGTACTCTCTCTATCCTAAGCATAGGAAACATGAGAGATAAAACAGACTGCACACCTACATTTGCAGGAACGATCACTACACTCAGCAATGGCACTGTTTTATAGAACACATCCTTCTGAACTACTTTCTATGCTTTTAATTTTCACAAGCTGCCTAACTCTAAGATCCAAGATTGCTTTAGGACCTCCTTTCTAAAGTTAGCATATGTCAGCAATTACACTTTCCCATGCTACCCAACCTGAGATCGTTTTTCACCAATCCAAACAGCAAGAATTCTTTCCACAGCCAGAAGCACTTATGACTGTATCACTGAACTGCTAGTTTACTGCCCGTCTAGAGAAATCCATGCAATCTTTACAGCCTTCTTAATAATTAACTTACTCTTAGTTTCTGAGTCTGAGCTGCAACTCCATTTGGGTGCATCATGGCAATAAATATAGGAACATCTCCAAGAGCACTTCCTACACCTCCAGCAATGCTCACGCCTAGTGAATCTGTAGGGTTCTGTTATAGCAATGAAAAAAAAGATTAGATTTTTCTGGAAAGAAAAGCACAGAGAATGGCAGGCTTCCCTCAAAAGATGGCTAAAATCCCTATTTTATGAAGATTAGAATTCCTGTGTCATGGCCAGTTTTTAAGCTTACACACTTTGCATTACCTCAAGAAAGCAGAGAGACCAGAATGGATGCTTCTTTCTCTCAGTTGTAGGAGAAAATTTACTGATTTAGTTGTGTGTTTTATCTTAACCAAACTAAATAATTACAGAATTCAGCACCTGACTCTTAATGTCAGCACAGAGGTCAGAGCAAGGAAAAACAACGAGATGGGATTGCTGTCCTTAGTACTGTCTATACGAATATCCTGTCATGAATCTCCTGAAGACTAGAATTAATCTTTATGCTCCCCCTAGTGCCCAAATGTTGAATCCAGCTGCTTACCATTGTACCACACCCAAATACTTCAGTGTAAAAATTGCTATTGCAGACTGCTATTTGCAGATTCTACTGTTAAAAGAATGGCTGAATACAATCCATGTAATCAAGTGAACTAGATGCCAAGAAAAAAAACATATAAATATTTTGGAAAATAAGATGCAGTTTGTGACTAAGCACGCATGCATAATGAAGGTGACTGAAGTTCACACTTGAAAAACTGGCAGCTGTCATGCAAGATCCTACTAATAAAAAATATGTGTGAAGAAAAATATCAAATACCAAAAAACAAAACAGCCTTCCAACTTTGGCACAATTTCCCTGACTTTATCACAACAGAGTCTGCATTTAACTCAATCTGGTAACAATAAAACTAGGTCCCAGTATCTCTTCCTTCTTTTACTTTCAACACAATTCACAAACATGACACCATAAGTCACACTATTTTACATAAAAATATCGGCAGTGCAGACTGTACAGTCCAAAACTGAAAAGAAAATTAATGTCCTGTTCCTTTCCTAAAACAATGAATAGGCCTAGACTTATTTCATTCTGTAAAGACACCTATTGAAAACATCTACAACCTATTCCTGATATATGCCTGCATATACAACTTACCTTTTTTATTTCAACTGTTCTTAGTCCCAGTATTTCAGAAGCTGCTGTCAAATGAATTAAGACAAATTAAAAAAAAGTTAAACAAGCATTCCTAGAAAACTTTTTCAATAGTCATCCAAATCCCTATGATGATTCTAACTTTCTGCTTGTTCGTTATATACATTTTAATCTGATTTTGATAGTGACCATCATTACAATTAGAGTAGGTGAAAGAATCAATCATTTTCTCAATTTAAATAATTTTTGGAATAAGACTGCTAAGCTCAAATGGAATAGAAAAAAACCATTATTTTCTAGCAATACTACAATCAGAAATAACTTTGTTCTAAATTTAAGCATCACATCACATAGTTGTAACATTTTAACAGAAAGATCTCAGCTACCAGTTCACATGTATAAAATACTGAAAGTACCAAAAAACTCTCCAACTTACTGGTATGTCTCTTTAGGCCACTTTCAAAGACCTCAGGTGCACCAGACCCAGACACTGGGAAACTGAACGATGAGAGACTTCCACTTCCTTCACTGACCTACACACAATGTTAGAGTGGGATTAGAGACGAGCTTCACTGACCCAGCTACTAAATGTAAAACTGTAACTCACTGTATTCATTTTATTTTCTGCAGTATTTTATTTTTTCTGTGCCCAGTTAAAACTGAGTCAGAGAACTCCACAAATTTTTGGTCATTGTAGATAGCTTTTTTTTGAAGCATCATCAGACCAACAGACTGTACCTCTAGAACCCCATGCAAATCTTTGAAGTGCTTCTTCTGAGGGCCAACAAGGTCCTGGTATTTGCACCTTCTCTCACCTTATAGAGATCTTCTACTGCAAGTTAGTTACAAGTACCACAGTAAGGACAGAATAAAAAAGACAGATATCAGTACATCCCCACATGGGCTCTCAAATGTTTGGCTACTGCATCAGCAGCAACTAAGATTAGGCTCTCCACTCAACTTGACCTGCACAATTTCCAGGATGATTTTCACTACACTTGAAGGGCAAGTAAAGGAACCACATGGTTCCTAGTAAGAATAGTCCACTGACTGTGACACACTTTTCAAAACATTCAACATTGTGAACTTCATCTTAGAATAAGATCAGCCAGAGTCTGCATGTTTTCAGGCTATTTAGCAATACTAATTCTGAAGACAGCCTAAAATGTCAGTCTTATCTAAATGGCTCACTTGAATTTTAATTATGTCTTAAAATTATTTATATTTAATACTTGATAATTTTCATCCCCAGTTCACAACCAAGGGAAGTTATTAAGATAATTTGTGAGCTTTCAGAACCAAAGCTCCTACTGGATAGAATCAAAGTGCAAGCTGTTATGCCATGGAAGATGATTTCAAATACAGAAATTGATTTGAGATTGTAACAATTCACCATCAGACCAACAATAAATTATAAATAAGAGAAGTCTGATGGAAAGAGCACAGGTTCCCTGCTTCTGGTAGGAGAGATTACAGTAAGGACATGTCAGGAATGGAAAAATTTCCCAAGCTTACTGAAGCAATACTCCACTGCATGCCAACTACTCAGACAGGTTTAAAGTTGATTCTAACTTCTTCTGGTATTGATGAGAACTGGAGTTCTCTATGCTTCCAAGCTGGAGTCTGGAGCAAAGTAATTTCTGGATTATATTTTTGGCTGGATCTTGTCTATAACAGATACAATTTGCTAAACTGAACAGAAAATGGCTACCGAAGAGCTGCAAAATTTTTCCATCACAGATCAGACATGTGAAAAATAATTGTCATCATAAAACCGATCTTTCTATTTAACATTATTTTTTATTTATTTTATTCTTTATTCTTTCATTATTTATTGTCTTTATTCTTTCATTATTTAGCATTATTTCTCCTAAATTAACCAGTTTTATAGTTACATACCTGGCTGCTCTGGGATGTCCTCCTTTCAGAGTGAAATGGCCCAGCTTTTATTCTCCCAACTTCTAGTCTTACTGTACCTAAGGAACACTAAAGAAACAGCTACTTGTAACATATCTCTCCTGTCTACAAGACTAAAAACTAAAATATTTAAGTGACTTTCTAGAAAGTGGAGGAAGAAAAAAATACACATAGACAGATGGAAAAAAAACCCATGGACTAGCAATCCTGAAATGAGCACTTTGCAGATAGAATTCATGGCAGGACCCATGACACACATAAAGCACACCAAGGTACTCAATACTAAGCAGGATACTTTTTTAATACTGGATTAATCAGTATTCCAATGCAGACATGAAAATCACACAAGAGTAATAATTCTATTACATTGCACTTAATAAGGAATAGCTTCTGAACTGCAATGTCAACATATAATTTTTACAATAAAAACTAAAACCATTGCAACACATCAAAGTCTTAATCATTATTTATCTTAATATGACTGAGAACATGGTAATTGAACTGGAAGTTACTCATCTCTCTGTAACTTTTGAAATTATCTATTACTCTGGATAGACACCAATATAACTAAGAAATCTGGGGCAGAAAATTTCCTAAACATCTATAGTTTAAGTGAATTTTCTGCATCTGACTCCAGCAATAAACTGGGTGATATGGATTGACTACACATTGGAAAGTCCTTTCACTAGCCTTTAAGATTTTAACTACTTTATTGAGAATTGACACATCTATTTAAATGCATGTCTCAGAAGAAAATTCACTCTACAACTAAATATTTCAAAATCAAGACATTATTTTGAAAAAACAGAAGAGTTATTACCACAAGGCTAAGAAAATTAGACTTTCAACATAATACAAGTAGTGTCAAGCGAAGACATCGATCTGCAATGTGTTAATACAGAAATTTCAGTTTTGCTGTTATTTTGATTTTTTTTCTTTCACTGGGAAGTTGTAAGTGGAAACTTCTGCATTCAAATAATTTAATAATACATGAGGTTGCCTTTATTTGCCATGTTTTAACTTTATTATCCTAAAAGAGATTCATGCATTTGTCAGAAAAATCCATAGTACTAGGCCAATATATCAAAACCAACCAGACATATCCATTCAAACAAAGTTTCAATACCTCATATCCTGTTGCTATTCTCTTAGGAATGACACTAAAAAAGATTTATTACTATATTGCCTTTTATTTTATAAATAATGTTGATTTCTCAATGTCATGGAAAAGACTTGATCGAAGCTCAGGCAAAACCATTCTTCTCTGCTTGTATGAATTTAGTCACATTAAACCATACTGACAACTTTTATTCGAAGTGTTAAATTGAGGAAATATGTACCTAAAATTACCACATCCTCACAAATACACAAACACACAAAAGAGATTTTAGGATTGTGTAAAAGTAGGAGGTAATACTTTCCAATGGGACTCCTGAATAAATCAATTGCCATTTAGTTTTACTACACCTTTCCCCCTCTTCATAAATTCTCCCATTTTATAGATCTAGTAAGTTTAGTGAGGGGAAAAGCTGACAATTCACTCTAGATCCTACTCTCGCGAATGAAAACCTAATGGACACCTGAACAGGAAACAGTGACTGCCTACATGTGAGTGATCATGTTTTATTCCACTTATACTACATGAACAAAACAATTATTAACAATAATATGTCTGAGGTATTTTAAAAGCCCATTCCTCAGGGCTATGACAATTAACTACAAGGACTACTGAGCAATGATGAAGTACTTAAAACTTGAATATATGAATGATAAGCAGAATCAATTAGATACTCCAAAATGCTTGTCAAAATGAAACAAATTTCCCACATGTAAAGGCATTTTTATTCAGAGGAGAGGTACAGCATATGAAGAAGAAATGCTGTGTTCTTAAATAAAAAACTATCATGTAAGAAGGGAAAAGTACTATAACCAAATAAGAGTATACTAACAAGTTCAGTGTCACAACATAGATCCTGTTCTGGCATTCTCACTAATGGGCACAGACTGAAAATACAGAAGTCCTCCTATCTCCCTTTCCGACCACTGCTCTCCCCTAGGACCCCTGCTCCCCAGTAAATCCAAAATCTCAAGGACCTGTTCAAGATCTGAAAAAATATACCTTTGAATCTGAGTGTTAAGAAGCATGACCTTGTGCCTATGTATCCAAGAGACAGCTACAACTAGCATCTGTTAATTTTTTTCCAGTGAAACAGTTTTCCATTGAAAATGCTGACTCAATGGAATCCTTACCATGCAGCATGTCTCAGAACTCTGGACGGACAAACAGACAAGGTGGTTAACCAGATGGATTTCTTGGCAGACTACAGGAAATATTGTCTATCTGACTTCATTCTGATTTGCAAATAGGGGGAGGACATCAGGAAAAAAAATTATCAAGAATAGGTTGGCTCCAAGAGCTGCAGGTAGTTACTTCAGCAAACTCTGAGAAAGCAGTTTCTTATACTGAATGCCTGGTAACTGAAAAATGCATTGTACAATTTAATGGATGTAAGGTGGCACAAGACATACACAATAAAAAAAAAAGATTAACGTCTCCTAGTAGACCAGGTTACTCAGAGTCCCATACAACCTGGCCTTGTACACTTCCAGGGACACAGCATCCACACCTCCTCTGGATGTCCTATTCCAGTGCCTCACCATCCTCATTTCATCCCCCTCCTCATTTATTTTATTAAAGAATTTCTGCCTAACAACTAATTAAACTTACTCTTTTGGTTTAAAACCATATCCTCTTGTCCTGTCACTACAGGGCCTTGTAAACAAACTATGAAAGTAGTCATTTCTAGCACAACTACTCTGCTGACTTCTCCATCATTCGAAGTCAATTCTGCATATCTTTCTGAAAATGCAAAACAGTTAACCATCTATCAGTGTGTTCGACAGAATACAGTGTTAAGTTTTTGGTTGTTCTAGGTAATGATATTCTATAAAGGACATCTATCAGCCCCATGTTCATAAATATATGGCTTTCTGCACCACCACTACTCCCAGTTTTATCAGGCAAAGTATCAAAATCTGCAAGCTCTAGATTTCAGGAAGCTTAAATTTGGGTCCCCAAGGCATCTCACTGACATCTCAGTAACAGTCTGATCTCAGTCTGAATAAAGTTAAAGCTTTCAAAAAACCTGGATCTCAATTTTTCACCCTTATCTATCTTCTCTTTTCCCAATACCTTTAGCAAAGCTGCAACAGCCTCCTGGTTAGCATTTCGGACATCTTCTCCATTCACTGTCAATATCTGGTCTCCTTGCATCAACCTCCCATCTGTATCTGCTATTCCTCCTTTGACGATGTCTGACACAAACACACCTGTGTCATTTCTGCAAATGACATGAATTTTACATTAAAATATTGTTTGATGGCAATGTTTATGGCTTGCTATTGGGAACACAAATAAACACTGTCTCATTTTTCTGTTGAATAACACTGGCTTAGTTCCTCCAGGGAAGACTGGTTAGCTTAAGCATAAAAATAAGATGTATGGCCTTCAAGCCCACAGGATCTGAGCACCAGACCACGAAGAAACATGATAAGCAAGTTCCAGACACTGAATCTCCAGGTACATTACATACCTTTTCCCAACAATACTCAGCCCAAGGCCTTTACCAGGTTTCTTCTGGAGCTCTATACTCAGCACATCATACATGTCTTCCTCCTTGTACTGGGCTTCATCTCTGTAGACAGTCAGGCGAACTTTTTGGGGNTTCCTGAGGTCAATTCCATTCACCTGCAATGAAAGTGTATAATGGCAAATTGTGCAGCACCTTCCAGCAGACAAATACAAAAGGCTTAGCCAGCAATGAAAACAAAAACAACCAAAGAAATCACCATGCCTCTAGTATCTGATCACCAGCCCACAGTCGTCCATCTTTAGATGCTGCTCCTTCTTCATATACCTCATGGATAATGATTGCTCCCTGACAACAAAAACAACATCAGAATTTCTTGTTGAAGGAACAGCCACCACTTTGAACCAAAGTAACAGAAAATTGCTACTATAATTCATAAATGCAAAGTCAGATGGAATGAAAGTCAGATGCATGATGAAAAAATTACCAAAATATTTACGAAGCTCATTTTTACTTTTAATTTTAGAAAAGGCCTTTTTCTTATTTTTGTTTCTTTTGCGTCTTTCTAGAAATGCTTTAGAAACAAATGACAAAAAATCTCTTCTATCAGAATTTATTTTCATTACTGTTATTTCACATGAGTGACACATATTTTTCCAACCAACCAGCAAAGTGTCTGCTCCTCCAACAATGCTCAGACCAAGACCAGTCCTTCCTTTGGAGATATCGATGGTTGTTTCACATCCAGGGATGATGGGACAAGTAGCTGGGTCAGAGGTTAACATGGCTGGAGTTGAAGACCTGCTTGTGTCTAAAACAACAATGAAACATCCTGGTTACAGTAACAGAGTTCGGTATTAGCAAGGCCAGCATTTTTCAGAGTTCACTGACAGCTGTATAGCAGTAACTGAACAGCTAATCCACAGAGAATGATGCTCCCAATTCTCCTCCTCCTCAGAGAAGTACTATCCTATAGTTTTATTTGCCATGCCTCCTGTAGCTTTTATGCCATCAAGCATATTATAGCCTGGATTATAGCCTGGATAGCCAAAGCAGATATTCTACACAACATATTCTTATAGGATAGAACTTAATTTAAACATCTATATGATGTGTGCATTATTTGAATTATTATTAACTTAGAAGTGTCTTTCTTAACCAATGACTATCACCCATCAGAAACATCTTGACTCTCCACTCTGAAGGAGAAGAGCCAAATGTGACTAGTCATAAATGGCAAGACATTCTCAACCATCCTCTTTTTCCACAAAAATTGACATGCCTTTTCTTCCTCACCTAAAGGAATGCCTTTCACTTATTTCTAGACAACCATGACAGAGGCACCTGCTGCATATCTGAGATGGAGGAGAAAATCCTTTTATCCTCCTGCCTCTACAACAGGAAGCCAAGAGGTAGGTCTTCAGTATGGGGGCACAATGCTTTATTTATACATATATGAATATGTAATCTGGAAATATTAGAAAATGCCAAAGACAACTCAGTGCACTCAAAAAGGGAAAACTTACAAGCTGGGTCTTTGTTTTTATATTACAACCCTAGTTGTAATACAGACACTCATAGGAATACAGACACACAAAGAAAACATTACTTTTGACTGCTTCTGGCTCCGGTGAGCTGGAAGTTGGGACAGCTGCTGGTGGCTGCATATTCTTCTTCTCTGCTGGGACGGTGCTGGCAAGGGCTGGTGCTGTAGTCAGGTTATCTGTCTCTGCTGGGTTGATTGTAAGCCTCACCACAGATTTGGATGTCTTCAGGAGACTAATAAACTGAATGATAAAGAGAAAAGCCTATGAAAACTGTAACTGGATGGTTCAGTTGCAAACCAAAAATAAAGTAGAATAACAGTTCTGGAGCTACTTGTCACAATCTTGCAGGTTTTCTCATAAGGAACAAAAACAAATATTGATGTTTTTTCTAATAAAACTTTTTCCATGAAACTTTGCCAAACTATAGTAGATGAGAATATGGCAGTCTTTCAATAGTTCCTCTAGACAAAATACTATATTGTATAGCAATTATTGGAGAAACAGAGCTATTGTCTTTTAATGCTGGGTGAAGCCCAATTCTGATCACACAGAAGTCAATGCCAAAATATCTAGTGAACTAAAGAAATGTACAACTGTCATTCTGGAAAAAAACCTGAAAATACTACCTGAACTACGGAAGGGAGAGACAGACACCAAGGTGTAATGCAAAATCTAGTTCAAAGAGATACTGAAGACCTCCAAAATCAATTGCCATCTTATAGAAAAGACACCAAATCCTCTTGAGACTTTACATTTCAGTAGAGATATTTTCAGAAATTACTTACTCAATCTCTGTTCTTACAAAGCTAATCTACCCATACCTCCTTACAGGCAACTTCACTATCTCTTACTTATTTACTGCTTCAGAGATAGCAGCACATCAAAGAGTAAGATTGATGCTCTCCTAATTGCCCTTCAACAAACAGAAAGTAATCTACTCATGCCTAAAGAATCACTTTTCTTGGTAGCAAGGTAGGTGCTAGAAAAACAGCCTCCTTGATTTACTACAGAACCCAAATTGAGTTTGCAGAGCTAGAAGCTAGAAATAAATCCTGTTATTTAGGAATGGAGATATTTTTCTCCAAAGGTTTGAAATACTATGCTTGGAATATAATGAGACTGTTACTATAGACAGTTTCTATGGATAAGCACAGTTTATGACTTGATTTACCACTGAAACAACTCACTCATGCAAATTTACACATATTATTTTTACTGGTTCTACCACCTTTAAAGTGGACTAGCTATGCAGAGTCATTAGTGAGCAATAGTTCATGGCTTTTATCACACTACTAAGTGTCTCTCAGTCATCAGGTCTGAACCACAGGGAAAATAAAATCACATTCGAAACACAGATAGGAGGATTCATGTAGTGCATTAATGTAAAATAGCAGTTGAGCTATAAATTTATTAGGCTTTAGCTTATTTCCCAGTAGTTTCCTTATCCAGACAATGTCTGCAGATCTTTGGGTTTTTTAGTCAGGTTTGAAAATTAAGTATAGTCATGAGAACCTCACTAGTTTAAGACACAATCACCTCCTACATTAAGCAGTGTGCTTTCTGTAACATTCCTGACACTTCAGAAGCACCTTTTCTACAGGATATCCCACAACAATTTCATCATCCACTGCCAGAATCACATCTCCAACTTTGATACGTCCATCCTGGAAAAACATAAAATAAAAAACATGAACTATGGATGCTACTCCAAAAAACATTCTTCATTCCCTAGTTAGATATTAAATGTTCTCACACCTTTGCAGCTGCACCATGATCTGTTAAGCTTTTAATAACTACTCCATTAGTTGTGTCTTCTTCACTAATGGCAATTCCAAAGCCTCCTTGATCCTGGGGCAAACAGAAAATGCAAATGGTTAAATACTGTGATATCAAAATGTTAGAATACAATCACTAAAGACTAGTGAAGCCTGCTGACATATCAAGTCTGAGGTTTCACAATGGACCAATATTTTTGTTTTAAACTATTTCTGGAACAGGTTCTGCCAAACAAACAGTATACTGACTACACCAAGATAAATCTGAAACACTTCTAAATTCAAATCCATTCCTTTGAAATCTACAAGGTAAACTGTTATTCACTTTTTTACTTTGAACAATTAGGGCATTGATTTCACCTGAGGAACCATCAGTAGAGATGGTTATAAGAAGTTGGGCAAATAGAACAAGAGAATACTTCTTCCAGAGACACAACGCAATTAGCAAATTAAAAACAGTCTTTCTGTGAGGAAAACTTTGAGATCCATTCCCAAACAGGAAGAGCAGATCTCTAGAAATCTCTTCTCCAACTTCTAGTAACTAAGAGTCTGTTTGGTGTAAGAGGGATAGCATTACAAAATTGAATGGCTATTGACTGATGTAAATTCAGTACACACCTTAGGAAGTTCCACATACTGAATGTTTTTATATGAACTTAAGTCAGAAAATGCACTCGGGTTTGCAACACTGATGTCAATCTAAGAGAAAAATAAAATGCAACTGTAAGTGACTATATCCAACATTTTGCACCAAAACAAAGTAGTGCGCAAATATTTAAAGTGAGTCTGCTCATTTTCAGTTTCACCTAAACTTCTAAAACTCTATTGATGGAAATATTAGACTTACTTCATAGTATAGGTCAATATAAAACGAAACAAAATTGATGACAGCTGTACTAAATTTAGCAATTTTACTAAAATCTCAGTTGTTTTTCTATGACTCTCCTTTTCTTTTACTGTATTTACCAAGCAGACAGGATCCTCCTCTATCCAGAACAATGTTAGTATTTTGGTCAAATAAGAAAAAAAAAATATTTACTTTACCTCTTGATGTTGAAGTGTCCCTGAAGTACACTGTGAAGCCTCTACTGACTTTGCAGGGCAAACAGCCATCTGATTTACTGCATCCTTGTTTCTGCAATATATTCAGATAAAGAATGTAATAAGAAGGCAATAGTACCGCCCCATATTTCTTAGGACAAGTTTAAGTCTGGTTCTTAATTTCTGGCACTCACAATACAAATATCAAAACAGAAAACTACAAGACATATTTAACAAGTAGTAAGATTGTCTTCAAAAGCACATCTATGTTATCAAAATTAAAAATAGCAAACACTATGTGAAACTTGAGATCATTAAGAATTAAATCTTTTCAGCCAAATCTTTAATCAGAACTTACCTGATAAAGATTACTTTAACTTTAGATGGTGCGCATTTGATTATTGAAGAAGCATTCTGATGAGTCCTTCCATAAAGGATTTGGCCATTTATCTAGATAAGGAAAACCAGCAATTATTTATCAAAATATTTTAATTCCTTACACTTAAACTAATTTTTAAGCCTTAAAAAATTCCATATCACCGACTAAACAGCAGCTGTATAAAAATAAGAGTTATGTTATGTCTTACTTTCACTCCTTTTTTTCAGTAAAAATATTCACCATAGTTTGACTTTAGACTAACACTATCACAGTGCTAAAAATGTCATTCTCTGAGTTCTATTGGATTGACTTGGCACATAATCTATTTTCACTTGCCATTGATCCTTCATGACTGATGAGGTGATTAAGCAGGGCCATGGGAAATTCTAACCATAACAAATACATGAATTGCTTATATCCTGCAACAAGATTGCTATTCTTTATTGAATCTCAGGCACTTCAAATCCCTGAGCCAGGCACTTTATACACAGAAGTCTGAACACTGGTACATTTAGCAGAGTTTTAAACTAGATTTGATGAGGAAGAGGGAGGGGGATGTACTAAGGAGGCTTCTTCTCAGAAGGTGAAGAGGTTGATAATCCAGTTTAAGTGCCTCTACACCAATATGGGCAGCATGGGTAACAAGCAAGAGAAACTGAAACCAGTTCCTCGATTGCACCAGAATCATGCAATTCAAAGTCTATAATCTAGTTAGACTCATAGAAACCTGGTGGGAAGAATCACACAACTGGAACATTTCAAGCAAGGGCTACAACCTTCTCAGAAGAAAGAGGCTGGGAAGAAGGGGCAGCTAAGGAGCTTGTTGGTAAAAATTAAGGACAGCATCAGTGAGGGACACCTTGTGGCTGGGGTCTACCACAGGGTGCCTGATATCTGCAAGTCTGTTGACTTCTTGCTTGAGATAAAGAAACCATCATGCTTACATGCTTTCATCTTGATGAGGGATTTCAACCACCTGCATGTCTGCTGGGAAAGTGGTACAGCTGACTGCAAGCAATCCAGAAGACTCCTGGAGTGCACTGAGGACAACATCCTGGGCCCAGTATTGGACAAACCAACCAGAGAGGCAGTGTTACTGGACCTGGTGCTCCCAGTGCAGATAAGCTTGTTAGAAAGATGGAGATGGAGGCAGCCTCGGCTGTAGTGACCATGCCCTGTTTAAATTACTGATCTCAAGGAACATGGGCTTAGAAAAAAGGCAGAGTCAGAACTGACACTTATCTTTAGAATAATGGACTTCCATCTGTTAAAAGAATTAGTGGATGAGATTGCCTCAGAAACTGACCTTAGAGACAAAGGACCTCACCAGCACTAGTTTGAGAATACTCCATCCCCATGTGTAAGAAATCAAGTTAGGCAAGCTGGAAACCAACATTGCTAAACAAGGATCTGCTCCTCAAACTGAGGAGTAAGAAAGAAATGCATAGCCAGAGGAACTAAGGACAGATGAACTGGGAAGAGTACATAGATATGGTTTGGATGGGTGTAGAGATGGGCTTAGGAATACAAAAGAGGCTTTGGCAAGGGATGTGAAGAGATATCAGAAGGGGTTCTATAAGCAGAAGTCAGAAAAGAAAAACCAAGGAGAGTGTACCTCCCTAACAATCAAGAATGGACAGCTGGTGACAATGGATATAGAGAAGGGTGAGGAACTCTTTTAAGTTCTTCACCTCAGTCTTCAATGACTGTCTGGCTTCTCACATCTCTCAGGTTACTGAACCTCTAGGTGGAGGATGGATTGGAGGATTTCAGTATTTTTGATCTGCCTGCAATTCACTGCCATTCCATACATCTCAGTAACTCAGAAACAGCTGTCATCCCACATTTCTATTCAATACACCTTCATTCATAATTACAGAATCTTCTGAATTGGAAGGGACCCACAAGGTTCATTGAGTCCAGCTCTTAAGTGAATGGTGCATACAGGGATCTAACCCATAACTTGGTGTAATTATAACCAGGAAAAAATCCACTACACCTATTTGGCATAGATCAGAAGGAAGATCTTACAGCATAGTGATATGAACTTCGATAAACTTGGGATTTCAAAGTCTACTGAAAAACATACGAATTTCAGCAAGAATCTGGTATTTGAAGTCAGTACATTTGGGCTTCAGTATAAATTGCAAAAACTCACCTCTAGCAACTCATCTGCAATCTGTAACCTGCCATCTTTTCCAGCTGCTCCATTTGGATCAATTCCCACTATAAAGACGCTCATCCTGGATCGGTCTTTGTTACCAGCAAGACTAAGTCCCAGACCTGTCTTTCCTTTTTCCAGCTCAATCATGTGTAGCTCCCCTGGTAGATTTCCATAGCGCTGCACGATCTTTTCTAAATGTAGAAGTGAAGGTAGCAGAGGTTGGATTTACATTAGAAAGTTTCACAAGTCACCTAGAGTCAAAATCAGTGCTCAGGGTGCAGTATCTGAGAGAAGAAGCCCAAAATGGATGATTAAATTTTCAGTGTAAACCACACCTTCTTTTAAACTAAGCCTTAGGTGATTTATAATAGTATTTCGAGCTTCTTGTTTTCCTTATACCTTCAGAAAATATTATAAATTTTCTTTAAAAAATTCATACACAACAGAAGTAAATCTCTTCAGTAACACTTTCAGGTTACAGATACTATCGTATTGATCACTGCCAACAGTTACCTGGAGTACACTGAAATTTTTCAAGTCATCCTACACTGAACTGGAACCATGGACAAAATCTTTTTTTTTTTTTTACAATGTGCATCTGACCAAGCACAACTAGAATAGCAATGTTACACCCAAACCATGATGCACATGAGAAAGAAGCAATTCAAACTGGATTCCCTCACACCTGTGTCTTTTACAGTGCAATTTTAATACTAAGCATTTCAAACATTATCACAGGAAAAACTTACTCCAGCTGTAACCATACTCATCCTCCTTCTCCATGTCTTCTGGGACTCTGATAGAAGATGACTGTGCAACATCAGAGCTCATTCCCGAAAATGCTGAAGGAGGGGGCAGAGGCAAGTTACAAATTGAAGTCTTTTCTAGCTCTGCATCAGACTGACCAAATGCCTGTGGAGAATAAGAAAAATGAAGCAGCTAAGAAGATGCAGGCTCTCTATAGAGCAAACTAGTACACAAAAATGTCAAAATGGCAATGACTATAGCTTCAAAGTTTCAATATAAAGAAGCTGAAACTCTAAATTAATAACAGCGCACAGAAAGGCAGAGAGATCAAAGACAGAAACAAACACCAGGCAAGGTAAGAAAGAAACATCACTCCAAAATGTATCTGGAAGCCAACAACTCACAGTAAGAGCCCAATTCAGTAAAGTTTTATGTGCCACTTTATGTTTCAGAAAAAGCCTCTAACAAAGATTCAAGTGCTTTTGTTTTAATGTCAGATTTGTAAAAGATTTATAACCAATTTAAAAGTCATCACATATAATTTCCTCCCATCATATGCTTAGGAAGCCAAACGTGAGGAAAGAGAAAGCAAAAAAAAAAAAAACCTGGGAACTTTCAAAAATACCTACAGGAAAAAAAAAAGCAATTGGCATATTAACTGAAAGGAGTGTTAAAAACGAAAATTAAACATAAGAAATCCATAGTGACTGGATCTTTTCAGTCTCATTTACTAGTTTCTTACAGGCTGCACAGAGAAGATCAAATAAATGAGGATACAGTTGAAATCACAAGAGACAGATACTCGATGTGCTCTATTCATATTCACACAAAGTTAAGAGGTATAAATGCACAACTACTGCAATGTAATGGTTAAATGCCCAAATCCACAGCCTTGAAAGCTTCCATTCAAGACAGTTTCCTTGAGGAATATGGACTCTGATAAGGAATTTTGCTATGTGAAATTTGTATATTTCTTCCTTGCTTAAAGTAAATATGCAAGCAAGGAACCTCCCTCTGAATATCATCATTCTTTACTTATGTACACCCAAGAGACCTTGATACTTGGCACATCAGCTACTGAAGTAAACAAGAATTTTAAACAAAACCCAAGTTTTTGCAACACTCAAGTTTTCAGGTGTGTTGCCCTCACTTCATAACCCTATTCTCATCATTTCAGTTCTCAGTACTTTCATCACAAAATTTGAACACAGTACCTCTGATGGTGCCTTTAGGTGCCAAAATCACTTAGGTAATAATCTCTTCATCAGAGTCAACAGTGAAATGAATAACAACATTCACCTTGGAAAACTTCATCAGCTTTCAAATTTAAGGTGTTGAGAAACCTGGGAAGTTACCAGTTTAGTTCATTTTGAAATTTAAGAAAAGTCCCATGTCTAAACAAAAATTACTTATCTTCACTCTTAACTCCAAAGATAAAGATATTGCAAATGCCCTGTTTCAGTTCTCTTATTCTGCTTCTGCTTGAGGAAGAGGAAAGGAGTTCCTTCCATTTAGGAACTTCTTTGAGGAACTTAACTAAGAAGTCACTAAATCTCAAAACTGTGGGAAGTGACAGCAAAGCAAATAATTTATCTAAGACAACGTCATTCACCTAAGATGATACCTAACATTCCTAAGCTGAAGCCACAAAGTTCTAGCACAGACATTGTCACCTACCAGAATCAGAGAAGAGTAGAAACACTGCCTAGTAACATTAAAAGTTACTTTTCACAATCAAAAATTCATGTGTGCACAAAAAGAAAAGTTGGTAATACCCCACATCGAGAAGGGGCAAAAGGAAGAGAAGTTCAAGAAAAAGTCTTTTTTTCAGAGGTCTTCCTAGAGTTTTACTAAAGCTAAATAATATCCTGGAAAAATGAGGAAATATGGTATGATGGTGGGTTGACCCTGTCTGAAGGCTAGGTGCCCACCAAAGCTGCTCTATCACTTCCTTCTTCAGCTAGACAAAGGAGAAAAATATGAAAAAGTCACCCCCCACAGCCTCCCCAACTACTGTTATCTTGCAACACAAATCCAGTACTAGTGTGAGATAAAACCAGATCAGCAAACTTTAGTATTTATGATTTAAAACCAAAATTAACATATTACTTTAGAGGTACTGACAGTGACAGTGTCCAAGAACAGCAAAACTTAATGAAAACATGACCAAAAAAAGGAACAATATATTGGTGTAAAGGATCTCTGGAAGATTTGCAAGGTGTGGATGTAGGGCTACATCCTGACAGATTAGCACTTACTAACTGCTGTCAACATAATATGCCTGACAAAAAAAAAGCATATTTTTGTACCATTGTGAATGTATAACAACATAACATAATCTGAACATTTTTGAGGTTTAAGGAAATGCTGAAATGAAAGTAAAAGCAAGGGTCCTTTGTAGGAGGGTAAAAACTGTGCTACAATGCCATTTGGGGGGAGTGGAACATGTCCTGCCTGCAGAACTCAGCCTGACACATTTGAACAGCCAGAAGCAGAAGCCAGTCCCCACAGTTTACACACACATAAGACTTTTGCTCCCTGAATCGGGCAACACACAGAAACCTAAAAGGCTTTAACTCATGAAATACTTTCAGTGTGCCACACCACAGTATTTCATTTAAAATGCAAAGCATCCAACAGTTGCTGAACCCATTTAGCTACCAGGGTCACTCTGATCACAGCCGAGCAAATACTGAAAATTGCAGCAAGTCCGGAACTTGAAAATATGAAGGCACAGGCAGAAAAAGAAGCAGTACTCCAGAAGTTATCACAGTCCATGTACAAATGTACAGCACACATACAGTAGGACCAACTGACGGGAATTAAGACAAACCTTGAATGGTGTGGGAGCAAAAGGGTTAGTTGGGGAACAACGGAAGGTAACCCTAATTTGATTCGATACCTCCTACAGTAACAGAAAACAGCAATCCACATGTTATAGCATCTTTGGCAATACACAGTAATATTAACCAATATCTCATTTTCAATTACGGATTCATTTTGCTAACTGCAACAACTTTATTAACTTGATTTATAAATGGACAAAAGTATTTGAGGGTTTACCAAGGACCCTGAGTCATCGAAGTTTCTCACTACACATGAACCTGAGTTTAGAAAAGGAGAGATGACAAAAGGCCATTCTTACATCAATGCTAAGAAAGGAATTATGCATAAACTACAGGATCATCAGGTTTTCTCTTAAAATGCATGCAATGTTTTTCAGAAATACTTTAAAAATATAGAAAACATAAGTAATCATTTATGTTACATATCTACTCCCTTTCCTCAGAGCTATAACAAACACAAAAAGAGACTTCAAAACACACATGCAATTACACACCACATATCGTAACTGTTTGTTGCACATTCAATATTTTCAACAACATGGGAAAATAGACAAAGGGCACAATCACTTGCAAGATGTAAAACCAGCTATAAATTATTTTATTAAATCAAAAATGCATGCATATTAGGATAAGGTATTTTATTAGAGATTAATGCTGTTCCCATTGTGAATAACATGCAGTAAGTATGCACTAGCCACAAAAAAAAAGACTCTAACTTTTTTTTCTTTATTTCCAAAGACTTCAGCATCCTAATCATGGTGCATGAAAAGAATTTTCAAGAACCAGACGGAAAATATTTTCATGAAGCATCATAAAAAAAGCTAAAAGTTTGGTTTTTTTATAATGCAAAAATAAAAGAGAAATATCAAAGCTGGAATGTCATAATCACAAAAAAACAAAAATAAGTACATAGCAGCAAAAGACCTTACACTGATGAGAGAGTTACACTAATGTATTTTAAAATACACATCAGGGACCGATCTTATAATTGAAAAGCTATTGCTTTGGTAGCTCTGAATAGATCAGCTTTAGTGGTTATGATTAATGGAGCTGGCATTTTTTAACTTCTCCATAACTTTTCTATGAAAATGCATGTCTGTGTCTTTAAATTCACTACATAGAGTTCTCAAGCTCATCAGCACAGCACATAACTCAAACTAGTATAAAATAATTTAAATGCAGAGAGACACCAATGGGAAAAAAGCACACATAGGATATTTGGTAAATGAAAAGATAGTGTGTCATCATCCAACCTTAGCAGTGTTGAACTGAGAAGAATCAGCAAATGGGTTAGTGCTGCTGAAGACAGCTGGCCTACTGAAAACACTGTTCTGCAGAAAAGGCAGGGAAGGGTTCTAAAAGGAAAGCATAATAGAAGCTAAGCAAAAAAAAAAGTTTTAAACGAACCCTTTTTAATCATGAACCAAAATATATTCATTTTGTTGTCTGGGCTAACTGAACAAGGTCCAAGTTCTGCACTTGTCACAGACATGTTAAATTAGGCAAAAGTGTATTTGCCCTGTGTTTCTGATGCTCTGTCAGCAGAGAGGAAAAGCACCAATCCTCACACCTGTTCTAGACCACGAAGTACATCAAGTGCAGAATTATGCTGCATTTATATGCTGTTGCTGTGATATTTGAAAAATTTTTTCTAAACATATGGAACACTCTTACACATTAATTAATTGTGGATTTCTGGGTTAGGATGAACACAAATATCTGTAGTAATGCAATAGGTTTAATCTTATTTTGAAAACTGCAGATTCTCAGTTTGATTTAATTTCTCTGGTAATACACTCACTGTTTATTTTGTAAAAGTGAGGGTTTAGTAATATTAGGCATCTTTAAGCAGATTTCATATCTAATAATAAATTTCACAGAACACTTTGTATATGCACATATGCATGTGTAACTGACTGAATTTATAGTTTCTTGAAACGAAACGCTCCGGTCTTCCCCTGAAGCAAGATACTCTCTCATTACTATTTACCAGAAAAAAGAGTTTACCCCAGATAAAAGGATATAATTTGACCATTTATATTCCTTATGCAGTTTTTGTACTGTATTCTACTCTGAGATCAGAATCTGCTTAATAAGGAGGAAACAGCTTTGATTTCAAATAGTATGTTGGAAATATACTGTATATACTTAGAAGTAATTTCTACACTGATTGTATCCATCTGGCAATTACCTGTAAGTCTTAGGGCTGTAAATTTAACACTGCTGGAAAACAGTATGAAGAGGATGTGAAAATCTTCCAGGATCATTCATACCAAGAGTAATTTAATCAAAAGTTACAGTGCTCTTTTAAAAATTTCTTGAAGCAGTTGTTTTGTTAAATGCTCCTGAAAATAATAAACACATCCCTAAACATTTATTTTCAAATAACATGTTGCAAAAAAGTAATTCCATTTGGTAAGACAGCACATGTCTTCGCTCTACTGTATCTTCAGCAGTGACAAAGTAATGCCATAAATGACTGAGGTTTCTTCATTGTCAAGTCATTCAAAGTCAACAGGCTGTTTCCCTAGGGTACAAGATTTTCTGTATATGTGATTCCCATTTGATTTTTAATATTATAAAGAAAGGCTTGTGAAAAGTAAAATCACCCTATTACACTTTAAAAATTACATGTTATCTGCATAGAAATTTAAAATATATCTTGTTGAAATTTTAGGCAATTAAAATAAGCATCACAAACACCTCATATATCAACAGTACAACCCTAGTAAAATAACAAAAGTTCAACTACAGTTATTCAAAATGTTGCCTTTTTCATTTTGTGATGATGGCACAGCTCCTAAAATACTAGCCCTAATACTAATCCATGCAACAGCATTGTATTAACATGAACTGACTATTATGATAAAATATGGAGCATTTGAATTTGCCTGAACAGTTCAGTTTAGCATACTTTTTGTGCAGTCTAGGACAAGAGGAGTAAATGTTAAAGGGAGTTCTCTCTTTAACTATTTTTTAAAATTCAAAACACAGCCTAAAGTAACAGGATTTTTTCTTTCTGTTATTTCCTTTTTTCAACTAACTTCCATTCAGAATTTTATCCATGTGTCCAAGATGCTAAGTTATCAGAAACTAGCTAGCATTTCATACAGCATAATGCTGTAACACTACTATGGGACCATAATCACAGTGATATACTGTTTCTTACTCGGAAATACACCGAGGGGTATAGGTAAGAAACGCAGACTTGATGGGTAACTCCTCATTATCAAAACAATCACTATCTTTTCACAGGCCACTTGCATTATTCAGGCTGTTCTGGAGTACACACAGGCTCTCTTTTAACCACTAAACTTCGCATGAAACAAAGCAGAAGAAACGGACTCATTAGCTACATGTCACTTAAAACCAACTGCCTGGTTGAATACATAGTGGTACCATAATAATTATAGCTCATGTGTGCAGGCAGCTAGCTACGTGGGTGACTGGACATGAAAGCAGGAAATTCTTATTATGTAGTAGGATCTTATTATTAAGTACAAACACAAGCTTCAAAAGATGAAAATAATAAACATAATGCCATTTATGATCACCACAACATAATGTATGAGTACAAGAAGAGCATTTGCAATGTTTCTGCTTACAGAGAAACAAGAGTTTGTTAGTACAGTCAAGAAATAACCAACAAGTTTAATTTGAAAATAGAGAATAAAGAACTACAATCAAAAATAGCAAAGGAGGATTCTCTAAATAAAAGTAGTGATATAGTAATGGCATCATTTCCATCCCAAATGGGCCTAAACATTCAGTAGCAGCAATTCTGTTCACATCACAGCAAATACAAAAGCATTACTTTAGTAGTTTGAGTGTCAATAATCAACATTCAACACAGCTTTTTCATGCAACTTTACCTTAGATGACTGACGATAAAATGGGTTAGTAGTTTTCTGCCCACAGGGAGCAGAAGCTGAAGAAGGGCTATAAAAAGACTCTGGCTGGGGAACAAGAGTTATGAGACAAGTAGTAAATAAACATGCAGCTTATACAGACTCTACAAAGAGGAGGTTTAGTTTCTAGTGATGCAAGCAGCTTATATTAAAGCACTGTAGCTTTTGTCTGCAATGTCCATGCAGCTTAGTGACGGAAAACTTCCGTGTACTTCTATGTCCTTTCATTAATGTCCACAGAATTTTTTAACAGGTGCTGTATTTCTGCATGCGCTCCTCAGACATGCTGTCAATCTCTAACAGGTGGTTTTAGTTAGACTCCTACTCTGCCCCCCAACAAATTATCTTTCTTGAGGCTTTTCAAAATAGTTTGAGGACGGCGTGCTGGAGGGTATTTCCAAATCCAAATCCATTTCATTCTAAATGGAAATAATACTTAAATCAAATCTTTGTTCCTAAAATAGTTGAGATGGCACTTTCAGGATTAAATTTCCATTCCCAAATACCACCATCTTGAACATTTGCTTCATCTATTACTATGTATTACACCTCTTTTCACATTTTTTATGCTTACCCTTGGTCTGCTTATAATGCTCTGTACCATAAAGACTACAGGATTGCCTGCCTTCCGTATGGCTTCCACGGCTTGTTCGTGGCTGGCATCTCTGAGGTCAATTCCATCCACCTGTAATTGGAAGGCCTCATCTTAACATTGCAAGAAGCTACAAGAGTCACGAGTCAGTTCTGAGTTTTGGTTAGGAAACTTTGACGAAAACCTAAGCCCAATCCTCTGTTTTTAGTGAACCTTTCTACAGACTTGGCCTGAGGTCCCTCAAACACAGGTTTGGGATTTCCAAGAGCACTAATAGAACATCAAATAAATATTATCTTATTCCTCTGTTTTAAAAATGTTTTCCAACATTTTTAGTTCAGACTCCGTAAGTTTTCCCACAAGCAATGTAACAGAAGAGATATAATCTGAAGAGAATAGGAGTGTTTACCAAATACTGCTTCCTGCAAATCCCACCTTAAGAAAAAAACATTACCCAGGACTTTATGAGACTTTAAAACTGAAACTTGTTAGGTGCTGGGAAGTCTTTCATGATGGGGTATTAAGCCAGTACAGTGTAATTTTTTCTTTTGTTTAATCTTTTTTTTTTTCCCTAAAGCAAGATAAGATTAATTTTAGCTACTAGATGCTTTCTTCAGAAGTTAATTTTTTAGGTCAGAGCTGAAAAGCTTTCTATCTTCTGGAAGAATGCATGTACACAGGATGACTAAGGACAAATTTGCACCTGTGTGGTTTTTTTTTCATGTCTGTATATGTATGGGTGTGTAAAACATTTTGTCCTGTTAGCCAGGTAAGAACAATGTTAAGGTGAGGTTAGCATCAGTGAAGTATTGTCACAATGGCCACAATAAAAGCTAGAAGCTAACACAAAAAGGTTAGTTGTTAGTGGCAATTCTAGCACACAAACTTATATGATGAGGATTACCCCTACAACTTTTTAATAGTCTAACTCTACCTTAAACTTTATCATCCAATGCAAATAATAGAGCACAAAAACAATCTGAGAGAAATTCTAAACCTATGAGGAACTGAACAAGAACAATAATACGCTCCAACTTCCCAAGTCTGAAAAACTGTATGCACTGCAGAGATGGAAGTTTACATATGCCACAACTTTAGAAACTAAAACCGTTCATTCAGAAACAGTCACATTAACACAACATTTTGTTTTCGCTCACCCATTCTAGTTTCTGCAAGCATCACTGTCAGAGACAATTGCACTCACAAAAATCCAGTCATTCAGGTGAAAGGAATGTTTTTAACTTTGTGGCCTTCAAGCAAAATTCCACCTCCCAACTTCTTATACACTGCAAACTGCTCCTCTTCCTGTTATAGAAAGTGCCACCTATACTAAGGTATTATTCCAAGATCCTCAATATCAATATATTAGCAAACAGCAAACTGCATTTTTAGTACCACCATGTAAGTCAAGCCTAGTCTGAGCCAGAATTACCAACTCCATCACTCTGCTTGTTGGGCTTCTTACTGATGGACAGTCAGCTAAGGTTACATGGCGGCAGTTTCTATTAGCCTGACATTGGAGATAGGGCAATGTCTGACAGGAAAGATCTATTCCCTTCAGTATGTTCATTCTGCAATATCTTTAAGTGACAAAAGCAGAAGTGGTTGCATGAGCACAGGACTAGCTAAGTAGAAGAGAAATGAAGATAAATCCTACCCTGCAATACCACCGGCTACATTATACTGAGGAATGGACAAAATGTTCTTCATGTCTCAAGTATAAAACACAGATTTCTTCATGTCAGGGGAAAAAAAATGTGCCTCCCTTAACTCCTGCACAAGACACATAAGAACTATTTGAATCAATTAAGATTTCTGATGGAAATAATCTTGGCATTCATTTTGCATCGTTTGCACTGGCTGTTTCTATTGCTACCCAGTGAAAAGGTAGCAAAAGGTGAATCATCTTTTAGTTTCACCAAACTTAAGCTTTTTCCTACACATTCTATATTTCAAATAGGCAAGTCAAAGTGCTGGCTTTGTAGACCCCTGCTCATACAGTCAGTCATATGTTTCACGTTGAATATTCAACTTAACAGGCAGCTGTCTGTACACAAACATCAGCAGATGGTACGACAGTCTGTGTGGTTCAAGTGGTATCAGCTGTGGCAATTGCACAGCTGTCGGCCCACCACACATCCATCTCAGTGACCCCTGAGATGCTGGGGGAATTGCAACAAAAGGCTTTCAGATGGTACCTCTACAATCCGATCTCCAGTTTTCAGTGTTCCATTTTTGCCAGCTGGGCTGTCTTCCAGGATGTGTTTGATAAAAATCCCTCTCATCACTTCTCCATTGCTCAGGCGGCTTCCCATCCCTCGTCCTCCAACAATGCTGATGCCCAATGACTTGCTAGGCTCTCTCCAGAGTTCAACCCTTTTGTGATAAAAAAAGGACCAAACTAAATTAAAATCTGTTGTGATTATGACAAAGATGCACACTGAAGACACCCGGATTTGCACAATTATTTTGAAAAATTCTTTTGAAAAATTATTTGAAAATAACTCCTCCTTGCAAAGTTTTCTCTTTCAGTGGAAGTTATCTACTGGATTGACCAGAAATTTTGTAATTGAGTCTAGTATTGGTCAGCTTGTTTTGAGCTCTAATGGAAACTTTGAATCTTCCTCTTTTTTGACTTGATCCCTGCGAGTCAGCTTGGAGTGAGCAGAGGTAAATTATTATAGCAATCAAGACACTGCAGGAATTTAGCCCAATGGCAGTAAAAGTCAATCATTAATCACTCCAGCAACACACAACACACATAAGTGCAGCGATTCTGTTGTTTTTTACTCTTCTCAAAATATGTTTCAGAAATTTTGAATTTCAGATGACATTTTATAATGTGCAAGAGCTGCACTTACTTTCTGGGCTGGTTCCAGTTACTGAAAGCTGCATTTTGAAGTTCGCTTTCTTCTCCCTCCCCCTCTTCCCGTTCTGGAAGCTCTGGAAGTTCCCTGATGATAAACACGAGTATGCAATTAATTTCTAAAGAATCCACATAATCACTAGATTTTTCTGAAAAATTTAATATATTGAGTAATCCTGACAGTTTCAGAATTTGTACATTGGATTCAGGTAAGGGACTTCTTTTTCTGATGTCTTTTAGAATACATATGATGTTCAGGGATTCCCTATCCACTTCTTATCTGCAATGAAGTTTCTATATACAACACAGAACAACAAAGTGCAATTTGGAACTACAACCAATCAAAGCTAAAGGTAATTTACTGTTTTCAAAATGGAAGAAATTACAACAGCAGCACTCAAACTAAATTTACTGCTTTTGGAGATAAATTGCAAAAATCCAATTATTAATCACTTTGAAATTTTGGACAGTAACTGCAATGAATTTTTGAAACTGAAGGAAAAGAATGACACAATTTATTCTTTCCAGTTATGTTCTGGAAAAACCATCAATACCAAAGTCTTATGTTGGAAGCACTTCAGTGTTTGTGGCAATCCATAAATCCGATTGCATGGTACTTACGAGAAATTTAGGATAAGAAAGAATTCAATCTCCTTTCCGGACAGATCAAACAGACTTGCAAAAATGCTTAACAATTTGCTAGTCAAAGCAAAAATTGTATTAACAGCTTTTTACTCTTGTGGCTGCTGGTCTGAAAAAAATCATCCATCTTTCATCTTTTCTAAAATAAAACTTATATTTCCAAAATGTACAAGGCATATGGAAAGAGAGCTGTTTGGGAGAAAGCTGTATGCCTTTCAACTCACCTGACAATATGTGAAGGAAAAAGTTCAAGTGGCACTGTTCCCTCTGTCTGTTGTCCCAGACTGGCCCTGTACTCGTCTAAATTTTCTGCTGGCACATATGTAATACTGCAATAAAATGGGACATGATTAAACTAGCATAGGGAATGCTGGTCCTCCCTTTAGTGGGTGTGAGTTATGGATATGAGGAAGCCACTCAAGACTACTTTGTTGACTCCAAAGCAGCAGTACTGGTATGCTGGGAATAAACACTCACACAAATCCTTCGTGACTTTGCAACAAGTATACATCTATAGTCAAATTAGGTAGCTGAACAGCACATAATTTTTTGTAATTAAAGTAAATGGTGCTTGAACAGTGACAGGAATGTAACAAGAGACAATCCAGCTTCATTCAAAACATAGATTCCTCATGCAAAGAGAAACATTGAAAGATCTGTGAGGTTTCAGGCAACATTACTACCCTTAATGACTGCTGAAAATGTTTCTGAAAGTTGGCCTGTAAGAGGTTTTGTGCTTTTATGGGTGGTTTTGTATTAATTTTAGATTTCTATGCTTTTAGTGAAGAATACTTCATAGGTTTGGATATAAAAATTTGTTACAGCACACCACCTATGCCACAGGGACCAATCCCCTGCTCAACTCCTTCCCCCAGGTCTTCATGCACTTCCAACCAGTTTAGAACAGTCAGACAGTCGTGTTTCATCACAAAAATGATGTGCAGACTCCACGTGATGTTTGAATGCCAGAAACAGTGCAATAGACTGGGGGGAGTGAAACAAAGAGGGGAAAAAAGATTAAGATGTAAAGAATATTCTTGAAAAGCTTCCATCTGGGAGGCAAAAGGATACCACAGTATCTTCCATGATATAATCAGGACTACTTAGATAGCCCTCCTTTAATGATGCTTTGAGTTCTTAAAAATCTACAGCTGAGCTATCAGACTCAAGTATATCAAGAGTAAGGCTGATGGAAAAATGGCAGAAAAAAAGTCTGTTTTGCCATACATCACATTGTTCAAAGTAAAAAATAACATGTTTCCCCATAGAAGAGACAGGGCTAAATCAGAAATAAAAGGCCTTGGCCACTTCACAAGGATATGTAAGCTGCTGGGAAGAGACCCTTTTAAGTATGAGGATTTCACATGGAGCCGTCTTCCTCCATCATTCCTGACTGATGGCATCTTTGTCACACCCTGATTACCGCTGATTCCCCCATCTCAGTAGTTTTCTGCTGAATACATCAAGCATCAGAACAAACGCAAATAAAGTTTTATATGACTAATGCTATCAGTCTAAAACTGATATATAGCCATATTATAGGGGTCACTTTAATTTGTCCATCTGTGTATGTGTCCAAGCATGTTCCCTACCTTCTCCCACACCTACCATATCTAGAAAAGTGAAAAGAAGTGTCTAGGGTGCTGAACAGAAGGAACTTCCTAGTTATTTTAATGGAAATTTCTAAAACCATATATTCTAAATTCATATAAATCTCCCTGTTCTGCATTGGCCTTTTTTCAAACATGTAAGTCTTACTCCACTTGACACAACATATTTTCATTCTGGAGTGCTGAGAAGTTAACATACACTTGGAAACAAACTCTCAGCACTATGTCAATAACCCTTATCTGCCTTTCCTGAAGGCATTCTAGCACTGCGAAATGCTAAAGACATGCAGCAGCTATTCTGTGAAGACCCAGCAGTAAAACAGGAAGAAGTAAGAGAGAAAAGAATTTTGGAGAATAATGACTAATATTTCTCAGTCATCTCCAACTGCAAGTGCACTGTGCTACAGCAAAGTACTAGTATTATGCTCACAAAACTCTCATGGGTCAAACACTGATGCAGCAGCTTCACCCAACAGGTCCACAAGAACACCTTGCCTCTACAAAAACTGTAAGACCTGTAAGTTACATTTCAATGTAAGAAAATGTAACATTCACTCAGTTATATTCATCACTTATAAAAATAAGTAGGAAATTATATAGATTTCCCTTGACAGAAAGATATAGTAAAGAAACCAGAACTTCTGGCTAGAAGGCCTGGACAATCTCCTTTATGCTAAACTGAAGCTGGAAGCTATAAGTATGAAAAGGAGAACAGGACAATCCTACAAAGGAAATAGGTTATTCCAGATTCAGCCTGAATATATACAGCTGATAGTACAGCGTCCATTATATATCAACTCTTGTCTAGTCCTTTTCTTCAAGAAGTACAAGGCAAGCAATTATGCAGAGTGCCAAGGTGCAATGACAGCAGTAGTCCTTATCTTATGCATGAGCACTTGAGATCAGCTGATCTCAAGGGGGAGGCAAACCATATGCACTCCAACTTCTGGTATACCCTACTGTGTTTTGTTATATGATTAAATAACTGACATTGTGCTGAATCATTAAAAAGGTATGACTCAAAGGATGCTCTCCAAGAGTTTTAAATGCTACTTAGAAACGTCTCTGAAAAGCTGCTTTGACTTCCTTTTCTGTGTACAGCACTCGAATTATAAAGAAAAGAGTTTTGTTTTACCATTTTTAAAAAATTGATCTAAAACTGAACATCTGAATTATCCTAATTGATTTCCACAGATGGAATAAAATTTAGATAATCTCACTGGTACCTGTTACATTTTAGTTCTTTGGAAAAAACACATTAATTGTCTTCTAGTGCTTAACTACAGTTCTAATAGCCTAGTATAAAGCATTCAAATGAACATTCAGTATTGAATGAACAGTTTTTAACTGTTCATTCTTATCTACATGTTCATTCTTACCTAGGTCTCTGTAACACTTCAGTTGTTTTACAAACATAAACCAGAACACTTGCATTTTGCAAAAAAAATAACATACAAAAGAAAAACAAATTATAGGGATCAAATACATGAAAAGTTATATTCTGTGTGGAGTTCATCACCGTATCTCACTCATGATTTCTAAAGTCCAGTTAACAGCAAAGTCTTCCCTAACTGCTCCTATTTCCTGTATTACTGATGTGACTGTCCTCCTACTCTCTCTGTTCTTAACGTTACTATTGAAATGAAAGAGTATTGCCCTGCTTAGTGCTCATAGGCAGACACCTCACAGTTATCAAACCCATCATTTGCTGGATTGCTGCTGGAGCTCACTTGGAGGTCAAAGTGATGTCTGAAGACATTCAGCATCATTCTGAACAGCTCAGCCAGTGGCTGGGATGATGAGGGGCATAGAACAGAAGTGGTTTTGGCTTCTCTGGCCAACTCTGTTGAACTTTGTGCTGTAAAGCAAAAATAAAACCCCACCAAGGCACCAGTTCATCTGCAAAACAGACTGGTAATTGTCTTAATACAGCTACAGGGAAGAATGTAAGAGAAACAAGGGCCAGAAAACAGACATGAAGGCAGAGAAAAGAAAACAAATAAATCTATGCTCCACTTCTGTGCCATATTTCTTTGCTGCAAGAGAAATTAAAGTTCAACAATTTCAAAGGAAAGTATATGCATGGTTTAACCATCTCCTTCTCTTTTGTAGCTGTACAGCTTGAAAGAAAAGTGTTCTGGTTTTCTTTCTTACGAGCTATCACCACTTCTCCTACCCCCAGAAATAGGCACTAGCAACTAAAGCAGTGACAATGGAAACACCAATGGTTTTACTTATGAAAGTATCTTGTAAACACAACACTTCATGCAGTACAGAGGAACATTTATCACATGCTTGACTGAACGGCCACACAAAACCTTGAAACACCAACAAATAAATTACAAAGTATGGAAAATGCTTAGGGCAAATTACTGTAATTAACAATTAAGGTTCAATTTGAACCTTTGCTTATATGAAGTAAGTAAAATGTAAGTGCCACAGAAAAAATGACACTGAGATTAATCCAGATATCAGTACATTGTACTCATGCCAATTCTAGACGTGAACCATGTACACATACACACAACATGCACACGTGCTCTGAGCACATCTTGGGTGACTGTCATAGATTAAATTTAAATATACAGCAATATTTTTTTTAGAATACAGGTATTTTCATTCCAGACTTAGAAAGCATGCTCCAATTTTCAAGTTTAAAGCCACATATAAATATATAATACAATTATGTACACATAGTTGTATCTTTCTTAATTAAAAAAATATATACACATCCACATGTGCAGCCACATGTGCATGCACACACAAATATACATGAGAAGAAAGAGAATATGTACCTATATCTGGATATATCCCTGACATTACTATTGATGTCATAAAAGCATGGAATGATTTTACAGACAAGTTGCAACACAGAGCCATAATGAGTTTCTGAATTGCCAATACTCACACATAACACAGGGCCTGATCATCAGCAGGTGCTGGAGAAGATCTAGAACGTGAAGCATACGATGCAGCATCTTTTTACAATGGTGTTAATTAATATCAATGTCTTATGCTGAATGTGAGAGGCGTACTTATATAAGTATGTAGAAGTGTGAGCTGGTTTTTTTTCCTTCCTTTCTTTTCTTTTGCCCTGTTCCACCTCCACTTCCTCTTCATCTAACCCAGAAAACATCTGCTCTTTATTATTTTCTATAGCAGTGATAATATTAAGAGGCATGGAAAATGGAATTGCAATCTCTCACATTTCTTGATCAGGAATTCATCCCCCCATTCAGTCAGGTGAATTCTAATTCAGCTTTATAATTATCTGACAGATCTTACAAGCCACTGCTGCTGAGCACAATACACTGGCTTTATTACAGAAATACAAGAGCTTCTGGCAAGGTAGAGCAAGAAGTGAAATGGAATGCATTCAGTAAGGCATTTTTCTAGACACAGAGGGAAAAAAAATTAAATACACAACTCTGAAACTCAGGCTGCTTGTTCTTGAGCTATTCAAAATCAAATATCCTTTAACAGAATTAAAGAATGCCTTTACAGGGCCAGTAAGAACGGCTTTGTGTTTTATCTGCAAATACTATTTGCTACTATTTGAAATACAGCTTTGGAAGCAAAATACTTCTGCTTAATCACTTTTTTGGGCCACCCTGCTACCCAAAAAATGCTCAAATGACACGTTAAGGGGCAAATTTTGGAGTAAGGACTAAGAAGATTGATATCTAGATGGTCACATCTGAGTGCTAGCATACCCTTGTTTTCCAAGGAAGACAATAAAGAGATTCAACTTAAATCTTTGAAATGATGACCTTTAAATCAAAAATGCTGCAAGGTGATGCACCACATCAGCTCTGAATTGACAAATATGGGAGGGGAATGGGGGAGGGCTGTGCATCCTTCTCAACAAACATAAAGAATTATCTTAACATGAAGCTCCTCATCTCCAAATTTCTGATTTGGGGTGTTAGCCTCATGTTTATATCATAATATTTTTCTGGGACCCTGTACTGCTCCTTTAATTTAAAAATTAAACAAAAGTTTGATTATGCTGAATAGTACTAGCCTTTGTTTCTAAAGTGGAGAAAAAATACTTTCTAAAGTGGAGGGAAAAAACTCTAAAACTTGTCATAGAAATGCAAAAAAGAACATAAATACAAAACAAAAGACAAAAATCTTGAGTAAGAATATGAATAGCAATTGCTCCTTTTCTGCATTATCTTTCAGAAATGGGATGCATTTTCTCTGGAAAGTCTGAATATCAACACCTAAGGCAAGATTTTTGTATTTCCAACATAACTGCAAAAGAGTAAGACTAGAAAACAAAATTTGTAGTCACACAACATAAAATAGAGCAGCTATAAAAGCATAAGCACAAATAGTGAACATACTATGTAGTACTATGATTATGAACTATAGCATGAAAAAAGACTCCTCAGAATAGTGCTGCAGCATTTGTGTCTCTAAACAGATACACACACATATGCATGTTCACATACAACTGACTTCAATCATGACAGCTGGGAGCTGTAGTTTGGAACCCTACAGTAATAATCAACGTCCGACTTTATCACCACTGTCTTGCTTATATTCCTGAGAGCATTTACAATAATGTAATTCATTATATGAGCATATACCTTTATTTAAACAGGCTTACATTAAATCATAATCTTAAATGTATGACAGCTATGGGGCAGGAAAGTAACCCCAGTAGCCATAGTGAAGGTACTTTGCCCACCTGTTCCCAAAACACTAGATCTCTTCAAGCTAGAATACTTCCGGGCGAGTATGGAATGCCCTGCTGTCCATTCTGAACCCAGTTCTAACCTCAGTTACACCCGTAACCACACTGGGACTGGACTGGTTCTTTCAAGGACACCCTTACCAGTAAGTGGAGTCTTCTATTACCAACAACTCCACTACTCCCTTTCCATATCTGACCCAATAAATGTTACCACAGGCTAAACAGAGAAAACAGTCACTAGGTTTTGAAGCTGTAAACCCAGCATTGGTGTGCCTACAGTTCCACCCACATCTTCAGGAACAGCCTCATTTCCAGATGCTTCTTATGGGCAAAGTTAACTCCACAACCACAGCAACTAGAAAGAACTGTACTTTAAGGCAGTTAAAATTTTGTAAATTTTGTGAACTTGAGAAAAAGAAACTTTCTCCTCAAAAGGGTTCTCAAAACTTGAATTAACTATTGGAAATTTGAAACTACTACTACCAAGAGCAGACAGTTATGCTCAAGAGCAACAGCTCATTCACATGTACTAATAAAAAATTGGAAGTGCCTACAGAAAACAGTGTTTCTAACGTTTGTCATAGACATACTGAAATGTTTTAAGCATTAATTTTCTGCACTGACACCATATTTCATACTTTCTGTCTGGCACCCAAAACCAAAAGCCATGAAAAAAACTAAATGAAATTACTTGTGCAATGGTCAGGAGAGTTCACTTTCAAGAACCACAAACATCTTGAGAATATTGTAACTTTCCTTATAATAGTCATAGTATGAATGCAAAATTCTGTCTAATCCTATTCTTTCCATAAAACTAGGCAGGACAGTAATAATGATGATACTCATGACAGTGATTTCTAAGAATATCTGAAACCTCTCACTTAAGTGATCTCATCTTTGAAATCCATGGAAATGTAATCTGAAGGTGAATTATCCATCTGACGCTGCAACTTAAAGGTAAATTGATGTGTAATAACAAAATCTAAAATACTTGCATAAATTAAAAAAAAAAAAAAGATTATCAGCTTTTTCCTACCATAACTCACCATCCAGTTTTACCTACTTTATGTCTGGTCCAATGAGTGAATGTCGTCTCAGCATTGCCCGGGCTTGTGCATTGGTTAAGTTAGTGGTTGACTCTTCGTTAATGGACAGGATGCAGTCCCCCACACCAATCCGTCCATCGCGACTTATTGAGCCTCCATGGATGACACTGCGAACTATCATTCCCAAACCATCTTTATTGGAACTTACTGTCATCCCTATAGTAAAAACACATGAAACAGTTAATGTCTTTGAGCCACAGCTCTGGGTACCAAGATAAAGAAATGGGGCACAGGAAAAGGAAAAGTCAGCTAGCCAACCCGCCAATATCACCAAGCCTAGAAACATTGCTCTTACTCTCCTCAGTGAGACAGAAACTACAAATTACAGTCACAGTAACTTTACCTTGTTATCAGTTCAAATACTCAGTTCAATACAAGAAAAATTAAGACAGTGGAATATTTAAGCAAAAAATAAGAAAAGAGAATGAAATTGTTTAAAAACCTTTTAAAATCACTACTCTTCTAATGGTTCACTGAGTTTATACACATTTACTTTTGTTAATGACAACTCTATTTGGAAAGGTGGAATGATTAAACAGGTAATTATTAGGCGAAAACAAATACACACTTATTTTCAACAGAAAGCATGAATCAGATCCCCCTGAGATGCTGGTTGACTTCCTGCTCTCTTAGGTGGGCCATAGCTTAGACCCAGAAGAGCATTCTGACTTCTGTGAAAGTCTTTACATTGCTAATGGATACAGCCCAATATTTTACTTAAAACAGAAGGATACTGCTTCTCAGTATTTATACCCCTTATATCCACTTTCTTTCCAGTAATGGGAATAAGACGGATATCCTCTTGGCCTCTCCTCTCCCACGGGGAACCTATAGGGACTGACTTATGATGGCCTTTATGAGTCACTGTGACTGTTCTTACACACATCAGTTGTCACTGTTATCTTCAGGGCAGTTGCTGGTCATGAAACAGACCCTAGTAAAAGTTTCAGGAAAAACTTGGTTCTTCACCAAGGCAGTGGGAAAGGCAGGGCTGGAACCCTTGAAGTCCACTCAGTGGACTTCCACTATTTTAATACTGCTTAGTAAAAATTTTTTATTTTTTCAAAATGTGGTTTGAAATTCTGAACCTAATCTTGCTGTTTGGTTAAGACAGTAACAGACATTACTGAGGGTAGCATAACAGCACTTTAGGAAAACATCACACACACAACAGACACCCCTTCCCTTTTTCTATGCTGACACCATCATTATAGATCTGAAAGCCTGATGTCACACTTTGGAAATCTACAGTTTCAGTTTAAAAATGCAAATTCCACTGTAAAGCTGCCAAACTTTTTGCAGGACAATGGCATTTCAGCCCTTCTGCATTTGGGTGCTTCTCATCTTTTAAAAAGCACAGTCAAAATGTTAGAGCTCCAGCAGCAGCTGGCATTAAAGAGCTGCTGCAAAATATGGGTGACACCATTTGAAAGGAAAAAAGAAGTGCCAGTTCCTAACCCTCAATTATTTAATCATTGCAGCTGCAGCTTCCAACATCATTCATAGTTTTTGACTTAGCTGCTTTTTTTAAAAATGAAGGGTAAAAGCAGTGCAGCCATGTGCGTAAACTGGCCACTGTGCTGAGGCCGCTTCCCAGGCCAGAGCACACTCAGACTGGAAGAAAAACACTACAGTCAAAAGCCAGAAGAAAGCAATATTCACATTCATATTTTGTACATATCAAGACCAGTCTTAATTTTTATGCATAAAATGTCTGCCAATATGCACCCTGCTGAAGTTTGTATTTTTGTGCCATATCAAGCTTGAGATGAAATTTGCTTTGATGTTCACTGCACTTAAAGTATTCATCCATAAATGAAAACCTACTCCACTGAATGAAGAGTTTATTGCAAAGAAAACGTTTTTTTACAAAATCCAGATGCTTTGAAATGCATTGTGACCTACACTTCATACAGCCTGGCAATGAGGCCAGTAAAGGTAGTAATTAACCAAGCCTCTCGCACCAATGAAAGATAAACCTTATACCCATATCAGCCTTTCCTACATATTTTTATTTTTCAGATCCTGATTTTAAACCAGGTCAATTTTGAAGGATGGCTGTTTCATGAAGGGGGTACGTGGCAGACTGAGCATCCAGCCATCAGAAAGCATTTTATTCCAGGTCAAGATGCCCATCAAAATATAGCATCACAGCTGTAAAAAACTGACATCCACCTCTGCACAGCAAGGAAGTCGTCCTGACTTGGGACTGTTTATAAACATCCAATTCCGTGGATAGCCCATTTTAAAGCATTTGCAGAGTTATCAGACAGCACCCACACAAAGTCCTTCCCAACCAATCCCAAAGAGTCTTCAAGATTATGCAGTTGGCTGGAAGAAACAGTACCAGGAACCTAAATCAAACCAAATAAACAAACAAGCCACAAACAATGGCACACATCACTGCCTTTCAACACAAAGCCTTCCCAGCATGGGCTCTCAGAGGGCTCTATTCTTGTTCTCCTCCTCAGGGCCACACCTGAGAGTAGGATAGGACAATGAAAAACATTATCATCTGTTGTGTGTGTTCACTCCAAAGTATGTTTCTAGTCAGTATGCTCAGAAGTTGCAAATTGCAGATATCAAAAAACTTTGTACTTCACTACAAAATGATAATATTATTAAGCTGAAAATACTGCCTATTAAATTTATCAATGACATGATTTTTAGAAACATTGAGGCACCCTGGATTCAAACTTGAGGCAAGGAAGCAAGCAGCTTGTTTAGTCCCATTTGACCAACCTCAGGAAACAAGATCATTTTGTGTTTACAAATATTTGAAAGTCTCATCTTCAGCTCTTAGACCACAGTGTTCCACAGCATTTCTTGGCTATACCTTGGTTTTCCACTAGATTAGTACATTGAAAAACGATGCATTAAAATTGTTCTGTTAGCACTTAGGAAAGACTAAACTCCTTTATGGGAGAACAAATTGTCAGCTAGACTGCACATTTCACTTTTGTGTTCATAATGACAGCAAATGGATCCAGTGCCATCACTGTCAAACAGGGAAAGAACAGCAAATAATGAATGTCCTGTTCCCACTAAAAGGAAAATACTTATTTTTTACTAATTAAACAGGGAACATACAAGGGAAACCAATAGCCATATCCCTGAAGAGTTTACAAAAAAAGTTCACTAACTTACCTAGGCTTGAATTGCCTTTTGCAATAGTGATAGTCTTCTCATACATGTTTTTGACTGAATTTTGGGGTGTGGAATTTCCCTCCAAAGATACTGGACATCTCTTTTCCATTAAAAGCAATTGATCCTAACATAAGGGAAAATAACACCAGCTCAGTTTATCAAGATAAAAATGTTTGGTCATACTGATCTCAACTACTTTTGCCTTACACAAAACCCATGCACAAAAATAAGTCAGATTCCTTATACAGACAGAAAATTCAGTTCACCAAAGATCAATATTTTCATCAAAGATCATAATTTCTGTTTTCATTCAGGCAATGTACCACATCTATTACAAAGCACGCTTTTAATTTAGAGATATCAAAATTAGTATAATGAATTCAAGGGCTTCACATTCATTCACCACAGATGTCTAACAATTTGCCAGTACCAGAGTAACAAATCCTGTAAGAAATTGCAGCTCTTTTAAGCATTTCTTAATAAATCACTGAGTGGAATAAATAAGAAACACGTATCACAGTGACTGTCATATAAAGGAAAATTATGTTTGCACACTGCCCTATCACAGATCAGTTTGTGAGCTGAACTGCACAGGATTACAAAAACAGCATGATGCAAAACACTCACACCACTCCCCCTTGGCTTCCTGGGCCCAATTCCAGCTGCGCACCTCCTCCGTGCACTCATGTCCCTGTGAAGGTTAACAAGGGCTAAGAAAGCTCCCATCCTGCCCAGGAGGTACCCAGCAGCATCTAATGATACAAGGTCTGAGAAGACTTGTATATACCCCTGTACAGCCAGCCTCTGAGAAAATACTGTCATGATGACAGTAAAATAAATTCTGTCTTGTTTTGGAAAGGTCTATATCCCAAAGTTTTGATGTGAGCTAACATATTCAAAGGAAATTAATAACCAAAAAAATATACATGGCAATTGGCTTGTGACAATTCCTGCAGGAAATTCTTTGGTCTAATTACAGCCTTTCTGCATGTTTTTTAAATGATTGTAAAAAAAAAAGGCAAACAAATTTACTTTTTCATTGGGATCAAGCTGTGTGGTAGTAGCAAGGCTTGTATTTAGTACAACTTCTGATGCTGTCTGAGATGTTGCCCATGTTGCTGTATTTTCACTTTCATTCTGGTTGATATCTGAAACCTCCAGGGTCTGAAGATCTATTTTAGTAAAATCACTTGCCGTTTCCAGGCTACTGTCCACTACAGATTTTTCATCTCTCAGTCTCTGATTCAGATTCATGTTGTACAGATTCTTCTCCGATACATGGAAATCACCTGCAGCATTTGGGCACTCCTCTCCAACAGACTGTTCAACACAGGAGACAATGAACAATCATCATTAATTTGTAGTATAATTCAAAACCACATTTCATGCTAAAACCTTAAACAAAAACTAATCTCATAGAATTTAAACATATTGCTGTGAGATCAGCAAGACCAACCTCATCTGCAGTTCTCTACAGGCATTCATTCTACTATAAAGTGAACTTGATTTCTTAGACCATTTCTTCTGCTTTATAACACCAGAAATCAGTACAAGAAGTTACTAACTCTAACTTGAATAACTCCATTAAGTTTTTAAAATTCAAGCATACAGTTGTTTTTCTCAGGTGAAAGAACTCTGCAAGACCAATGTCTTTACTTTCAGCACACTTAGCAAGCAAAGCAGAATTTCAAGCAGCTCAGACAATAAGAACACAATGTTATCTTCCATTTCACTGAGCAGAAACTTTAGGACTTCTCTTCCTCAGAGAGTGACAAGTAAAAACTGGGTCAAACCGCCGCAGAAGGTGAAGATGGGGGATTTGAAATGTGACAACAATGAAATACAATAATGCAATTGCAGAAGCTTACTAATTAATAATTATNCTACACATTTGTTTAGACTTCCAAAATTCTGAGGCCATGACTTCAAAATGTTTCAAGGGATTCCAACAATCTCAACATTCTGGAAAAAAACCCCAAACTTCAAATATCTCTAGCTGACCTTTTAAAGTAAGTTATTTTAAAAACAGTTAGGCCATTAGATTTTAAAAAGATATATCAAGGACTCAGAAGTTAGACTTAGAGGCTCTGTATCAATATTAGAGATTTTTTTCTGAAATGCAATAAGAGAGCTCAAAATCAACTACATCTATCTGTCTTGTTATGCACCAGCCCTATTTAACTCTTCTATTGCTTCTCCAAAAAGCTGGGGAGACGTGCTTCCCAGGATTTGGGGATATTTTGCAACACTTTGTCTCAAGAGCCCTAGAATTCATTTTTGTCAACTTTCATGAAGTACATACATGTGTGTTCTGTCCCCAGACAAGAATCAAAAAAGGCTTACCAGTAAATAAGTGGTTTAAGTAATAGCTGAGAAGATAATTGAGTAGAGCCTAGATACAACTAATCTGCGTGATATAATCAATGACATAATTTCCTACCTTTTTGAGAACAGAACACAATACTACAATCTATTTAAATTATTTTACAAGGTTTCAAATGCAGCTGGGACACCTACTCTTAAGCTTGTTTCATATCCATTTCCAAATCAGTGGAAACAAGCAAATCATACTCAACATTTATTTTGTATGCCATATATTAAGAGTTGCATCATATGCTCATTTTTGGTTTTGTTTCACTTAAAGAGAAGCCAATGATGCAGTATTTTAGGACAAACACAATTCCAGGAATTCAAAACTATAGTAACATGTGGCCTCACTAGAGCATCTGCATTATTTAAAATAGGTTTTTCAACACCTATTTTAAATGCGACACCAAAGTGACCTGGCAGAACCTGCCAATGCCCTGCAGCCAGAAATAACTGAAATATCTTTGCATTCCTCACAGCATCAAACAGTGCTGTTTTAATTTTTACTGCATTTTCCTTGCTTCAAAAGTCTTCATTAACGAACAGATCTTCCCACTATGTTTGTTTTTTGAATCATGAATTGGCTGCTTGATGAGAGCTTAGTACTCACTTCATACTAGTGTACAGAGATGGACAAGGAAAAGTCAGGACCATGGTATTTTAATAGAGCAGGTAAATCAAAGCTGTCTTTAAGTCAATGGTGAAAATAACTAGACTTTCTAGAGCCTCAATGTGATACATAATGTAAATCCAGTCTCTACCTCACAAAATGCTCCTAAGCATGTAAAATGAATAATCCATTTAAGTAACAATTACGGAGTTAAACAATGCAAGCTGTCCCACTGGCACAGCAGAAATGTGCTCTTCTGTGGATTAGGAGAAACCATTAGAAGATTAATCTTGCTTTCTAACCAGCACCTCAAAAGAGCTAAACATATTCCAGAAAGGTTAATGGAAGTTACTGCAGCTCAGGTGCGGCAGAAAAAGCAGCAGCTACTCTATTCAAGACCACAGACTGCAAACCCAGTGGTTTTCAATGAAGACTGCTAGGAGAAATGAATTGGAAAGCTCTAGGTTAGTGATATTAAAATCTAAAGATTAAAAAAACATGAAAAACCTTGGAAAGAAAGAAAATGCAATCGGGTCATTATGGGTATGTCACTAAGAACCAAAAAAGCTATTATCTTCTTAATACTCTGAAATAAATCTTCATTAATATAAAAACTATTAGCAGAGTTTTGACATACACGGATTTGCTTTTCACGACAGCATCATAATGAAAATTTCATTCAAAACCACAGAAACAAACAAATGATGAAGCATAAAAGTAAAAATAAGGATGAAAATTTGCTTTTCTTACTAAAATATAGAGCAACAGAGTAATTTTGTGTTACCATTCTTTACTATGCTATGAATGACAATTATATTTTTCTAGCAGACTGCTCACCACATCTTTAATACTACAAATAGTTCACCATGCTCTGGCTAAATCATGCTTCATTTAGCAAAAATCCAAGCTTTTTGCCTTCCATGTGCCTCTCTCTGCAATAAAGACATCTGCAAGACATCAGCACTACTCTAAACAAAATTTTACCCTGGCAGCAAATAGAGTATTTTGAACCAGGATGACACAAAACATTTCTATCTGATAATACAGCCTGCTCACACTTAAAATCAAAGTTTGCCATCAATAAAACCATCCTCGATTTTACCTTGGGAGTTGATAATGGAAGAGAGCAGCTGTTGTTCACCTCACCGCTACAGGCACTGTCATGCAGAGCTGTCACTGAGTCCTGGAAGACGTCTCTCTCCAGAGAATACTGTGATTCTAAGGTGGACTCATCCGCTAGATCTGCCTCGCCAGAGTCCACCTAACAACAAATGCAATTCAATCAGCCAGGCTGTTGCCATCACACCACATAAGCCCTAAACACATGCACACCAGCCACTACATTCTGATACTTTTCTTCTTTTTTTTTTTATTCCATGTTTTAGATTGAAATTACATTTGCACACTGCAGCAGAAAAATTTTCTGTTTCCAGTAAATCTGTGTTACTACTTCTTCAAAGGTTGCAAAGAATATCTGAAGTAATTCAAGAGTCTGAACCAGAGTAAGTTGCGGGGCTGAGACATGCTCATGCCTATTAATAGAAGTACAAAGTGTTGGGAGAATTCCGCTATACTTCTTGATGTCTATATTTTGATTTCTTTGGACCTTCTTTTCTTTTTTCTTTTTCTTTTTTTTTAGCATGGAAAGAATAGTGAACTTCAACTTGTGCCACATGTCAGGAATGTTCTCTTCACTCAACTTCATAGGATCAGTTATTTTTAAACTCTCTTAAAAACAATTTCGAAAATTACAGAGCTTTAAAGTGCTTTATACGAAAAAATCATTACGTGATTTTTTTAACAGATTTTAAATTATTTTGCTTTTGACAACAAAATTACAAGAAGGATTCGTATATTTCTATAATGCTTATATAAGAAAAAAAATTTTAAGTTTCAGACATTGACATGGGTAGTATTTTTGCCTTTTTTTAAAAATGAAACACATTTTCTTCAAAGACTCATATTCTTTTAAATACGAGAATAAAATTAAGCCCTAAAACCCCTAATTTACAGTGCTTTGTACACTACACTTTGATTATTATTTCATCTCCCTGGCAGAGCTCAAGAACATATTGTAGGCCAACAAAATGATCACTGGATTCAAAGCCATGCTCATATCATAAACTTGTATGAAGCAGATGAGTGTACCCATCTACTGAGATGGAATCTAACTTGTTTTTCAGCCCCTGTGGTTAATCACATTATTAATCCACTATAGCAGTAGCAACAAAAGGAATTAATTAATGTGTATTAATTCTTTTTCAGGGTAAAAAGGATTATTTTTTTAAATTATTTCAAGCCTACAGACTTAACTGCTAATCCAAACTGCTTCTTTGCTGTAACTTGCTCTCAGCTCATCTTCTTGAAAATGTATATTCATTTTACCAAAGCTATGCCCTAAAACATATTGTGAAAATTCAGGACATATCTGTAAAATCTGAGTACCAATCTGTCTATGAAAAACAGCATCTCATATGTGCACTCTCAAAACATATCTTCAGCTGGGTGACTGCACATTTAGTTTCCCATTCTGCACATTTAATTAAGACAACTGACAAACTTGACTGACAATTTTATTATGTCATGTGTTTTCATTGCTTTTTTCACAAGTTTTTTTTTTGATTGGAAGCACAGATGGAAGCCAAATTTTTAGACAGTTTTAATTTGATCATTTCAACTTCAATTAAAGGTTATTTAGAATACAAAACTCGTGCTTCTTCTAAATGGATGAAGCAAGAAAAATACTGTTACCTAACTTCTAAAGGTAACAAACTGAAGAATTAAAAACAGGCAGTCTTGTTTAAAAGCAAGCTATTAAGTCAGTCATACAAATGTGAAAAAACAGCAAACCTGCTGGAAGCAGTAATGCAGAGATTTTCAACTTGACAGGATGCATTTCAGGTTTTTGTTCAATTTTGACTTTTTCTCTAATGAACTAAGTTCTCATGTTAAGAAGTTGCTTCCCTGCTCAGGTCCCCAGAAAATGAGGGCCTAATAATTTCAACATCGAACCCAGAACAGAACAAACAACCATGAGAATACACACTTGGAATACATATGTATTCTGGGTTGTTGCTTTATTGGTTTTTTCTATTTTGTTTTGTCGGAGGAGAGGCGGGAGGAGTTTTTGCTGTTCTGTAGTGTCCTAGGTCCTGTGTTTTTTTAATCTGAGTTCTTATTGGCAACTTCTGGGCTATGTAAGGCACTGAATGCTCAGGTAAGCCGCATTGTTCGTACAAGTGAAGACCTTTTGACCTTGTAAATCTCATAATCACTGACTGATTTTGAAGGCTGAAGAATATTATTAGGAAGAAGTATTTGCAGCTTTTGAAGACAGAGTATTCCTTGTAAGGCTGGATTACATGTAAAAAGGGATTATCAAAAACCTTCCACAATAGAAATTGGAATACATAGAAAATTAGCACATGAACATTAATCTAAAAAGGTGAGATTTCCAAAGGGCTGCTCAGTGCATGCAAGGACAAGTGGATAGCCATGCACTTTTGAAAACATCAGCAAAATACTTTTTTTTCCCCACAGCTCATGCAAAAAGATGAAATCTCTAGACACCAGTTTCTACAAAGTCAGAATCCATTCCACCTATGGTGGATGAGTAATGTGGAGACAGTGAACGCTAAAAAATAAGCATGGACAGTGACAAGGCAACTCCTTTCACTACAAAATGCAAAGACTGAAGAAATCTGTGGTAAGTCGGGCCACTAACCAGAGCCAGCTCAGCATGGAAGAGGGCTGCATCAGCTGGCCCCTCCTCCTCAAGTGACTGGGCAGTGTAGAAAAAGCAATCTTCCTTAGCAGAGACATAGCCCTCCTCAGGTGAAAGCTGCAGAAAGAATGAAGCTCTGAGTTGGATGAGTGGCCTGGACACAGCAGGTGCAGTGTGCATTCTGCGAGAGGGGCAGGGGGTTGTTTAGAAAGGCAAATGGATTCCAAATGCAGCAAAGAGATCATTTTAATCACAGTCACAGTATTCAGTGGGTAGAGACTTTTTTTTTTTTTCAAATTTACCTGAATTGGTTCAGCTTCAGACCTCATTCTAAAACCCCAAATAATGAAAAAGGTCTCTACAGGTACACCACAGAGCCCACAACTTAAGTCTAGGCTCATTTTCAGTTTCCGGTCTTAATATTACGATATACTAAAACTGCCATCAGAGCTGCCAACAGAGAAAGAGCCTAACAGCAGAGGTCTTTATGATCTTGCTAGCCACAGAGCAATCTTGCTTGCAGGCAGGAAGACTTCATCTACTCTCTGTGTTTTACAATTATATCTGTCAGCCTCTAGAGGACAAAATGTAATTCTGACTATAAACCAAGACCTTTTTCCAACATAATTTGATAGCAGGTGCATTTGTCCAGTACTGCAAAAGAAGCAGGGATTATTTGCAACATTTAATTACTTGGCAAACTTAATACATGAAATATTGAAGTGCAAATGCCGTATGTTTACAACTTTAGGGAAACAAAACCCCCATGCATTTTCTCTCCTAGAGTATGAAATTTTAATTGCAATTAATATGGAGTCTCCAATTAAAAAAAAATTAATTTAGCAGAGCAAGCTAAAATGTACTCTCTTACTATGAAATGCAAAGTTTCTGGGAACATAAACAACAGACATTCCTTCCCACTCTGTCCACAAAGATCTACTAAGAATGAAAATTTGGTATCTACATCCATAAGGGTTACAAGATTATCAATATATGAAAAGAAAAAAAAGAGCCCCTGAAACTGTTCTTGCACCTACTAGAGAAAGGTATCTTCCTTGTATGTATGAACTAATGCCATTCTCCTGATTTGAACTTAACCCACCAGAGATGCTCGTTCGCTAGCATTCTTACTGCGATATTGTCTCAGTGACCATAGGTAACCTTTAACCTCCTTTTTCAAATTGTTCCAGACTGCCTTATAAAACCAAACCTGAAATAACCAGTTAGATGGATACAAACTGAAGACTACACAATATAACATAAACAAAGTGTGCTGTTTAAATAAAAGATTGCATAGATACTTGTGAGGGGCTGGAATGTTAATGGTCAAGCAGGTACTTTGCTGACCAGGCACGAAGTAACCACCTAGCTAAAGAGGGGGTGCACATCCACCACCCAAGGCTACAAGCTGGGTTTTGAGCCAGGTAAGGGAAGAAGCCGGTAAAAAGCAAATCCTGCAAGGTGCCATAGTGCTTTTTATCATGTCCATCTCCTTACACAAGTGGCTCAGGCGTGAAAACTCCCCTCTAGAGACCAGGACACTCACATGAAGCCTGAAGGTATTCATGCCTTCTCATGGACTATAACTGGCTCAATTATGCTAACCTGAGAGGAAGCTGTAACATCTTAGGTGTCATAAGCCATCAAAGAGAGAAATGCCCTGTGATCTATGGTGTTACCTGAGACAGTGTAAAACTCCCCACCACACAGGAGGTACTTGGGCATTCTCACCTAGCCTGAGCATGTATTAACTCACTGAACTTTGTGTTTCATTGGTTTCCCCCACTGCCAGTGGATCAAGATTGTGACCAGTACTTTGAAGGGGCACTGAAATTGCAACAATCAAGTCTTGTCACTGGATCCATTGGGGATGACTATATACCTTTCTACCCTTATTCATTCTTTTTCTATTTTTTCCCATATACATTTTCTGAAGTGTCTTTTTTTGCTTTTATATGGTTGCATTTCTAACCAAAATATCTACATTTTAAAATTTGCCAAGTATTATTCTACCTTTGTCTTCTTAAGCTTGCAAGTAAAAATTTGCTATTGAATCTCTTGAAAGATTTCTTGTATCTCTCACACAATACCCAGAATAAATAAAACAACCTCCCCAAGCAGAACAGCAGCCATAACAATACTATACCTTGCAAAGCAAAGGAATTGGTAAATTCCACACAAATCAAAACCAACTTTATGTCACCATCTCACACATTCAGAGAACCATGTAAAGTGTACAGTGTACAATAGTATGGCAATTTTCAGCCCTGAAAGACTCCACTGTTTGCAAGGTGCTTTGCTGTTTTTTCATCTGCAAGACAGGTGTGCTAGGTCCTGCAATCACTACACCAGCAATATACTACCCAGGCCACTCCTACATGTGAAGTTATAGTTGGGCCACCCAACTGTACCTTAAAACACACAAAATGTATGGAGAGGTCAGGATCAGCATGTACCAGCTTCAGTTACATGAAAAACACACACTGAATTCCCAAATCCTTACAGGCAATGGTTTGGCAACTCCTATTTTAACTGTTCCTGTTGGGGCTCCTTTCAGCGCTTGCACCGCTTCCTCCAGGCTGCCATTTTCCAAGTTGATATTGTTGACAAACATAAGCCGATCTCCAGGAAGAAGTCTGCCATCTTGCTCAGCCACACCCCCGGGAACTAATGAGCGAATTACAATTACAGTGTTTGCTGGATCAACAGGATCCTAATTAAATAAAGGGAAGAAAAATATTTAGGTTTTTTACTCTTTTATATCTTGAGAGGATAATTTTTATTCATGACCCTTTATCAACTAGAGTTTTGTTATTAAGAAGTGTTGCTCTCCTCTAGATGAACCTTCAGTAGGAGCAAACCATCCTGTCTGGACTGTCCATATATTTAGACCTCCACTTATTATTTAAAATACTACTATACGTGCACAGTGTCATCCATGCACATCAGAAATTCATAGATTTCCTATGGTTACAACAGTGTTGCAAACTCCATCCTCCCTTGCAATCAGAGGACAGGTGGGGAATGTAGACTGGGGCAAATGTAACACATGCACTCTAGTGGAATGAATTACTTATTTTCAATATCTGACTTATACTTCATGATATTGCTCAAATGAGAAAGCAGTTTTCAAGAGGCAAGGTCTTGTGCCTAATTAAATACTTATATGAGAGAAGAACATACCAATATAGGACTAATCAACAAGACAAAACAAAGTGATGTTTGTTTTTAAGAAAGAAAACTGCTTTTAAGTGACCATCCTCCAATATACTGATTTTTATTAAAAAAAAAAAATAGTATCAAATGCTAATAACAGGAATATATAATTCTGCTATAACAATTACCACACATGCAAAAAATTTCTGCAATTCTTACAGAACTACATTCACAAGGAACATCATGTTAATACTTCCAACATGCAGTTCACTTGACAGCATGAACAGAAAAAAAAACCAAAAAATGTAACCCTGTATCAGTTTTACTGAGAGCAAAAGTAGGGAAAAGCAAACATCTACAAACCAGCATGCAGCTGTAACAAGTTTTCATGTCACGATGTACATCTGAAAGGACAGACACCATCAAAGCAACATGAAAATGCCACAGGAATAGGGAGACCGCTGAAAGCTCATGCAAGAGAGAAGTGTTGATGGAGGGAGGGAGGGAGAGAGGGATGAAGAGGGTAAAGGAAAGAAGGAAGGACATCAAAAAGACCCTTAACACTTGATGACAGTAAAAAAAATGCCATGGAGCAATAAAACACTTCCCAAGTCAAAATATAACTAGCAGTGCTGCTGAGCATTGACATCTTCTTTACTATTTTAACAGTAAATACATACACTGTCACTGTAGATGGCACTGCATGACACATTTTTTGGGGAAAAAAAAAAAAGAAACAAGCCTCTCTGGTCTATGTGACAGTCTTCCTTAGGGTTAGAAATTATGCAGACCTTTCTACAGGCCTGCCATTGTATAAAACATAAGGAATGCATTAGTACAAGTATAATTCTCCTTAAGTTTAGTTCACTATTCATTGAAAATGAATTGAGAATTTGATGGAAACAGAAAAACAGAAATGTAAATCTCCCTGCAAATTTACTGTTCACAGTCTTATAAGAAAGGAAAACTTCAGTGACAAAGTGAAATTTTTTTACTCCATATCAAAGGAGAGAACATATGACAGTACCCAAATATTACAACATCAAAAAAAGCTAACTGTCAGAAAGCTCACTAAAGCTGGAAGACTAACTTATATTTGAAATACACATTAACCAACTTAAGGTACTTCCCACAAGCCTTTAGTACTATTATCCATTACCCATAAAATTCAGTCACAAAGCACCCACCATTTGTGTTAATGCTCAGAAGGGGCTGAAGTAAAAATATCTTCTACTGAGTGCTGACATGGACTTAGGCTCATCTGTGATGTCTCACTGCAGAGCATCATGCGCAACACTTTAAAGAGTAGCCAGTGCTCAGTGTTCATAAAAGACATTTTACTATACCTTAATCCTTCACATTATTGTACTACACTGCTCTTCACTTTATCAGTGTGCAAATGCAAAATCTAAGCCATAGCTTAATTGTAAGGAGTGCCCTGGGGCCAAAATTTCCTCCTGGAAGTTACCTCCAGATGTAAATGCATATCTATGGACAAGATCCAGCGGAAACCTGGAAAGAGATGTGACCCCCACAGCGCCACAGAACAGCTCAGCAAAAGCCTACATTGACCTCAGGGGGAAATTACTTGATATTCAATTTAAAATTATCCACTGGAAAACTGGGAAAAGGAGGAATATTTGTTCTGGCATCCTTACCAAGTGAAGGCAGTGAGCTGTTGACTGAGACACACCAAGAAACATATTTTAGATATCCAGGAATTCTGAAGTCAAACACAAAATGAATGGGGATGTTTAAGAATGTCCCCAACAGACAGCAGCTAAGCAAGGGATTTCAGAATTACAGTTCTGGATTTTAGTAAATCCTGCTTTAAGCATTTAAGTCCTTTATTGGATTTTGCCCTAAACACTCACTGCAGGTGCAAAATACATGGCTAAATGCTAAATATGCCGGCTACATAATTTGTTGTCCTTGGGTCACTAGAACACAGGTTTCTGAAAACCCTAGCATATAATGGATTATCTGTTTTTCTGAACTAGTATTACCATCATCATTAGAAACTCTAGTCTTAATACAATGAGAGGAATACGTAATATAATTACTGGAATGCCTACCAGGTGTGATTAGTTCTACTCTATTGCTTGATTTCAATTTATGTTTACCCTTAAAATGCATAGAACATACTGCAAGATCCAAACAATATGAAGTATTTTGTCCTCCATCCAAAGAAGTGCAGAAATTACCTGATAGTCCAATATGCTAAATCCAAGCCCCATACTCCCTTTCTCCAGCTCAACGTGCTGTACTTCTGTTTCCCACATTGCCAGAGATGAGCTTTGCACCTCTTCCATACTCTGACCCTCATCAGCTGTTTGCAAAGTTGTTCCCTCTGTGTCTGAGGAGCCAATGAACCCAAGTTCGATGTGACCCTGAAAAAACAGTAAATGTTCACCAAAAAAATGTAAACACTTCAGAGACAAAACTCTGATATAAAACCTAAATGATATCTCTAAACACAGAAGAAGTGCAAGCACTCAAGAGATTTAACAAACACTGATAAACCTAGCACAAAATTCAAATATCCTTATAGCCAAGCTGCAAGTATATTAAACTACTCACTACAAAAATATTTACAAAATGCAATTTCTGTCAAATTAAAATCTTAAAAAACTTTTTTAGTATATGCATTCAAATACATGGGAAATATATGTTATTAATGGTATGTCTAGAATATGACTTCATTAAATATAATCATACTGACAGTAGCCAGAATTTTTAATAAAAGTAAAAACAAACAAATATGTATATACACAAACTTTTCTTCACTAGGTTTCATAGAGAAGTTTAGAAACTATAAGCTGAATTTGTTGCCTTGCTCAGAACTCAGAGTTAACTGTTTCTCATTTCATACAAATGCTATTACTTTGTATACTACACCCTAGGCCATTCCTACATGTTTAGTTCATCAGGCTCCCCAGAGCTGCGCACTTACAAGTGACAGAAGTGTCAGTCAAGGAAAGCAAACACAGTTATGCGCAATGCAAACCCAGGTAGCAAAGTTCAAAACTAGATTAAATACATTCAGATTCTAAAGAACCCATGTTCAATTTGCTATACTCCTATATTTGGCCTATAGAACAAGAAGTACAGTACTTAGAGAGACAGCCCCACATCCTAGAATATTTTTGCCCATGACCAGCCAGGATTCATATCTTCTGAAGGCCTAAAAATACCATATAAACATTATTTGCAGATTCCTATTAGACTGGCTCCAATTCCAAACATATTAAAATATATTTCTAATCATATAGAAGAACTTTTTTTTTTCTCAAAGAAACTGTCATTTTCAGTGATTGTTTAAAGACAAAATACCTTTTCTGTGAGCTGAACCTCAGATAGGCTTAGACTCTCTAGTATTTCTGGTTGAGTAACAGGCGGAGCTATTGGACGACAGCACACCATTGTCACCTTAATAGGCAGCTCTTTCAAGATACTGACCACATCCTTGTGGTTTTCTCCAAGCAGGGATATCTCATTCACCTCAATAAATAAAGAATACACATGGATTAGAACTATAGTGTATTTCTAAGCATAATAACAAAAATGAGTAAAAAAAACCCAAGCAAACCCCAACTCACTAATCACCTCATTGAAAAAAAGTAAAACAAAAAGCAACAAAAATCCCCATGCTATTAGACACTTCCAACCCTTAATTTCTACTCAATTTGGTGCTCAATACCAAGGTACATATTGAACTAAATGTATGTATGGTCTTTTAAAATGCATGACACTGCCCTACAAACACCATATACACACTATCTTCATGTTTCTCGCATTAATATAAACCAAATTCGCATTTTAATTCTAAAAGAATAATTTAGAAAAGCAATTAGATGTTTAGTCCCTTCACTGAGTTGGGATAATCCTACTGAATCTTAGCACTTTTGCTACATATTCTTTTTTGGTGACTGTCTTGGTTTCATCTGGGATAGAGTTAATTTATTCTCACTAGTTGCACAGTGGTATGTTTTGGATTCAGTTTTGGATTAGATAACACACCAATGTTTTGGCTGCTGCTAACCTGAATCAAGGAGTTTTTGATGTTTCATGCTCTGCCAGCGAAGAGGTACAAAAAAAGGAAAAAAAAAGCTATGAAGGAACACAGCTGGGATAAGTGACCCAAACTGGCCAAAGGGATATTCCACACTGTCGAGCATCACAGTGCATATAACTGGGGAGTTAACGGGAAAGTGCACTGGGACAGGGTCTGGCACTGGTCAGCAGGTGGTGAACACTTCCATTGTGCATCACTTGAAGGTTTTTCTCCTTTCTGCTATGACTATTATTATTATACTTTGTTTCAATTATTAAACTGCCAATATCTCAACTTACAACATTTTACTTTTGATTCTCCTCCTCATCCCAGCAGACTGGGGTGAGTGGGGTAGGTAAGCAAGTGGCTGCATGATGCTTACTGGCCAGCTGAGCTTAGACTATGCGAGACCTCAGACTATTGAAAAATCAGCTACCAGCTAAGAAATGTATGTAAGCACATGTACTCAAATATATGTAAGTACATATGAAGTACTCAACTACTAACTGGCATGCTGTTAGGCATACATCACTCCCATGGTCATAGCCTATGAGAAGAAACTTACTGCACAAAAACCTTACTGAATGCAGACTAAGAAAAAGCAGTACTTTATCTTACTTCTAGCAGTTCATCTCCACTGAACAGCTTTCCGCTTCGTCCAACTGGCCCTTCAGGTAAGATAGATCTGATAAAATGATGACCCACTGTAGCTTCAAGGCTTATCCCTAACCCACTGCTTTCACTAAATTTGTTAACCACAGCCACCTAAAATAAGATGAAGAAATGGTTACATTTGTCATATTTACAGCAAGATCTGTCACTTTCCACTTCAATTTACATGCAATCAGGTCAAAATTCCAGAATTAAGAAACCAGAAGTACTATCATGTAAAATGGGGAGTCAGGTAAAAACTGACTCGTTGATCACCACTTTGCAATTCACAAGTGGGAACTGCTTATGACAACAATGTATCTAATAATACATACTTCTGCAGACACTAAATCTGTGACATGTGATCTCCTAAACTGAGATATTACTTTTCTTATGTATCTACAGTATATGTTCTATGCATTATTTACATCATTACGTGAAATCATTTATTCAGTATGCAGAATGAGAATGAAGGTTCAAGTCCTAGCTAATGAAGTGAGCTTTGAAGTTCACATTAAATATTCTTTTTCTCTAAACACATTTATTCTCCTGAAGCTAGAAAATCAGTGAAACAATAGTCATGGGCACAGTAATCTAGCAAGTCTGCTATGGTTTTGATAAAATACAGAAAAATACATCCCTATATTCAAAATCTATAATTAGAATAATCTTCTCAAGATACTAAGGAGCATATGTGTAATTTTCATACATGAAGGAATAAATGCAATACAAACATATTTCTTTCCATATGCTGTCAACATAATAGATGCACAGATGAAAGAGATGCATATTTAACAAGAGTAAACAAAATTTACCTACCACTATTTCATAATTCGAACCCATAATCCTCTGCCATTTTATCTTTGCAGCTGCTTCTTCTGTACTAGTTAGCTGGAAATCTAAAATTTATATGTAAGATTATTGTGACAAAAAATTAAAAAACCTAGTCAACTCCTACAACTGATAAAGTATATGGAACATGCACAATGACACAATCATTCTCATGATGCCAGAACTCTCCTAAATATGATTTAAAACTTGGCATGTTTAGTCTCACCAAGCTTGGGGCTACCACAGCAAAAACTTGCAAAGCAGTATAAAAATTCCAATCATGAAAAACTAACTGTGTATTTTGAAAGACATGAAGTTCAGTCAAATAGTTTGGGTGGCTGGGAAGAAAAGATACCTACTAGCCTCAGAGTTGAGTCAACTCTTTGCAATTTTCAAGATAATAGGCACAAAGGAAATGAAAAGGTTGTATTCAAGCCCTGTGTTAAATCAGACTACATGTGTGCTGATCAGATTAATTCATGGCTAAAACACTTAAAAATGCACACTGATCCTTTTGGGCAGACCCTGTATGTTACAGAGAATGACCAAAAAACACAATCTGGAGATATTTTTTTAATTTTTAAAACCATGAGCACAACTCTGAAAGACCTTTCTGAAACTGTAAGCCCTAAAGGTCAGTAACAGAACACAAGAAGTCCCAGTTCTTTGCTTTTTTTTTTTAAATTATTTTAACAGCTAAAAAACAGTAACAAACTTGGAAAGGAAGGAAGCGAGAGAAGTACAGTGATAGAGTGACAGGCTAGGTAGCAAACTGTGGCAAATCATAATTTGACTGAAAGTTTATTTGCAGGCTTGAAAAACAGAGAAATGCTTTCTTTCTGCTCATTTCCCCCTCATTCACATTGTCTAGGCTCTATGGCAGAAACCAACAAAAAGCGGTATTTAGATACAGCAGCCAGCAAACACAGCAAGTTTAACAGGATCCTACATACTCGAGGTCCATGGTCTAGGCTGTGTCTACAGTAAGTATCAAAATAAACTCTTCAGATCTGAATGCTCATCACAAGCAAGGAGAAGAATCTTCAATACAAAGTTCTCAAAATCTCAAAGTGATTTTAGTAAGAATAGAAAATGACTAGGAGCCTCAGACAGTTTTAAGTCTAGTCATTGCCCAAAGACATTACTAAGTATAAAGTCAGATGTTGCATGGTATTCAAAGAGGAAAATACTTTCCCCAAAGCCAAGACACAGCAGTATCTGAAGGGAAGTTAAAAAGAAATTCCTTCAGCTATCCAAGAAAATCAGAAAGCATGAGTTATGAAAAGATACATATCGCAGAACTTTTCAGTTCCTCCTTTTACTTTGGAAGACGAAAATGTTACACATCAAGTTGACACATCAAGTTATGTCTAAATCTGAAAAACATATCATCACACACAGGACCTCTGAAAATGCTGAACAGTGGTCTAGGAGATCAAACAGGAAAAACATACACAGTAGAAAATAGGAATTTTGACAAAAACTATGGGAAAATTTGGAGAGTATCAGTAAACCAGAACTGACGGAATTTCAGACATTACCAGAGAATACTAAATGAAATGTAAGCTCAAGAATTTGGGAAAAGGAAATTCATCAGAAGATGCAGAAGTGCTGGAATGTAGCTGCACAGCTGCATACAACTGCAAAGATAACAAGGAATGGGAAGAAACTTTTTTTTTCTAGACTAGACTAAGAGTAGATATGCAAAACTGGACTAGGAGAGGGTTGAGCAAGTAACCAAAGCAGACTGCTTCATATGATATCGTCAGCATATAATTATTTTCAGTCACGTATAGTAGTCCTGTTCCTACAAAACTTACAATTAAGAGCCTATGATTAAATGTATGGCTACTTTGACTTACTAATTCTACCTCAGCTACAGAGCTTGCAAAAGATGGAAAGACACACAAAACACCTGATCTTTGGTGTAAGCACATAGAAGGGCATTTTCACGGAATAAATTATTAAACCTTGAGAACCTGTTTCCTGTTGTTTCATGTCATCTCCAGTATTTACCACACTGGCACTGCATGGCAGTGATGGGGATCCATGTTCTGTTTCATTGTTATCTGAAAAAAAGAAGAAATCTTTTCAGCTATTTAGGTATTTTATATGTCGTAATACTTATCAAGCTCACACCAACTATGCTCTGGGACACCAACTCTCTCCTTCACTGGACTTCAGAGTACTCATATTTGGCAAATGGAATCTGGCATGTGTGGCCCAGAAGAAACATCACATTTCAAAGACATTGTCTTCTGTTAATGCATTGCTTTCTCCAGTGAGTTCAACAAAAAAATCCAACGAAAAAACCCACCACAACTATCAGTACCTGCATTTCTATGAATGACTAAAAATACATCTAAATATAACATTCTTTAGCATTCTTGTATTAAACTTGTATTAATTTCTTTTTTTTTTCCTTTGTGCAATTCACAAAGCTGACACTGAAAACAAAAATGCTTCAGCATTGGAGACCTGCATACCCGGCATACTCTTCATACATAGAAAACCTCTCCTACCACTAAATTCTGTTATGTCTGTTGTGACCTGTCAGATGTCTTGAACACCTGTCGGCTGGAGAAGCAGCATCCTGAACACTGGCCTATGCCTCTTGTTAATGGTGGGAGTGGGAGGATGAAATACAGGTAAGATGCTACTGGGTCTTTGAAAGTCTTGTGCAAGATGGAGATTAGGCCTCTGTTGACTACTTGTGACATACTTTCACTGACATCAAACTATAACACAAGCAGCTATTTTGCGCTTAAAGCCCCTGTGCAGATACGTAACTTTCATTCAAACACAGTGACTTTCAAGACGCGGCATATACTTAAATATGTGCAGAGAATGTAAGACAAAACTGCACTAATCTCAAGTCATCAGCAGCAAAATTACTACTGGTATTTGGCATATGACCATTTTACACATGCATTGTCAATACCCTTTCAGCCCCTAAATACAGGCTACTCCTCTCATTCCTCTACCTTGTAACAGGCAAGAGTAAAAGGGGGTGAGATTGATTATGGTCATCAAGGAGGGTCTTTCTCTGATTGCTTTTGAATGCAGCTCTCATTCCTGAGTATGAATAAAACATTTGCTGCCTTCTTACCATTCAAAGATTTGCAGGATCAAAGGCTTGAAGCAATTCAGCCAGAAGTGCAATGCAGGAAAGAACTTTCAACACTCACTTTGAAAATGTAGCAAGAAATACCACTGTGTCTAAAAGATTAATCAAACCATTGTAGACAAAACTCCACCCTCTCGTACAGCAGCCACCCATTACCATCTGCAAAGGCTACCCAGAATGAATCTGGCCAATTTTATTTACAGTTTGCAATTGAAAAGAAAAACGTTTCAAGCCAACTTAACAGCAAAGCCAATTTTAATTACCTTTGGTTGTGGTACTATCCCTTGTTTGGAACAGTAAGTCCTGCTCAACAGGAGCACCGAAGTCTTCCTGGGGTGGAATACGATTTTCCTGCTTAAGACCTCTCCTGATCAAAGTGAGCCGAACTGTTTGTCCCGTGTGCCGCAAAACATCAACTGCTTGCTGGTTAGTAAAACCCTGAAGATTTGTTCCATCCACCTGCAGGATCAAGCAGCTTTTCAGCTCACCCACAGAGAAAAAGTTCAGGGCAAAACAATGCAGTGAGCTTTAAGCATTTGTTAGCCTAAGCAAAAAGCAAGTGGAGGGGCAAGAACAAAACCTATACAGTTTTATGTAATTGGATATGCTAAGCACACCCACTGGAGTAGCCCAGAGCTAGGTGATAACCAGCACCACAGCAAAGAGGGGAGGAGCAACCACCATGGTGCAGCCAGGCGGATCTGCTCTGGAAGGTGGGAGAGGATACAGCATGTGCTGTGCAGGGCATATTGTACAGCCTGTCACTTAACCACTTCAGCCATCCCTACCTCTGAGGGATAATACTGGGTGAATAAACAACACAGCCATGGCTAGGAGTTCTGGAGAAACAACAAGGAGACATATTGATCCACTAAGGCAGAAAGACCTACAGAGTGCAGTCATTCTGAGGTCAAGGGAACTTAGATACAGAGAAGTCTAGCAATGAACACCATGAATTCCAATTTACAAACAGAACACTGTCGCAAACGAGTAGACATTACTGCAGGTTCGTCATTTTAAAAGTTTAAAGAGTAAAATTTTGGTCTCCTCTGTTTGAAATTATTTTATTATCTCATTAACTCGGGTTTTTTTCTAAAATTCAAAACTTTGACATTTCTTAATTCTATCCCATTACCCTTACCTAGCACCCACCATATTTTATTCTTCTTCTCCCTGCAAACTCCATTATATTCTATTATTTCTACATCTGGGTCACAGTGCTTTAAATTTCTCAAATACTTCTTACAATACTCTGTGACTCCTATATTTGTTTCTACCTATCTACACAAAACACATCCTTCATTATTTTAAGTCCTCCTAAATGAAGAATGAATCTCCTGGACCCTTAGTCATTTGTTGTCCTTCTCTGAAATTCTTCTTAAGTAACTAAAAATCAGGTGTGACTATTTAATTTTTCCTCCACACTTAAACCATATTTAAAAAACATTTTTTATTCTTCAGTATCTGAGATCACTCAAATAGTTTTCCCCCTCTGAAGCTGCAGTAAAAGATAAAAACAGACTTTGGAATAATCCATTATAGCCATTTGTACTCAGCATGTAGATCATTACAAAAAAGATATGTACTTCCACCAACAAACATGCAGGCACTTCTGCAGAGAGACCATAACCTGTTCTTAGAGCTGTTTTCACACAAATGCAAGGACAGACATATGAGAGACACAAAAATGCACTCCCTGCATTCAGAACCCAATTTCCACTACAAAACCAACCATATGGATGAAAATATGTTCTTATTTCTCTGAACACCTAAAACTTTTGGACACAACTTCTTAAAATAATTTTGAAAACAGTTGCCCAATTTGAATCAGACTTTGAAATTTCACACTTACCAACCTCCTACTGATACGGAGGATATATAATGATATAGTCTCACATACAACATTTTTTTGAAGAATTACAAGTTACATGCAGGTAGCATAATCGGAAAACTTCTGGTGAGATACTCTGTCCGGAAAGGACTCAGACTGCAACACTGATACTGAGTATTTTAAACAAGTACTTCATGAGCTTTTCTTTGAAACATAAAGAAGCAGAGTCTTGTATACAAGAGATCTCAGTTCATCCTGAGTTTACTTACAGCTATAATTTGATCTCCCACATGGATTCTGCCATCATGTTCAACAGCACTGCCTTTTGTAATGCTTTTCACAAAGATACCAGAAGGTTCTGGGATGAAAAAAACCAGGGAAAATTAAATTAACTGATTTATTAAGAAACAATTTAAATAATGTGACTAAAGGCACCAATCAAAAAAGGGGGATAAAAAAGAAAAAACAATCCCTAAGTAAGATAATAAAAGAATCATAAAGAAAGCAATGATTTAAGAAAAACATATATATTATTTTCATCTTAAACAATGAGCCAGATTGTCTTTCTGCATTGGATCAGATTTTAATTCAAAACCTTACAATGCCAAATATACAATTCCTGACGCAAAACAAGAAATATTCTTGATGCAAAACAAGAAATATTCTAACTTTCTTTAATCTAAATGTTGAAACCAGTATAGACAAAAAACATATTTCTGACTTTTGCCAGATTTGGACAGAAAATTCAGCTTGAGTACACTACTCTGGTAATTTCTGAATTTTCTATGTACCTAATAACAGCTTAAGAAAATGCATGTTTGGATTGCCATATTGATAAAATTATAAATTAACAGGAACACAACTTTACATTTGAACCAATTTTTAACTGTCGTTATCACTATTTGATAAAAAGGTCACAAAGTTTTAAGAACTCTAACAGAACAACAAAATTAAATAAAAAAAACACCCATCAAAAACATTTTAGTTACTAAGTAGTTACTAGTTTTGAATCAAAAGGAAAATAATACATAGAAAAAACCTGCAGAAGGGACATTTTACTAAATGAAAACATTTCAAGAAAAACACACTTGCTTTGAAACAACTTCAACAGCTTAATAAAATACAAATATATGGAGTTCCTACATGCACATTTTGCACAGCTTACATTAAACAGGAAAAATAACAGCATAAACAGGCATGAAATCACTCTGACTGTCTCAGGCCTGTAACACTGGTATCAGAAATCTTAACAGCATCTACTTTTTCTCAACAAATGTTCTCACTCTGTTAAATGAATATGCTTGTGAACATATGATGCGAACATAATACACTATAAAATGTATTTTGAAAGCTGTCACACACTTTGGAGACCTCAAGCTAGCTTTTTACTGGCCCTCAATATGACAAAAGTTATAAGGAAGGAGGGTTAATGACTCAACTCAGCTTCTCTGACAGCCAAGTCGTTCCGTAACTGTTATGCCACAAAACTGAGTTACCTAACTAGTTCCTGAGACACGGATATTCTCTAACATAGCTATATGAAGCACAGTCATTTCAAACTGAAGACCAATGACACTCAAACACTAAATCAGTCAAAATGCGCTCTCAGATCTATACAGGTTCTACATCTTAATTTGTCTTTTGAAATTCAACTGGAAGTTGCTAAATAGTGGACTTTTGTGAACTCTGACTGTCTGGTCCTGTGGAAGTCCACTTATCTCTGATCCAAAAAATTATATCTAGAACTGCCAAAAATACAGAATGTATCTATGCATACATTTTTCAAACAATATACAAATCAAAGCAACAGCTCTTTGAGAAGCTTTATGACACGTTCAAAAGATATCCCTGCCTAGCATTACTGAATTTGCCAAATTTCCCCTAATGCAGTCTAAGAGAGTTCTGGATTATTTTTGTGAAAAATGTAGTGGAAATTGCAAAGTTAAAATAAGAACTGTCCATGAACATTTCTGCATTTATTTCTTTAAATAAACTTATTTATTGTCTGCCACAGCGCACAGGTGAAGAAACATTTATTACATCCAGAAGTCAGTAAAGAATTTGCGATGTGCAGGCAGCATTATGCGCATTGTTTAAACATTAATAACAATCTCTAAAAACTACTCAGAACACTACTGTGTTGCCTTGTAAGAAGGCTACTTCTAACAGAAAGTGCTCAAACTACTTTACCATTGTTTTTCAAAAACACGCAACTACAAGTTTAGCCAAAAGTGAAGATAAAAAGAGATTTAAAAACACCGAGGTGGGATTTTTTAATAATATCAATTGCTTTTATTCTGAACGTCCTTTTTACAAAATGAAAACCATTCTTTTTCCTTTTCAAATTTCAAATAAATTTTAAATGGTTAAGGGTTCTTTTAAGAGAAGTTATATCAAAATTTAATCTTTAATGCACATATACCATAGTATGCAACAGATTGTATAATAAAGTGCAGGAATCAACAATTACCTGATGTCTTGTCTCCAATGTAACCAGCAATAGTTATTCCTAAGCCCTGGTTGTTTTTAGTGAGTTCAACATTAAATTTCTCCCCATCCTCACAGCTATCAACAGAAGCATCGTCCTAAAAAGAAAAGGGGGATTAGAAAGGAAGCTCTTTTTCTTTAAAGATTCACCACATTCTTTAATGTCAGTAACACATAAAATTAGATAAAACCACAAAAAAGGAAGTATGAAATTTGCTTCTGTTCTTATTTGCTGTTCATCTGTCAAGCAAGAGGTAGGTAACATTCCTCACGGTAAAGCAATGCAAGGAAGGTCATGTCCTCCTTCACCCCATTGCTCTGGGATATTACCTTCAACCTATCAAATCATTATTTAATTAATAAAATGATTGGTAAAATTTGCACAAATTGAACAATTAATTTCTTGTACCGCAAGTTACATATATATGAATATGTAGCTTGCTGAGTTTCTGGGACCTCCTCAGAACTAGCTTTAGACTGCTGTGTTTTTGAAAAGAAGAAAAAAAAACCCACTCAAATTGTATTTTCTATTCTACTTGTCTAAATTTCTGTTCATTAACTATAGGGGTCTTTTTAAAACTTGCAAATTTAAAATAAGCTAAAAGCTATCACTAGTCAGGCAATTATGTTTCTTGCTTTTGAAAGGCTTAAAAATTTCATTTTTAAGCACATAACAATATATTTCCAATTGCTAGCTAAATTATTGCTAGCTAAATAATTACAATCTTCATTAATACCTCCTATAACTCTCTGAATTTCAGTACCAATGGATTTTGGGTCTCTTTAATTACTTGTTGTTAATGAAAGTGGAATACGTATTAAAATCCTATTTTACCAATGGGGGTTTGTATTAAAAGTTTTTATTCTGCCCCTTCTGCATGCCAAATAACAGCTAATTTTTTTTTAAGTGTCAATATGGTAACCAGGCAGATATTAACTAAAGCCAGTTTGACAAGGTAAATATGCACCAAAGAAGATTTCAAGAGAGCTATGATGCTATTTCCCAAGAAAATCTGACTTGAGCTCTTTATCCAAGCGACTCCACCAGAAACCAAACTGTACACAAGAAAAAAAAAAAAATTCTAACATATTAATCATCCCTCTCATTGATAATTAATTATTTTGGCCACGAGTAATGCCACTAAAAAAAGATCAAATTCCTATAGCCTCCTGAATTTATAAAAGATAGACATCTGCAGGTAACATGACAAGAAGTGCCCATTTTGCAAAGCCATTCTGGTCCCAATAATAGTTTTAAGAGCATCATGAAGACTTCACCTACACCACATCTGATAGGAAGAAACTAAAAATCAAGATGTTTGAATCATCATCTTCACTCCAGACCCAAATCAATGAGTTTTGCATGATTGCTAACAGGGGTGCTCCTTCCAAGAATGTGACTTTGTGTAGGCAGGAGCAGTTTAAAAATAGCTTGCCTCCTGCCAGGAAAGAAGTACCAGGAAAAAAGTTTTGAAAAGTATGGAAATTGGGAAGGTGGCAAAAACCTCAAATTGTGCCCCTTTGCTTCTTTAAGCTATTTTGTCAGTATTAGAAATCGCATATATTCTGCAGCTGCAGATACATCTTCTAACATTGTGTCATATAACCTCAAAAAGGCAAATACTGCAGAAATAATGCAGTATTAAACAGATTAAATTATCAAATTCAGCTTTTATTTTGAGAGATGCATTTCAGACAAGTAATAGTAGTGCTAAATATTAATTTCTTTACGTAAAATGCAGAAAGGTTTTACATCTCTGAGCTGTAAAGACACAAAAATACTAATTTGTCTCTTATCTTTGATGCTCAGAAATCTCCATGTTAAAATTAACTTTCTTTACCTTATAGCCACAAAACAGGGGATGAATATATGTTAATTTTTCACAGATATCACAACAATGGACAGAGACAAAATGATGGTAAAACCATCTAAATTGTAACATAATATCCATGCATAAATAGCAAGGACTTCTCTTTATATGTGACTTGACTCAAATCTACATTGGAACTGAAGAAAATGTTTAGAAAAACAACAGGAAAAAGTAAAACAAAAAATTCTAAACTCTATCTAAGGGTAGGCTCAAAAACAACAAACCTTTTCTTCTCTCATTAATTTACATTTAAATGTATCTGGTCACAGCAATATGTGGCAAAACAGTACTGTTTCTGAATCCCACGAAACCAGACTCTTACAAACCTGCAAATTACCTATTTTGTAGAGGTTTTGAGCTGACAAGTCATGATAATATTTACAGCATTTTTTAAGTGGCTGACAGTTGTAGAGGAGCAAAGATACAAAGTACAATCATCAGCAGGGGAGTAAGGGCAGCAGCTGGCTCACTTTTTTTAGAAAATATCTAGCAAATGAGCAGTGACAGGTGATGTAGGAAAGGATTAGCATCTGTGTGCTGCTTGGCACAGGGAAAAAAGTTCTGATGAACAGATGAAATTATACAGAAGAAAGGCAGACAGAGAATTGCTAAAGACTCAACTAGCTCAGTCCTGAAGAAAAGACTGCGTTGCTTCAGTGGTCCCAATGTAATAACATACCCTTACAAGCAACTCAGAAGAAGCTGATAATCAGATTATACTTATTGAAGTCCTAAACCTTAATCCCAAAAGTCTTCAAGAATACAGTTCCTTGCACTGTGGACTCATTACATTTAAATTCTCCCAGAACTGTGCTACTGGGGAAGAAAATCATAGCTTCTGAGAACATAAACACAAAAGACATTCAAAGAGCAGTTAAAAAGAAAGGAAGTTTGCAATGAGTTACATATGTTCACTGTTGCTTACCTGTTTTTCTGGTGTAGAGGTGGGTACTGGTGTTCCTGGAGGAACTGCTGGTAGAAGGGGTTCCTCAACAGGACCTCTTGCAATTACCAATTTCACTCTATTTCCACACTGCCTTAGAACTTGGGCCACCTGCTCACTGCTCATTCCAGCTAGGTCTGTATCACCAATTTTCAAGATGTGATCTCCACTACACAGTCTTCCATGCTGAAGGAAAAATAATGACAAAAAAATGCCATTTCTCCCATGTACCATATAATTAGAAAAATAGCACATAGCTTTAGTCACTTATAAGACATATGAATCAGGTGACTTTTTTTGGATGCCAAGTCAATATCCTGATAACGTGGAAAAGAAAAGAAGGCTGCCTAATGGCACACAAGTTTTATTAGGAATTTCCCCAGAGATATCCAGGAGATACTTTTTCAAGATATCACCCAAGCAAAGAGAAAAAAATCTACTTAGCTACAGTTACTCCAACTGGTTTTTAACAATTGCATGTAGATTGCAGAACTTTGTGTTCCATCTTCAAGCACACGTCCAAAACACAGAATACAAATGCATATTCAGGTTTGCGCTGATACTAGAAAGCTACTACTAGTAGTAACAGGATTAACCATGACTTCAAAATCAAATTCATTTCTCTTTTCCTGTGATCCAGCTATCTAAACTGCTTTACACTGGTTTAGTCTCTTACTGATTAATCTTTAATTAATAAAAAGGCTTCATATGAATTTAGGCCTTATGATGAGTGTTAAAAAGACAGGTTTGTAAAAGGAACCTATCTACCTGTTCAGGGGAAAGAGGACAGCAGTAAATGCTGTCCATGCCTCTCCAGACCCTGTTATCAGGCCACTACTGCTATTGTTGGAAGACTGACCAGTCTCTGTGCCTACTCAATCCTTGACCATCATAAATGCAGCCCAAGGTACCTGTCCAATGAACAAGCTTGAAATGAGCTGTGATAACCAAACTCAATTCACATGACCCGTTTAGGCAAGAGCAGAGCCTGTGCCTTGAAGCAGACACATGAAGCCACATATCTGCTCCAAACTTCAGTAAGCTCAGCAGAGAAAAGCAGATGCTCTTAGCTATTAGAGCACAGAAAGTCAATCTTTGGAATCCCCACCACCCCTGATTACAACCAGTACACTCGTGAAAGAATTAAGACTTTAAACGCACACAACATGTATAATGTTACTAGATTTGAAAATGTAATTTAGAACCTAATTTATCTTTAACATTCAAATGCAGACTCCTGCATTAAAGATGCCTTTACAGAGGAAAAATTTCTGTAATTACTGTTTCTTTTTCTCATTTATTTGGATAAAAGCTACCACTATTTGGTGAAAGTAGTAAAAGTAATGAATAAGTTCACACCTTACTGAACAGTAACAGAGAGGCAGGTTGAATTTACCTGATCGGCCACCCCTCCTGGGAGGATGGTTTTAACAATCACGCCAGTTGACTTTCCTCCCACTATCCCAAATCCCAGACCTGAGCCATCATTGACCAACTCTATGGTCTCCACATGCTGCCAGTGAACCTAAAAGGAATAAATAAAAGCTTGCAAATGATTAAAAACAGCATCATAGAATTGTTCAGGTGTAAAAAGGCTTTAAGATTATCAAGTCAAAATATTAAAATGCATATAGGAATTTGCAGCATATTTTCTCTTTTTCTTGAGTATGTTTTTAATAACGGAAAGTTGGAGGAAGATTTACATATAATACCTTTTTAACAATTACTATTAGGTGTGATATTACATAATATTTAATCAGTAAATTACTAATTCTGTAACAGGTGGAACTTCTCTGATACAAACCAGAGTTGAATAATGGGTCAGAACTTCCAAGAACTCGTTGAATGAATACAGGCAGCAGCCTAGCGCTGCCCACCTTCATGCCCCTTTGCAGCCAGTAAATACTGCTTCTAGAAAATCACACAGGACTGGAAATTAAAATTTTCAGGTCTGTTCTTCAGGCATGTTCACATCAGTCATTACAACAAAGCAAAAGAGAAACCAAAATCCCAATTCAGTACTTCTAAGGCTGAAAGCAGAACCAAATATTGTGAGGTAGGTAGTAACAGAAATGCCCCATGTAGTATTCTTCTGGGTTTTCTGATGGCAACAGCAAGAGAATGAAGTTATTCTGATGGCAGACTGTGCTCTGAAAGGGGCAAAACTGCTCTGAAAGAAAGGCAAATCCTAGCTCACTCGCATGGGGCACTCCTTGAAGGGACAGCTGGAAGCTCATGGTATTCTTTCTTCTGAACAAGAACTCTCACAGTAAACTCATCTGAAATTTAAAACTATAGCTGGTGCTACACCGGGTATAATCTTAAAATAGTATTTTCTTTTGAATAATCAAGGTATTGCAAACTCAGAGCCCTCTGGCACCTGTTTGGAAATCCAGTCATAATATAAAGCCAGCATAATAAAGCGAAGCCTGGAGGAAAAAGAATGGCTGCTAGTATGTTGCATGTGAAAGCAGAGAGAACACGAAAACTGGGAAAGGTATGCTAAACAAACCAGAAGCAGCTATGGAATGTTTGTAAGGAACATCTTTTCATGCAAGGCAAGCTGATCAGCAAATACAGAGGCAATCACATAGATAACAATTTTGTCACAACAATACTGGAAAAGAGCAGGCTTCCCCTATGTGCTGGCAGGAAAAGTTAGGTCAGTCAGCTGCCCTCCTGCACACAGATATAAAGAACATTTCTGGCATTCCTCTACTAAAGGTTTTATACTAATGATTAAAAAACCAGTTCCTTTTTCCAGAATGATTACTCTCTATACTTCTGGTAATTGACTCCCTTAAAGAAGGGCCACAGAAGACTGAACTTGAATATAAAAAAATTTAATATAGGCTGTTTCATCCCAGGACAATCCATGATGAGTGAGGTAAGAGGAAGAGAAAGTACAGTTAATATCAGCCTGATATCACCATGTTTCTGAACTGTGCTATCTATACCTAGATGTGCAAAAGCTCTCATAAGAAAGGAATTAGAGCAGAGCTGCTTTTTAGGGAGTCCTTATGTGCATATTGTAATTTTATTGGAGCTCCCATGCTGACAGACAACAGAGAAAAACACAAAAGCACCCATCCAGCTGGTGGTGCAGATCAGATTAAAAAGCCTCAAAAAATTGTTTGCTTAAGAAGAATGCAAAGAAAAAAATATCCTGTTTAGTGAAACCTCAAAATAAAGCTTCATCAAGTAAGGTAAACATGCTGTATTTGCACTGGTGGATACAGATCATTTGGCAGATGGGAGCAGGGAATACATCCAAGATGAAGATTTTTCCCCCAGCAAGCCGGAATATTTTCTAGTCTTTGAAGGGAAAAGGTATAATAAAGATAAATAGAAGAAAAACCTCAAGAACTGTGAAGGAATGTAAATACAAGTCACAAAAGATGACTCAAAAGACTACACGCAGTAAGTACGTGCACATCCAGAACTGAATACACAGATGTTTGGGCTATACTCACCGCGTTGGAATGGGCTGAAACTGTGCTAGCAGCAGATGGAGACCGGGATACTACAGGACTGATGAGCTGAGGAAAAGTGCCTCTAGCCACAACTAGCTGGACATTATCTTTTGCCTTCTGCAAAATGCTGATAGCCTGTTGATGTGTAATTGTCTGATCAAGGGCTTGTCCGTTAATAGCAAGGATTTGATCTGCTTCCTTCAGCTTTCCATCTCTGTCACACAGGTAAACAGATGGCAAAATAAACAAATAAGAAAAATCAAGGAAGCATTGCCACAGAATTTGCAATATTTTGACAACTTTACAGGATGTTTAATAACCTGGTCTCAACTCCCCCCACTTTTTTAATCCCCCCTGCAGTGTTGCTGAAAGGAGCTGATGTGGCACCCTGGTGATGGCTCCCTTTGAAGCTGATCCCACTGCTACTTTCCCCTGGTGACTACCCCCTAGCCAGCTTTCTCTCCCTGAACCCCCATGCGAGACTAAGTATATTAATCTCAGTTGCTCCCAACCACAGCCCGGGAATTTATGTTTATCCTTGACTTTGAGCCTCCTGCTTTACAGACCAAGTGCTCCACTTTGTTCAGTGCACCCATTCTGAATATTCATCAAACCATGGAGTGGAACACACTTTCAGTATGTTACAGAAACAAATTTTATTTTGCTGAAAAACAAGGGGGGGTGGGGGGAAGGAAAAGAAAAAATAAAATTAAAAAAAAAGGACAAAGAAAGAAACCAAACAAAAGCCCTGAACAAATTAAAAAAACCTCTTCACTTTCTGACAAAGAAGGCATCACGGTAAAATTACATACTGAGTCCTTCCTCAGATCTACTCCAAAGGAAGTGTATGAAGCCTACACAATTGAATTACCCTCTCTTTCTTCCACCACTTCTTTGCATCCCGAAGTGACAATGCTTTGATAAAAAGGGGCAGCAAGGAAAACAAGAATCTCTATTACAACACCCTTTGTGAGCACCCACACTCAAGAAACCCAGGTAGAGCACCAAGGTAGAAAAAAACTATTTAGCTTCAACTTAAAAGAAACAAGCAAACAGAGAAAAAACCCCAAAAAACAAAACAAAAAAAAGCCACCTTGCCTAAACCAAAAGAAAAGAAAACAAAAAGAGAAATGCTGGTGCCATTTACCTTTGAATTTGTGTGCTCCCTCGGCACTTCTCTCAACATTAGCTGTGGAATCTGAGTTTAAGTCTGAAGCATAATTTCAGCATGCCATTATTGCTGAGCTTCTGTAGTATCAGCTGAGGATCTCTGTGAATATCCCTGACTTTAGGTCAAGACTTGCTTGACGTCAAATCTGGGTTTCACACCTGCTCAATGGGACTCTACTTAACAAATAACACTGACTTTTTTGCATCAAATTCCTCTTCAGTGCATTCAACGATGGCAAAATATGTATTTCTAATTTAAAAGGCATGACACAGAACAGCAGCTTTCTCTTTTTCCGTATTAAAAAACCCCAGGGAATGTCATCTGTAATTTCTATAAATTAAGAACAGTTCATGTCTGTTTCAACATCACATCAATTGTGGCAAGTAATTTTACATCTGTGATGATGCTCAGAGTATGAAGAGAGAAACATGTAAACATGTCCTTGTACCAGAAGGACAAAAATAACAAAATAAAAAAAATAGTAACAAAAATAACAACAGTAACACAGCTGAACTGCAGTGTCACATACACACTTGGTATAGTAAAATATTCAGTAGTAATATTACCTATGTGCCACACTTCCCTCCTGGATTTCTTGCACAAATATTCCTAGTTCTCCCCTGTTTTCACTCTTGAGTCCCACAACACTGAAGCCCAGACCACCACTTAGAGGTTTAATAAGGTCAATTGTTTCAACAAGACGACCCTGTTCAGCAGAAGTTAAAAAAAGGGTACAAATGTTAAAAGGTTAAAAATGGACAAAGGTTAAAAATGTTTAAAAGCAGCAATAATAAACATGGCAAAAAACTTGGAAATTAATTTTTGAAACAAATAAGTTGTCACTAATTAATGACAACTATAGCTGGGCAAGACTATACAAGCTAGTAACTGAAACACAGCTGTTCCTTTCCAATTTCTTGCTATCATACATAAAATGTTTGAGAAATAAATACTATTACAGCCCAGAAGAGGAAATCAGGGAAAAAAGATAATTATACAGAGTTTTGGTTTAGTAGTGACTGAATAGTATATATATCTATTTTAGAGGGTACAGGACAATTTTCAAGCAAAATCAGAAACAGAAGATGAATTTCAGAAAGATTAAAAAAACTTGGACTATTCAAAAAGGCTCTCCTGAGCACCACTAGACTTTTCCTATCCTGCTCTCTTACAGATTAAATAGATAAATCCTAGAAAATATGCTTGGGCTTTCCCAGCTCCAGCCACTGAAGGGACTTGTACACCATTTCTGCCTGCTACAGGAAAGTAGTAAGATTAGAGAACAATGCACAGCAAGGTCAAAATTTTCAATTTTATTTCCAAGAAACAGATAGATTTTGTTAATTATGCATACAAGAGCATGCTCTGACAAAGAATCTCCCTCATGCACAGAGCAGCAGTTCCACCATGAGCATGAAAAAATAATGGTATGCTGATCTGTAACACACAAACTGGTCAGCTAAGGATAGTAGCTCTTGAGTGACTATGTCAGAGCTAGTTTTTCAACTGCTTTCTCATTTACTAATTGTTTCTCAAACTAAAAGGTTACTTTTTTTTATACATAAGTGGTATTGTGGTTTGTGCAGTAACTCAATTGCTTTTAAAAAAATATACATATATCTTAATCTTCATATAATCAGTAATCAATATTTTGTAGTTATTATATGATAGGGTTACCTGGGACATGTTTCTGATCAGCTGCTCGAAGTCATCACTAGAGAATTTCCCATTAATCTGAGGAGTAATAGATCTCATTGATGTTTCTAACACATTAGCTGGGTTGCCATTCTGCTGAGCCAACAAATATGACTCATTAAGTGGCAAGGACCCCATGTTCACACCATGATAGAGAAGCTGAGGGAATTCACCACTGGAATGTATGGAAGGTGTAATATTTACCTGTAAAAGATTGAAGGCAACATGGATTTATAGACACAGCACAAACCTCCTTAGGTAAGGACATTATCATAAGCCAACTGATCATCAGAAGTACTTCAAATTCCAATTTGCAATTTTAAACAGACATTTTAAGGAGAAAAACTACCTTCAATATTTACACCCAACTGAGTATAATTGAGTTGCGAACTACAATGAAAAAACACAAAAGAAATTGATTAGAATAACCTAAAATTATTTTCCATACTCTGTCTAAAATTCATTTGGTCCCATCACCATAGTACCTTGAAGTACTCCATCACTATGCTAGAAGTAAACAAGAACAAAGGTTTTCTACAACATCAGTATTTAAGGAAAAAAAAAAAACAAACCAAAAAGCAAACAAAAAACAAACCAAAAAATGTCATCAGTTGTTTTACAATTTTAAAAAGAAGCATGCACAAATTGATGAAAAAATAATAAATCTCACAGCCACACAGAGAACAAATTTCACTGGTCAGGGTTTCCGCATCACTATGTTCTACACCTACCAATGATATTATCTGCTAGGATAGCTAGGATTTAATACAAGATTCGTGAACAAGTCTGAAACCACCTGGCTGATCTGAAAGTCACAATCATACACAGACTTAACAATCCACTTTTCTCAGAACAGAAAAGAAAAAAACTCTGTTTTGCACAGCTATAGTAAATCACCTCTTCCCAGCAGATCTGTGCCAACCAATCTAATAGCTGCTGGTGATATAAAGCTCAGGTAAAGCAGAAACCCTCATTTGTCCTTTGTCCCACTTGCCTGTTGACTGTCAATTGGTACTGCTTTACTCCAGATAAATTTGCTTCCTACTTGCCTGGCATACTAACTATTATATTGGAACTTCAAACACTTTTCATAGTTTTACAATGCACACTTTCTAGCATTCTGCATCACAGTACAGAAACCTAAGGTTCACCTTCCTTAAAGTCGTATTTTATACTTCAAGTATCAATAAAAATTTCAAAACAGCAAATATATTCTAAAATACCTACTGCACCAGTCTCAAGCATGTTACATCTATTGGGTTTATTGTATCAGTTCTCCAACAGTCCAGTTATTAAAAGGTCAATATTATTCTCCATCATACAATTCCATCTCATCTGAGTGTTTTAGGAAAATGCAATAAAGCAAACGTAATTTGTTGAACAACTTATTTGGCTGGGAAGGCCCTCAAGTTTAAGAAAAAATACCACAAGTCCGCATTAGAAAGAAAAGTTCTCAATAGCATTTCTAAGTCTGCCCTGACCTAAAAAAAACTGTAAAGAAAATTTGGATGTTTGGAACTCAGTGATTTTTATATTCGAGCAATTATGTTTTTTATCTATACTTGTGAGGAATCATTTGGGTTATGTTTCAAACAAATTGTAATGCCTAAAATGTGCATGTATGCACTTTCTTTGACTGCATGCATTCATACTGGAAAGCTTGGAATGCACAGATAGATAAGCCTTGTTTCACAGTTCATTACATGTAACAAAACGCAGAGACATAATCAAATTCTACACTTTTGAAAACACAAGACTTCCCGTTATATTATATGAATGGATTTGAAACTGTGTTTCTTATCTGCATAAGCCCATATAATAGGTTAATTCACTTCCACCTTCACAATGTTGTCCATTTCGATGTATAAAACTGTATAGCTGAACTTAGTCAATTATGTGCGTTATTTCTTATTTGCCTCCACCTTCAAATCTTCTTATAGAGCCTGTTGTTATGCTTCTTCCACAAAAAATGGTCATTGGCGAAATCACTAATCCTAGGAGTATTTAAAATTATGGCAATTAACCATTCATATGAAACAGCCTAAGAGTATATGAGATACACACCTGAACTACCTTTCATGGTAGTTCAGCACCTAAAGGCCATAGTATACAGGTCTGGTATCACAAATGTTGATAAGTCATAAATTCAAGTTCTCTTTCTAAATTGCAGTGGTCATTGCAGAAAATAGCACAAAGTTACCCTTTCTGCTGAAAGTTACCATCCTCAGAGAAACTCTTGGTCAAAGCAGTCCCTAGAGAACTAATCACCTGCTCTGGCAAAGCCAGCAAAGTTAGCCTAAACAAAGAACAGAATAGTACGAGTAAAAACTACCAATTTTATCCAATGTTCATCAGTGAGGGCTCACTAAACTACTTTGGTGCAGCTTTTGGAGTGGTAACTTCAAACCAAGTGAGTCAGGCTCAGCAGCTGAGCAGGGCAATGACTTCAATCAGTATGATTACACCTAGAGAAAAATACATTAAATGTCTGCAATTTCATTTAGCACCATTCTAACTGCATTATTCTGTCCTGGGGGCCTTTTACTGTAGTAGGAGCTTCTGGATGTTTCACATTTCAGGGTGGAAGAAGTGGAAAGTCATTGGTATTACTGATAGTCTTATAAAACCTAACTATGTGCGAATTCCCCACTTTGAGTAGAGTGTGTAGTCATTTTCTAAGACAAAAGAAGAAAAATTCTGTAATAATACTAAAAGTAAAATTTGAAATGTAAAGAAAGCTAGAGCACCTTCTACTTTACAAAAAACAAGCCATGCTGGCCAAAAAGGAGAGAAACAGAATTTTTTGTCACAGAAACTGACTGTAGCTGAGAGCCCTCTGCTTTGAATTTATTCCACGACACCACACAATGTTTCAGACTGCAACTGCAGAGACAATCTTAGTTTGTGAAACCTGTCTGTGCATAAAAAGCGTATGTTTTTCATGTATCTAAGTACTTCCTTACACACAAATGTGTAGGGAGCAAGTTGCACTAGAAAAATTATGCACAAAAATCTACATCAAACCACAGTAAAAAAATTATGTCAGTTTTACAATAGTATGGATGTTATAAATGGTGTTTGCATTATGATAGTTTTTCTTTAGTATACAATAAAAGACTCCCTGTATCAATAATCACCAAAGAACAAATGGAACTACACATCAAAAATAAAAGGTTTTAGAGCATGACATATTGCTAGTTATGACTAGTATTATATGCCTAATCTGAATCCAAAATACTACTCGTACCACTCAAACTTACACTATGATTTAAGTATGTTCTCCTAGTACTACTGGACAGTGGATTGATTGCTTTAGGCACCTCATTGCACTGTTTGCAGTGTTCTAAGAGCAGAGTAGTCACGATGAGCACTTCAACTTCCACCTGAACGTCTGTCCAGTATCACCATGCTTTTCTCTACTCAAGTTTGAAGGACTTTTTCAAAAAAGGCAAGGCAATGTCCTTAGGGAATTCTGGTTTTCTCCCTGGTAGAGAATTTGCACATTCTCATGCTGAAACAGAAGTAGTTACAGGCCAATTACTTTTTTTAGTTTCCACATTGTATGCTTTCACTGACCAAGTCCTGTTCAAAATGGCAAATACAGTGGCTATTTTCTCCATTTGAAATTTCATCCCTTCTCCATACTTTTCTGAGTATATAGATATACAGGAATAGATATACAGGAACAGACTGACTTTTCCCACTGCCTTTCAAAGCAAAAGATGGAAACTTTTCATGTTTTTCTAATACACATAATGTAGTAACAACTCCACTATTCTGAAAAAAATGGATTATATTTATTTGTACAGTGGTTAAAATAGCACTGAAAGGAAGTCTTACATACTATATATATTACAGGAAAAGGAAAAAAAAACCCTTCCACTTCACACCAGGTTAACCAGAACTTTAAAACCTTCTCCTCAAAATTTCAGTACAACAGCACAGCTACAACACAATATTCAACACAGTCACATCAACAGCAACTGACAGCAACATCTCATTTTCGTTACACCCTTTTTAAACAAACACAGTTCATATTTAATGGAGAATGTGCTTAGTGCATGAAGCCAACCTCACATAAAATTTCATCCAACCTCTAAAACTCCAAGAAACAATTAAACTAAAAAAAATGTTAAACTGTTAATAGAATAAAGTTTTCTGTATGTGTGTGCAAAAACCTCACGTTTCACATCTCCTCTTCTGAAACAGACATGGTTACACCTTGAAAACTATAAAAATATTTATAGTGATATTTACAGTAGTTCTTAATGTAGAAGTTCAGAATTCCAAGACAAATTTATAAGCAGAAACGTGATGACCACTCTCTTCCATGTGCCCCACGAAATCCAGGCTTATAGAACGAAAAAACAGAGAACTGCTATATATTCTTGCTAACCTAAGCAGCATAGGTCACTCCAGGGGGAGCAATAAACCTAAAGCACAAATCTTATAATGAAATATTTTTCTTAACTTACAAATTGCACCACTTTTGCAAACTACCATAATTCCATTAAAAAGTAGCTTTATAGCACTGTGGTTGTATAATTACAGAATGAAACATTACTGCTTTGTTTTACAACCTTGCTTATGCTGTTGTTTTTTTATTGGCTTTCTCCTTATGGTATAAACATCTCCAGCATGGATATAATTTGCATAAGATAAAAGAAAAAATCATAAATACTACTTAGTATGACAAAATATATGTTTTAGTCACACAGACAGACATAGAATACAATCAAGCAGTGCTTATAGGCAGGAGCTCAAAATACTTTACCAAAAAAACAACACAAGCCATGTCTGTTCTGTATCAAAACTTAAAGCAATGTCCTCAACATCTCTAGGTCTCAACTTATTCAATAAAAAGAAATGTTCAGTATTTCTGCACTGCAGCCACTGAGCAGCATCCCTGGACACCCCAAGAAGCACAAGACTGATTGCAATATTCCTGAGTAGCAAGAAGGCCAGCTGCAACTGCAATCACTGGAAGTGGGGAAGCATAAGCCAGAGAACAGGCGCAACAGCAGGAAAGGGCCCAGAGCTGCCAGGAACAGGAACTGACACCAGCACCACTCTGTGGGCTGCACCTTTATGGCTCCATCCTCAGAGTAGATGAAGTAGATTCTAAATTAGCATTTCTTGTTCTTGCTTCATTTAAAAATGCAAACAGTATTGTTGCCAAGAGGGGCTCAAAATGTGAACTAAAAATCTCTACTTGTCCAAAATACAGAGTTGAGTTAACAATGTTAAGTGTTCACCAGCAATAGGAAAAGACAGTTTCCCACTTCTTCCCTAAATCCTCTCTTGTACAGACACCCAGCTGCTACCCACCACTACATTGTGAAGAAAAAACTATGGTCAAACTCACAAGTAAAACCAAAAAAAACAAAACTAAAACACAACAGAGAAACAAACAAACAAAACCAAACAAACAAAACCCAAAACAAACAAAAAACCAACCAAACAAAACAAACTATCAAACAAAAAAAAAAAAACCAAAACTGAGAAATGCAGCCCTGCCATCTGAGCCAACCACCAGATATTTTGTTTTGGCACAGCTCGGAGTGGAAAGGAGACAGGATAGGGTGTGGAGGAGGAGGTGAACAACTGACAGACAAAAAGGAATGGAAAAGAAGCAGGACAGGAATGCTAACACAGTCCAATCATTTTCTTTAAAATATTTCATAAAGAAAATAAAATATTATTAAAATATTTAAAACACCACAATCTCTATTTTTCTTCTCTGTCTCGGTCTTATCTTCAAACAAGACTGCTCTTCAACATCAGAAAACAAGCATTAACTGAAGAACAAGGAAAGAAAGAGACAAGAAAAAAAATGGTTCCTTCAGTGCTCCCCAGTTCAAGAGACTCTGAAGTCAAAACAGTAATTCACAGAAAAACATCCCTTTGTTGTGCTTAGACTTTTCCACTTCAGTTAACTTCACAATGACAGTTTAGCAGTACAAACAAATCCTGCTAACTCATTTAGGGGAAAAAAATACTCCTCAACTTTAAAGCCTACTAATAAGAATCAAGGCATCAGATTTGATGACTTTAGACCATGCCTCAAGGTAAAGCAAAACAGTCCACACACTGCACAAATACAGGGCAGGACTTTCACTATCATCTCTGTGTTTTCAAGACACAATGCCTCAAGCCAGGAATACATCTTACCTTGAAATTTATTGATGACCCCAGAGGCCCACAATGAAGTCTCACTGGTTGACCTACTTCTTCTGGGATACTTGCTAAGAATCTGACTTGTAAAGTAAACTGCCATTCTGTCTTTCCTGCTCCCATCCCCTCTTTCGAACTACACTTTCCTAAAAGATAACCTCCCCAAGAATTTTGCAGTAGTCTTGTAGCTCTTTAAAAATTCATTGAAAAGAGAGGGGCAGTTAAACAGACTCTCACACTTCACCTCGAAAAGAATCAAATGCCCATTAAACTGTCACTGCAGCTCATCATTAAACTTAAAAAAATTAGCCATCTTAATCTCCAGTGGGTAGAAGCTGCAACATCTTGTCATTACGCAAGCCAACACTGTTTGTCATCCTGTCTCAAACATGGCTCTGACTGCAACTGTAGGGATACAACTTCTCTCCTTAGTCTGACACAGCTTGGCCAAAAAACCTGGTCACTACTCACATGCCTTGCAGTTTTCATCAACCTGCTGCTTAAGAGCTTCAAGAGCACAGTACCCTAACAGTTGTAAAAAGGGTGTCCTTGAATGGTGTCCTCAAAAGTGCACCTATGAAAACACAGGTTTTTTTAACATAACTACCTATTTTATGCTTTTATTCTTTGTCCTGTTTCAGTATGCCTTGTAAGTATTTACACAAAATAAAAACAAATAATCTCATGGCATATTGTAGGGAAGAAATTCTACAGAAAAAATGTAAGATAAAGAATTGACCCAAATCTAAGAATGCTGGAAACATATATTTACACGTGTAAGTGTTTATATAAGCACACATTAAAAAAAAGGGAATTCACATCCAAATAGCTTCCCTGTCACCTAGACAGAGTACATACCACGCAACATGCACAGATCACTAAAGTTACTTCACAGACAAACCTGCAGAGTCAGGACAGAAAGTGAAGTTATTCTTTGCTTTTTAAAAAATACATGCCTTAAATTACCCATCCTAGTATCTCCTGCTTCATTATCTAATTTAGGAAAGTGTATTTAAAAAGACAGCCATCCTTTAACTTCACAGCTAATGTCCAAAAGCGAAAATTTAATTTGCCATTAAAAAAAAATTATTTATGTTTCAGGCATATTTTACTTCCCCCTACATGTTCCTAGGGTCTTTGCCATGTAATTCACACAATTTCTGGATGTCACTGTTAAATTCTCATTTCCAAATGGCAGTGCAAACAAGCCCTCAGGACAGGTTTTTTTCCTGAGATTTTTTTAAATTACCCCAATGTCATTAAGTCTCTAAATACTAAACAGACAAAATTTGAGAACCATTGTGATGAATACAACATAGACACCATTCTAATTTATTTCTTGTCAGTGCAAAATAGCATAAAGATGATGCACAAGAAGCAATAAAGGGCTACAGTGCATTCTTCTGCTGCACAGCTGAAGTACTGTGAGGATTGTGAGGAATCCATCTCATCATAGTGTGGTCAGAGACCAGATGAGGCTCCACACTGATGATAAGGTCCATGTGCAGAGTCTGCTCCCTCCCACCAGCAATTCTGCATACCAGACAGAGCTGGCCATCTTGGAGGAGCCAACAGGAATGACAATTTGCAAAGCCAGATACATAGTTTAGTCCTAATTCAGTTACTGAACTACCTTCTATATTCTTCAAATTCTTACTCTGCTGACAAGAAAATTACAGCAACAAATAAAGTCAATATAGCCAAGTTGCTGACCCTTTTCTCAAGCTCATTGAAAACATGCAGAAAATTAATACTTAGTACCCAGAGCAAGCAAAAAGGAGGCTTCTCTTTGATCTTTTATTCCTATACAAAGTACAAAATAGATCTTCGTTTCCTTCTGAAGTCAACCATTCTACAACATTCTACAGCTTCCCTCTACATCCTTATTTTAGCAGGGTAAGACACAAAGGAGCAATAAAAGGCTGCTAGAAAAAAAGTTCTAGACCTCATAGAAAACATGCTCCTTTTGAAGGTCAGAGAAAAAAAGCTTTATGTTACCCCCCCACCCATATCACCATTTCCCTACCCTGCACATTTTAAGTAATGAGCATACACATAAAAATCACATACAGAAAAATCACATACACAAAATATAGCTTCAACAAAGCCCCAAAAAGTCCATGTGGTATGTCCCCAAACCTTTGGATCAGATGTTTAGTTTAAGCTATTTCACTGTTCAAAAAGCAGAAACACAAACATCTTTGCATTACCTTAGCAAGTTTCCCCTTGCACTTGCAAGACTACTTTTCCTACCTGATCTCTCAGTTGTTGAACAGAAGTCTGAAGGCTCAGAATTTGATTAAAAAGAGGACTCTGCAGCACTGATTTTAATAGGCTCAGTTTCTCCTCATTTGCAATGTCACCTCGATCCCGAAGTTTTGTCTGTAAGCGCTCCATGGCCTGGAGGGCCCGATGAGTATCTGCAGCAATAATCATTCCTAGTCAGCAACCGTCTAGAAACAGCTACAAAAGGTACAGGTTTAAATATAACCTCTCTACTCTTCAAACTACAGAGAACTTGAATGGCTCTGTTTTGAACAAAAAATCCCTGCCTGTCCAATGAAGCAGGAAGTCAGAGGCAAAGCATAAATCAGAAGCCAAGGAAAATTGTATTTTTGTCCATCAAGAAGTGGGTTACAAAATGAAAGAGACTTCACTGAAATTCAGTTACAGGAACTGTGGCTACAGTGCACTGCAAATAAATAGGGGCATAAATAGGCATAATAGAAAACATCTTTCTTTTCCATGCAAATTTTTAATTCAAGAAAAGATTAAAACAATGGAATCACGACAACAGGCTCAAATTCAAATACACTAAACTTATGATTGTACAAATTTTGTTTTCAAATACAAAAACCCAACCACAACAGCATTTCTAAGCACAGTAGATTATTTTTTTTCAAAACCTCTCTCAGCAGTACAAACCCATATCCCAAATCTATCACACACACTCAATGTGGCCATGAAAATACTGTGATACAAATGAAAAAAAATTACCAATTGTTTCCAACATGTTTTCTGCTTCTCAGCTTCTATTTCAACACTGGAAAGAAACTATAAATATTTCCCTGAAAAGAAACAGAAGGGGAAAAAGGTCACATTTATAGAAATATTAAGCTCTGAAGGGAAAGAAAAAAGGTTGACTTTTGAAAGCAATAAACAGCAAAATAATGATCTACAAAAAAAACTCATCTCCACAGATAATTAAAATAACCTCAAAGTCAAATTCTGACTCACTTTGGTGTTCAAAATCTTCCTGAAAATTGCTTTAGGAATATACTTTGTAATTTATTTGCATTTCCATATCAAAGTAGCTGTCTGCATACTGTTGCACAACATGTCCTGCACTACTCTAATCAGACACTATGAATCATAGCTGCCACTGAAATTTTACAGTTTCATTGCTTTCCTTTTCAGTGATTCACAAAAGACATTCCCTGCGGGATCAGTTTTCAAGCTCTGTGTTGACAATTTCAGGCGCATGAGCCATAGCACACTTTCTACAGTCACCTCTGAAAGAAAAGTCATATAAACCACATGGCTACAAGCTTGTTGGATTCTCACATTAGAGCCTCTACTATTAATATCTAATGGAATTGAGACTCAGATGTGGATGATAGCTGAGTTTTTATCAGCGTGGGTTTCCAGGAAGGAAATTCCACACTGGGAAGAAAAAATTCGGAAACTGCTTTGCTACTTTTTTTTTTTTTTTTTGCTGTTTTTTGGGGTTGTTTGGGGCTTTTTTAAAAATGTACATCTGCAATTGCTCAGAAATTTGCAGTGACAGAACATGTTTGATGGAGATGGATAGCTGAGAAGTGAGGAGCTCAAATATCATTGCAGGTGTATGAACTGTTGATCTTAATTTCATAGTTTCTTTTCTTTATAGTAGGAAAAAACCAGTACAGCATCCCCACTTGAATCTGGAGAACCGAAATACATGCAGAACTGTGATCTCTAAGCACTCAAGAAAAGTAATTCTTTCTTGAGACATTGGATAAAAAGAGGAAAAGGAATGATGTTGACAGATCACTAGGTAAGACAGCTTAACAGGATCATTAGTTATAGAATCTGATCATTTTGTCAAGCCTATATTGTTTGCAGTTTGTGCAGAAAAAGCAAACCAAATGGATTTAAAATGGTTTCAAGTTCCATCAATATGACTTCCCTAGTTTCAACAAGCCTGAACCTTTCTAGTTCCAGTCTTGCCATGGGCAGAGAACTCTCCACTAGATCTGGTTACTCAGAGCCCAGTCCAGCCCAGTAAAAGAATGGGGAGTACATAAGCTCTCTGAAGACTGCATTTGATTTGACAATACATTGATACAGAATCACTGATCATCCTTTTTAGGATTATTATTAAACCCCTTAAACCTGACTTTGTCAAAGTAATGTTACTCCATGGTCCAAATTATGCCTTTAAATAAAAATAAGCCTTTATAATTTTTTTTCCTTACTTGGCAAGGAAAATTCCAACATGTGATTGCCAGATCTGAAAAACAACCCAAATATCTTGTATTTTCACCTTGTCACTCTACAAAACAGGACAAAACAAAGTCTATTTTACATGGGAAGGGCTGGATGAGATTATTTAAATGTTATGAAGGAAGCTGACTTCCCCAAACTCTTATCATCCATAGCTTTTCTTTCTAGATTAAAAACTACTATCACTTCTATTCAGAGCCACTATTTAAAATTAGAGGTATTTATGCCATGCTTGTAGATGTTTTCCTCAGTACCAATGCAAATCAAAGCAGTTCTTTCCTGTGTCACTGTTCCAGTTCTTTCTCAATACCTACCCTTGGGACTGTAGAGGATGGAAACAGAGAGCTCTGCAAAAAATTAGAAATGGAGTATTTTCTCAGTCATTTCATTTATCACAGCACTACATGCACAAGCACATAACATCTTATATTCAACAGATGAAACTACTCAGGAAAAAATAGAGGGTTACTGTTCTGCTTTAACTCTGCAAGAACCTCAAGAAGAGATGCAGCTGTAAAATGTCTCTACCTTTTGGGGTAGCTGGATATTGTTTTATTTTATGACTCCATTTGACTAAAATTTCATTCTTCTTGTGCTGAGAAATGTAAATTTTACAAGTGACAGTACCCACAGTCATCTCTGTGTTCATGTAATTCTGAAGTTATGAACTCTAACAACTTATAGCAGAGGACTACAAGCAGACACAAGTCATAAACATATCTATAGGTTGAGATTATGCCATGTAATTTGCAATGAAAAGAAGTCCTTAGCTCTGCTAAGACATTCATTTCTTACTTTCTATTTATCTCATGCTTTAGAGAGGAGTGAATACTGCTCTAGCGCCATGCTAGTATCAGCAAACCCATTTTGAACTCTCAGTTTATTTGCTTTATTTCAGTTTATATTAGTAGGGAGTCCCTTCCCAGCTGGACAGCTTAATGCTTTTGTTGACATCGGCAATAAGCATGAGAAAGACCAAAACTGTCCTCAGAATGTTTTCTCTCGGACACCTCCTCTGAGGCAGATTCAATGCACTGAGGGACACCTGTGTTTGCCTCTACGTGTTCCAGGCCAAGATGACAGCTGTTCACTCTGCCTGCCCTCTGAAAGGGCAAATAGACACATGACTGCTCCTGCTGTGCCACATCCATGCTAAAAGTGGGATCTGTCAGCACCAGCTTAGTGGCACATAAACATAGTGAAGTACTGGAAGCAACCACACATCTCTCCAAAATACACTGCAAAGACATATCCATAAACACCACCACCCACTACAGGACACACTGGCCTTTAAACCAGCATGCTTCTAAGCATTTTAGCAACAATGGGCTAGTAAGAAGTAGAGTGGAATGCATCATCACTTGTTAAAAGGCCTAATTATGCTATACTGAGTATTTTTATAATGGCATTGTAGATTTCTAGATGCAGAGTGGGAAGTTTAGTTCTGATTTCCTCATTTTGCAGTCTCCTGGCAGTTCGTATCACAGGAACCTGAAGCCAAAACCAGCCCTTCTATACAGGATACAACAATCTTCACACCTCAAAGAGCTTAGTAGCTAAGCTCAAAGCAGATTTAACTATTTTTGTATTTCAGTGCTAAAGTTCATTAATCTCTTCACAGTAATAAGAACACAGGCTGTCTGAGACAAAACTTTACAGGCAAATCGAAGAAAGACAGTTAAGCAAATAGCAAGCTAAATCTATGTTCAAGTTCTAAAGACACGGGTAGCTGAAAGCTGTGATGTAAACAAAGAACAAATAGCCAAACAAACCAAAAAGAAAAAAAAAAAAAGAAAAAATATCAAACCTCATCATGTTCTCTCTCTTTCCTACTGTTTTAGAACATTAGAATAGAAAACACAAGGAATTTTAGACAGATATAAGGTGACAAACACACCATATTCACTCTAAGAACAAACCAAAGTTAAAGATGATCCATTCCAAGCTGGCACTTTTGAAATTTGATTCTTCCAACGCTAATGAACAAAAAATGGGGGTTTTTGCCACTCTTCATGCTACCCTTTGATGACACTGGTTGCCAGAAAACAGCTGGCATGTTGCAACTCTGGTTTCTATCTGTCCACTTTGTGGCAGAATTTTTTTTAACTTCTGAAATTTATTTGATCACCTCCTTTCCACTACAGTTGCAGAAGGCATTTAGCTAAACAGACAAAAGATTTGTGAAAATAGTAAGGCGGCCCATTTTCATTAATCTTTCACACCTATCACTTAGTTTCTACAAGGAAACCCACTCTGTTTCATTGATGGATACTCCATCCACTGTTTCACAAAGCCATTTTAGATAATACCTTGGAAACTAATGCTCATAGCATGTATTAGGAAACATGCAATGCCAAAAATAGAAAACACAGTAATAGGCTTTGCCCCATAGCTCCTGCATTACTTGAAATACTCTGAGTATACAGAAGAAATGCCTATCTTCAGAGTGATCTCTAGGTCCAAACTCTGGCTTGAAGTTGCATGAGATTAAAATTAAATATATTTCAATTAAGCAACAAGGTAACCACAACATGCATTTTATAGCTGCTAAAGAGAGTATTTCGGAACTTCTAATCCAACACTTTGGTCTGTGTTTGTCTGGGCTAGAGATATCCTTTAGCACATGATTTTTATCCCATGTTATCTTCTTCCCCAGTTTTCTGGCTATCACTCAAATAGGCATATTGTGTTAGCACTGTGAGGTGCAGGAACAGAAACCAAACCACACAGGAAGTGGAAGATGCTCATTACTGCTTAACTTTCTGCCTTGACTGCAGATTCTAAGAGCTCTTCCATTTTTCCCACTTACCTCCTTAAAGATGGCTACTAACCCCAGGAGGAAAACTAAGGTGGATCCCCAGACACTGAGCAGTCTTGTGACAATTAAGGCAGTGGAAACTCTTCACAGTAAATTCAAAGATCTCATGCTTTTTTATGTTTTTTTTTTTTTCCTAGCTACTTTTCCACTATCACAAATGCAGTTTTGCTGTTGCATACAGTACTTTTTTAAGCACACAAAGGGTGTGAAAATAAATGCAAGACAGCAATGACCAACAGCGAAAAAGAGAACAAAAAGAAAAAGCAAAATTAATGTGCACTGATCCACAAGGAACAAAGCAGATTTCCATCAACTGCCTGGAATGTAATAAGCAAACAAGAGATGCCTGACATCTACATTTGATACCTATGCTAATGAAAATTGTTCTGAAACATTCAAAGCAGAAAAAAGGCAGTATTGCTTGGCCTATATTAAGGCTCTAAGCACTTTGAAAAAAGATTACTAGCCTCTTTAAATTTAGCAAAATGCTGAATGTATCAAAAAATACATATAAAGGTAGTGGTTCCATATGTTGAAGAAAAGTTCTGTGACAGAGCTGATGGACAGCACCATGTACTTTGAATCAATTACGAAAACAGAATTTTGAACATTCAACTACTTTTAACCTTCTGTATGCATCACTCTAATGTATTAAAGAAATTTAAAATCCTTTTCCATGAACTGGCAATCTGTTCCCTGTGTATAATTAATAATTTTCTGTAACATGTAAGAAGCCCTACATCAGCATAAGATATAATATCCATGGTAACTGACATGCTAATAATTGCAACCGGGAAATGGGACTAAACTATCCATAATGATTGCACCTACTGATAAATGGGTGTGATATAGTGTATTTAAAATTGATTTGCAAAGAGCATTTCAAAAACAACAACATAGAAGTCAGGGTGTTTCTGGTGGGGTTTGTTGGGTTTTTCTTGTTAATGAAACAAACAGATCATCTTTTACAAAAAATTATTTTTTCAGTAAATATCTTAAATTAAGATCAATTGGCATCCTTTCACATTAGCTTCAGGAACTGAAAAGCAACTTTTTAGCATATACAGAATATAGGGGACTCTACTGAATATACGGAATTGATGAAATACAGGTATGGTTAATAATGGCTCTTTATGTTTTCAGGCATAGGCAAATGATAACCATATTCATTAAATTCAATTAAACCTGATGAAGAACAGATTTTACAGCAGTTGCACCTCAATGTATATTGGATTCTTCACAGAGGTGACAACAGCATACATAAATGAATAAGTACAAAGT
>VZSU01000154.1:2967359-3055761 GCA_013398715.1 Nesospiza acunhae | reverse complement strand
AACTGAAAACAGAAATTTCTCTTTGTGTATTGTAACAATAACAAGTGACTTATATAGAAAATCATAACACTGTTTAACAAGACCACTGTGCGAGGGGTCTCAGATGCAAGGACAAGGTCTGAAAAGCCTATGAAAGAAATATGTTATTATTGCCAAGGCAAAACCAGCACATTTTCCTATCAACTTGTCAGGAACACCGGCAGTGAAACAAGACTGTCCTTATCAATGATAACATAGTATCCTACCAGCATGGCATTAGATTAGCCATAACTGCTTCACCAGGATGCTCAAATATAAAGCGAATTAGAAAATGAACTGGATGTATTTCACAAATTTTTTTTTTTTGATATGCGAAACATGGAGCAGAGATTAAAAAGGTCTTTACAATGGTTCTCAATATGCTGAATTAAGTGCTACTTGTTAAAACAAAACCATCTACAGCTATCTGCATGACTGAGAAGATATAAGGCATTCTTGGCTGAAGAATTCACAGACCAGGGCCCCACCAGGGCCAGGTGGAATAAAAAGATCCATTAGTATCTACGTAGTGCATTTCTCTTCCCCTACTGCTGACAGCGATCTAACTTTCCTAGTGCACCTCCACAGGAAAGGGGGAGAATGTATCCAATTCCTAGTGAAACGCTTCTTCAAGGCACTAAGGAAACCATTAGAAACACCACAGCCAAATGTTACATGCATGTTACTGTTAACAAGATAGGAGACATAAAAATATGCAACTAAAAATTTATATTTTTTTTTAATTATGTTCTCTGTCTAATAAAGCTGCTTGTTAAGATGGGTATGTCCTTAGTAATTTTCCACTTGCATTCTTTTCTTTTAGTGTTACAATTACTCTCAATTTCCACAGAAGCATCAAGTAACACTTCCAAAAAGTATTTTAACACTTTCCCCTTTTCCAGTTTATATTCTTCCTACCAAGGAGTTGCCGTTTCTTTGGGAAACGGAGAAGTGATACGGAAACCACAGGGCATCACACAATAGAACTTCCGCAACTGCGGAATTCAGACCCTTCCTCTTTATCTCAGCAAATCTCTGCTCTCCTACTGCGACAGACTCCCAATACCCTTTCAGGGACCAAAGCCAGTAAGGACGTCTCCTATCCAACAGTTTGTAATTTAAAAAAAAATCTACACGTATTAGGACACAAAAATATAGCTGGACGATGCAGTGTTTATAAAAGCAAAAGGCAAGGAAAAAGGAAAAAAAACTATAACCAACGTTTTTCAGCCAAACGGCAAATCAAACCTCTTAAATGCTGTACACGGAGTTCAAAAGGTCGGCTTTGCGAGTTTTTCTTTTTCTTTCTTTCCTCCTAATACTCTTTCCAGTAACATGGGGAGGTGCTGGCAGCAAGAGGGGACACGAGAGACGAACCATCCCTTTCCTTTGCGCACCCAGACTCATCCAAGAGCACGTCAGCGGGCGGCCCCTCGCCCTCCGTTTCCCCCCAGCCAAAGCTGTTACCGGGGAGCTGCGGCCGGGGTCAGACCGGCGGGCAGCGCCGACACCAGCACGGCAACAGGTCCCGATGAGCCGCGGCCACCGCCCTGCCTGGAGCCCGAAGACACCGCCAGTGTCGCCGGGGCCTCCGGTCCGGCTCTGGCTCCGAGCGAGACTCACCGCCGCCGCCCACAAGTGCCGGCCGCGGGCCGCGGCAGCTAGCAAGGTCGGCGGCAGCGGGGGCAGATGAGGAGACCGCCTCCCGTCATGAAATGCCCGCGGGGAATAAATAAGGAATGCGTGAACGGGCAGCAGGGCTCCCTGCAGATGTCAGGGGAGGTTCGGCTTTTGTTTACGTGAGGACGACGCCCCGCCAGGCCGCCCGAGTCCGCGAACCGCCCGCTCGCCGCAGGCCGGAGCCCTGGCGCAGCCCGGCCCCCACAGTCGCTCCCGGTGCCCGCGGTCGGCTGAGGGGGAAGAAGAGGGGATGTGCCGGGACACAGCAACAAGCTCAGCTCCCCGGCCCGCGGCTCCACGGCCGCTCTCCTCCTCCAGCCCCCTTCGCCCCCCCCCGGCAAGTCCCTTCGGATCAAATGAACAATAATAAATAAAACTTCTAGAGGCAAACGTGTTTTAAAAGGTCGCTCGCGGGGTGCGCTCGAGGTGCCTGGTCCCGTCCCTGCCGGCCTCTAGCCTCGCGGCCCTTCCGCCGAGTTTGTCTCCCCGCGGCTGCCGGAGCGCACGCCTTGCCGGGATGACACCGAGGAGCCGGGCTGCTCCGGCTTAGCTCTCCGGTTCGCCTGCGAAGTGAGGGCGGCGGCAGGCTGGCCCCTGCCTCTCTCTAGCGGTGCGGTGCCGCCTGCGGCCGGGCCTGGCCCCGCTTGCTGCCAGCCCAGCCACCGGCCGTACCCCTTCTGGTGCAACAAGATGAGCCTGGCCTGGAACGAAAGAAAATGGAAAATGTTTGGAAATGTTAAAAAAAAAAAAAAAAAAAAAAAAAAAGAAAGGAAGATCACCAAACAACACATGATGAAGTTAGACAAAATTATTTATAAAGTCTTAGAATTTATGAAGGGATGACTTTTCCCTCAATGCAGCAGCTGGTTATTGTGTTAACTAGAAGTAAGGAAGATGCTATGTGTTCACATATGTATGTCTAAGACTGAAGGACATAATGCAGAGATGTTTGCAGCAACCACAAAATACCCAAAAACATAAATTCAGCTAAAGGTGGAATTATTTTGCTGTTTGTTGACATTGCTTCTACTAATATTATCAGGGTCATGGTTTCCCATATTCCTTTACATAAGACAATTTTTTGGTGTCAATGCTCTCAGGCAGGTAAAGACCCTGAGGTAAAGACCCTGCAGATGGACCACGGCTGCTCCACTAGTCATGTTGGCTGCTCCTCTGGCTCTGCAGAGGCTCCATGAGCTTTTTATCTGCTTGCCTTCTGGCGTGGTTTGGTTCTTTTTCCAAGCAGAGGTTAATCTTAAGTGTCATCATAAATTCTAGTTGTTTGGTTGATGGGCTTCTTTGAGTGTTTGGTGGTTTGTTTTTTTTTTTGCTCACACAAAAATTTTAAAGAAACCTAATGTTACGAAACTAGAATGGAGTACTGCCCTATCTATTTTCAATAGTATCAATAAATGCAATCCCAGTACCAACACTTTCTCAAGCAGACCACTTTACATGTTAACTTTAAGAAACACAGGTCTTTGTACATTGCAAGCTTTGGTTGTTGTTTTTTTTTTTTTAATTTTATTGTTTTATTTAGAAAATTAGATTCTGAAAAAAGGTTGAATCACTAAGAAATATTTCTCTTGCTTGCTCTTATTATAGCTGGTGGATTGAAAAACACCAAATTATTAACTGCCTTTTACTCTGCTGAGTGCTAAACATATATATTTATACTATACATATTTATATTATACATATTTATATTATATAATATATATTTTTAACAATAATTCTTCCACTTTTTAACTAAGAAAAGTAACTTTTAAAATTTTATTCACAGGTTCCATTGTTCAGTCTGGCATGTGCTAAAAGCATATTGCTTTTTTAATCAAACACAGAGGCTCTGCTATAGCTAGGACATTGAATGCTCTATAAATGTCCCACCAACTTTGTGTGTTACATGAGCCTTTATTAAATCCAGAATAAAATTTAAAAAATAAGTTACAGTTTACTTCCATGTATGAATAAGCCACAGTTGATTAGATAAGTACAAGATGAGAATGTTATTGTTATTTTTCCTGTTGCTCAGGATTTAATTATGGGATATGACTAAAACAAAATGCAGTGATTCTATTAAGTTTCTTTGGACAAGAAACTGGTCAAAAGTGCAACAGTACTCATGATGTACAACAGCATCACTTGCGTACTAACTCTTCCCAGTGCAATTTGTCTTTGTATGGGATATACCTTTCAGAAAGTTTTTTAACATACAGACTGCTTTTCTAAAGTAGAAATACATTTTAAATTCTATTCAGGTTTTGTCAAATTCTTGGAGTATATATTTAGCAGATGATAGTGAAGTTTAGAGCATTGTGCTCTGTTAGGCTTTGCCTGTATTAAAAATATTTGCATGAGTATATTTATGCCAACATAGCTGTAGACAGAAACTGAGCTCTTTCAATAAACATACAACTGTACATACAATAAACATGAAAATGTAATGGGAATTGGCATCACAGTAATCTAATGCCCTCTTGCACACGGTAGTTGATGACCCTGATGAAGAGCCACGCAGGCACAGTTCTAGCAAATAGCAAAGCAAGTTCTTAGGGTTCAGAGAACACAACTGGTCTCGTGGATGTATTCGGAACTATATTAACTTTAGAAAGTTAATTTGAAAGACATCCACCATTTATATTTACTTATTTCTTCCTTTTGTTATAAAATAGGGCCTCTCCAGCCCCTCCCTAGAAAAAGAGGGTTACAATGTATCAATGATTCTGTTAGTGTGGGTTACATCATGTACAGTGACACACAATGTTTTAAGTTATGTCACCGCTTTGTTAGTGTAAGGAGTGTGGCCATTGGTGTTTTCTAATTTTGTGGGATCCTTCAAATGTGAGAAAAGAGAATCTACTTTGTATTTCAAGTCTAAATGTTTTAACAAGCTACAAATAGTTGATGTGTCTGCACATGTTATTCATGTGATTGTAAATATAAATTGCAAGCAGTTTTTTAAATCATAAGCCTTCCTCAAAAGACTACTATGACTACAAAAATATTCTGTCATAAAGGACTCTTAAGGAGAAGATGAAGGGGATCTAAAGAAATCCTCATTTTATGTTCTCTAGCATTAACATTCTGACATATTTCATTTTTCAGATCAATTTATAATATAGTCGTGGTCAAAGTATCAATATTGGATGAGATGCCTGCCTTGCTGATTTACTTAAATAAATAAAATATTAATATTAATGATTTACTGCATAGATTTATTGGAAAACATGAAGGAGAAGTAAACTGAGAAAAAAAGTCTTTACAGATATAACAGGGTCACCAGAAACAAGGCTATGTATCCATTAAATCATTCATTAGGCTGCTGTTGGGGATGCAGCCTTTTAAAATAGTAATGGGAACAGGATCTAGCCAATGAAATAAGAGTCTGATTCTGCTCTGAGTTACAAGTACTGACTTCACTTTGAGAAGATTTTGCCTATGAAACACATTGGATTACATTTGTGACACACAACTATTTATTCCCTAAAAAGAAAAAAAGTGTTCATAACAATAATTGTTTAGTTTCATCACTGTGTGTATCATATTTGGTATGGGCATTGTTATTGCATGCTCCACGGCAGAATGGGTAGAATACATATTTTAGGGCCCTAGAAGTACCCTGTGAGGAAGGACTCAGGAATATTTATAAATTTTTTATTTATGCTTGAAGTATTCCATCCCTGAACTTAGAAAAGAACCTGAAAAGGGACCAATAAACACTTTTCATAAGTACTACCTTGATTAAAAATTGTATGTACTTCTCTTTTATAGCCTTACTCTTCAATATTACAGCATAATTTTCTTAATGTATATTCATATGTAATATACATACATAGGCACAATATTATACTTTTCATTACAGCATGTGCTCAAATTTCAAGTTAAAAACCACTAATTACCATCTTCCTTTTTAGAAAATGGTAATAATTTATTATAGATTAAATTTTGTTCCTGGCTCTACAAAGCAAGAGTAATCCATTGCATTAAGTGGAATTAAGCTGTAGAAAACCAATCTGAGATCAAAGGTAATTATGATCCTCACTTTTATAGCTGCTAATCTAAATATATTAAGTATGTGGTTATGCATTTTGTCGTTATCCAAACAAGGATGGATCACCATCTTTTTTCATGAAGCTTTTAAGAGTAGAATAAGTTATACTAGCAGAAGCATTCAGTCTTGAATATTTCAACATAAAAGTTACACTTCAAAAGTCAGATGATGTAACTACACAGTTACTTCTGTTACTAGAGGTAACACCACTTATGTTGTTATACAGAGCTAAAATTGGAAACTTTCTTATAACTTTTATGCTTGAAATTTACAGGTTTTGGATCATTATGCTGGCAAGTAGTGAATATTAGTTACACTTACAGAAGCATGCATGTTGGCAAGAATGTTGCATAGATTTACATTTTAAAGATTCTTTGGGAAATGGTCTTCCCTGCGGACATACTTCGTAGCTCTTATTATTGCTAGTGGAGGTTGCACATACACGTAGAAGGGGAAGTATGCCCTGTAAGGTAAAACAGAGTAAAAAAATCATAGAAGGTATATTAATTATTTATAACTACAAAACAAAATACTTGCAATTATGACAAATTAAAAGGGTATTTATTTACACACAAACAGGATTTTTTAAAACCACAGGCCTTGCCCATAGATAAGAAGTGAAGCCAAATAAGTGACAAAGCATATTAACCTTATCATAATTCTTCAGATACATAATACCTACAAGGAGAGTCTGGTTTTGTCAGATTATGGTGGTTTTGGTTTTTTTGGTTTTTTTTTTTTTTAATGTTATATTTTTTTTTTTTTAATGTTATATTTTGATCAAGATTGCCACATATTTGACAGAACCCACTCTCAGACAATCTAATTTTAAAAGCTTTCCTCAGAAATCCTTCAAGGGATGTTGTCCAGAGCAACATGTGACCTGGTATACTTGTCAATGCAACAGTTGTTCCAATATTTGAAAAGACAGGGCAATATCTTATGAGCAATTCTTATGTCAGCAGTATTGGGAGGTCCTGCATGACATATTTTTTAGAGTTAAAAAATTCAGAATGGAAGGAACCTGACTTGTCTAGTTCAGGAGTTTTTGGACAGATGAACTGGTAAAACTAAAGTAAAGCATAGCAATACGTACAGAATGATTTGTTATATGGCTCTACAGTTTATCATTGTCCAAATAGTATTTACCTCTGTATGCACTATTTAACCAGTCAAAGTATCTGGTATCTTGCCCTGTGCAGTGTATGATGCAGATTGCATTTAAGAGTGCACATTATCTTCAAGTCTCCGTTTCTGATCCAAATTGGAGAAATATTTTGCTTTCAATGACATTCAGAGTTGAAATCTTAGGAAAAAGTACATCTCTGAATTTGCAATCTTAGGTCTTTTGTTCCCAGAAAGATTCATGATATTACCCATTTTGGATAAATAGTTCTCTACATATTGGACCATGTCTTAGGTTGAAAGATTTAGCTGGGGTGTGTATTTGCTATCTGTTAGAAGTGGGGCAGTTATCTTCTGTTCATTAGGCAGTTTTCTTTATCTCTTCCACCAAAAATCCTCCGAGAAATATCTTCTGTTAATGGGCCATTGAGTCTCACTGTGTGACTGATAAAATGACATCATCCCTCTGTGAGATACTCCACCCAGGGGGACGAGACAAGCATTCCTACCTGGGTATAACCTGATATTTAGAACAGTCTTTTCCCACTAGATTTGCAGAAGAACAGCTGTCTTCTCCACTAGATTCCCAGCAAAGCAAAGCAGACCCATCTACACCACCACATCTTCAAAAGAAAACTACATCCTTCTACAAAATCACTGCTTCAACAAAACCACATCTATCACTCCAAAAAGAGTACAACAACCATTTAATCAAAACTACACCAACACCCTGACCAACAGGGTGTCAGGCCATATTCAGACTCTGTCAGTAGTTTGTTTTCTTTTTTTTTTTATACTATTACATTTGTATTTTTAATTTTCCTAGTAAAGAACTGTTATTCCTGTTCCCATATCTTTTCCTTAATTTAAAAATAATAAAAATTCAGAGGGAAGGGGTTTACATTTACGATTTCAAGGAAGGCTCCTGCCTTCCTTAGCAGACACCTGTCTTTTCAAACCAAGACAGATCGTCAAAGTGCTATCATTGTGGTATCACTACACTGTCCCAGTCATGGACTAGTATTAGAGCTATAGTCTGTTTGAGAAAGCAATAAAGTTTTACAGTTAGCTTTGCCAAGCCATTGTGTGTACAGAGAGACCAAGCAAACAACCCTGCTCCATTGTTGTTCTGAAGGAGCTGATATCACATGGCTCTGCATGTTCTTATTTTTAATTTACATGTAGAGAAGAGGCAGAAATGTACATCTGTGTCCTTTCATCTTGTTTATGGTATAGGTGAACTTTGGGTCAGAAGTAAAGCTATTAGTATTTACCACTTTAACTGCCATTCATACCATTACACAGTTGCATTGAAAATGTGATTATTACAGTCTATGAATTGCCAGCATTAAACAAACGCCAGCGTTTTGGTGTTTTGAACTATAAGTACGGACAGTCCAAAATCCAAACATGCAAAGAATATATCCATCTGCCTGTGAACTTGAAAACTAAATATTGCTCATTCATATCAGCCAAGTCATTTATGGATGGCAGGTGACATGTCCAAAGAAGGCCACTCTGCTCTTTTGAAGAACTTCCCAGGGAAAAATGGCTTTATTAGCTATTATGCCTGTCTATCTATTCCAAAGCTATTTTGTCTAGCAAGATTAGCACCTGTAAAAACAAGAAGAGTAAGGAGAACCTTTCTGTTATTGAGGATATCTCCTATTCAGCCAGATGGATGTAACGAGGAAACTTCTGATGCATTGTGCTACAGACTATGGGCCCAGATATGAGTAAGTATGTCTGTAACTGGTCAAAGCTTTTGGAGTCTCAGTAAGGTTCACTGATATAAATTCCATACAGTTTGCTTCACTACACTGAAGATCTTTCCTTCCTCTGTACATAATCAAGTGCTGCAAAGGAGTTCGCCATTCCTACAAGCCGCACAGAAAGTACTAAGAACACTGTGAGAAAACACGGAGAGAAAAGAGCTTTCAGCAGATCAGAAGATGTAAAAAAGTTTGGTGTTTCTTGAAAACACTCATTTATACAAATATCTGACAAACAGAAGTTTCGTTTTAGTTTGTTCTTAAATAGGAATTTAACACTAAGTGAAAATCATTTCAGCAAATGAAACAAATTTAGATTTAGTCCAACTGCAACATTAAAAAGCTCTGTTAGAGAAGGAAACTATTTCAGTAAATGCCTTTTTTCTGTTAAAATACACTTTGGTTTAGGTCAGCTGCTTCTCTTACAGATAAAGGTTCCTTCTCATAGTGATATTGTCATAAGGAGGTCTTAAAAACTTTGAAATTAAATGAGCAAATTTGCCCTCATCTGGTCATTAAGTACCAGAAACTGGCCATATAAGTAAATATAAGAATCAATACTCCATCCAAGCCACCCAATCCCTCATTTTCAGGAATTAATCAGTTACCTATCAGTACTCAAAACGTTGTATGTGAAAAATAGTTTTGTTTTCTAGCTAGATGGTGTAGCTGTTTTTATTGGCTAAGTATCACCTTTTTTGTGGTTTTCTCTGGCCTTTAAAGTATTCATACAAGGTGCAGAGCATAGGGTGAGATCTCAAGGCTATAATAGACTTCCTTCAGGTTTATGATTTGAGACAACATTTGCCTACATCCAGTCAGAATCTCAAAATGCGTTATGCAAAGACGGGCTCAGATGAGCTGCAATTTGTTTTTTCATTTTATGGTTGTGCTTTAATTTTTGTTGCCAAGGGGACAAGCCAAGAGGAAATGGATTAAACAACTGCAAAGTGATGAATTTTAAGATTCCTCTTAATAATATTTGAACTCTGAATCTAATTTGTATGTAGGAGGAATGAATAATGATAATGTCATTTCCAAAAATAAACAGCTAAGCAAAAAATCACTCTTTCCCTCTCCTGCTTTTCTTTTTCATGCCCCTATTATTTGAGTACTTGAGCTTTGAAAAACAAACTATAAATGCCCAGGCAGCTACAGAAACATAAGAAGGTAAAGAAAACAGAAACATTAAACCTATTTTGTCTCATAATCCAGTACTGCCTTAGCATACATACACCTTCTTGAACATGAAGAATGCACAATGCATGATAAACACTGGTTTGTAAATGCTACTCAAACAGCTGAAAGGAGCTGCTTCCAACAAGAGAAATGTTTCTACACCTCCCCATCCGTCTTGTAAGCTAGTTGTAAGGAGGAAACATAGGAGAAAAATGCTTGTAGTTTTAAGGACTGTTCTCTGCATAAACTAGCTGTACACAAACTTAGACACACTAGTTTGTATATGACCCCCTGCCCTGCAACACAGAGTGCATCATTACACTCATGAGGCTACAGACAGCCTTTCTCCTTCCCTCTCCCAGGTTATTGTATGTGTTCTCCTTTTCTAGAATCTTAATGCATGACAACTCACATGGACTTCACTGCAAGAACATTTCTGGGGCTCTCAGACATCCATGCCTGCAAGGTCACCCTTACTGCTTTTTCTTGTAATGTCACTCTCCATTCCACTGTAATGAAATAAATGGAGGACCTGCATATTGAAACCATCCTCAGAAAAGTTAGAAAGAAAGAGTTCTTACAGAATTAATTCAAGCTGAAGAGATTCAAAATCTTTCTTCGGATCTGTGTGAGTACCTAGGGAAGGCTACCAGTATTGCTACACCCAGTACCCAGCCCATCCAAGTCTGGTTCCTGAGTTTTCGCACATTAAGAGACGCCATCATTATATTTGGGATATTGAATTTACCTGGATGAGTCAATTTTTATTTCCTCATGTATTTTTTGTCTACCCTTAGGTAAATCCTGCTAGAATTCATAAACTAGATGTTTTTCTATCTGATTTTGGAGACTGTACCCAGACTTCTTTGGGTAGAAGATACCTTCCTGTACAGGTACTACAAGGACCAAAGGGAATCCTATGTGTTCATTTTTGAGAAAGAATTTGGCACAGGCAAATTAATTTACATTCCTCTTTGAAGGGGTTAAAACTTAAATTTCTTGAAAAAATAACCTGTATTATCCTACTGGTATGCTGAGTTGGGCATAGTTCATGCATTTGACACCAAGACTGTTTGATATCATACTCCTCATACATGGCATTATGGACATCTAAATCTAAAAGTCTTTTACCTAACTCCTTCCAGGAACATCACAATAGAGTCCTTGATCAAGAGAACTTTCAGTCGTAGCAAGAGGAGGAAATAAAATTGATCAAGTCTTCTACACTCCAGCTGGAGAGTCTGCCCATGAAGCTATTCTATGTATGTGTGGATGCCTTCTCCACACAAAAAGTAACAAGCCTTTATTTCAGGGATTAAATAACCAGAGAATTTTGTAATATATAAATCTGAAGTAATAGGAAATGCTTCAGTCCAACAGGTAAGAAAGATCTGAGTAATCTTGTCTATGTTCTTCCTTGCTAAGGCAGCTTTAGGGCCCACATTTTCTAAGAAAACAAATGACCTCTGCCTATACCTCAGTACTTCCGTGAAGACTTTGAAAGCCATAGCAAGGTCATAGATAGCTAGTATACTTGCAAACTGTATTTGCTCAATTGTATTTGCTCTGGATGCAACTTTACACTCATTACCTTGGGTTTTTTTAGAAAATCCAAGTGGACTCCTATTTCATATTATGCTCGCAATTTTGGGAAAATGAGATTACCTCAGTAATAACCTTGGTATAACGTTAATATGTATGATGCTAAAACACCAAAATCCTAGATTTAACCCCTGTATGGGCCATTCACTTTTGTCTTGGACTTGATGATCCTGGTCAGTCCCATCCAACTCAGAATATTTTGTTATTAGTCAGAAAATAGCATCTTTAACATGTTTGTTTGATTTTTTTGGTGTGAATTATAAAGAAAATCCTTGAAATTATTTAACAGGAAAAGTAATCTTCTGAATAATGTAATAAGAGTTATTTTGCCTCTCCAATTTTATTCAAAAACTGTATTTTTATATCTAGTTATAATCAGCTTTGAGAAAAAAATACCAGTTTTGTCTTTTTACTGTCAACTACCTCAGGCTTTCATTAAGCCATAAGCATCAGCAGTCTGATTGTAGCTTGTGTACCAAGTGCAGCAGTGACAGGCATGCCTTTCTTACATGAGTGGCAAAACATAAGTGATTTTTCAGCCTTGATGAGAGATTTGAGAAATCCAATTTCCTGTGGGAACAAAAGTGCCTTGTAATCCAGAGGTACTGAAGACACTTGCTAAAACCGGGGAGTGGGGGGGAAATGCAAACTCTTAGGAATTTGAACACCTCTTAAAACTCAGTAAGCATTTCCCCAGGGAGTGAAATAATAAATCTGATAGACTTTTGGCATACAAACTTGAAAGAATTTTAAAAAATAGATTTATGTTACAAATTAATTTGGCAGATGGCTTAAATAAAGGTTTCTTAATTGCTAGTCAAACTTTTAAAAAATGAGATGGACACCCAAGAGAAAGTAGGAGTCAAGGAATACATTTAACAGGCATCAGATGAAGAGCGGCATTAAATGTCACTGTATGCATCACAGGAGCTTGGTGAGCCAATTAAAAGTCTATAGAGCAGGAAGGAATTTAGGTCCATGGTAGTTTCTCTGCAGAGTTTATCTCCATGGTGGCTCAAGCTGCCGTTGCGATCAGTCCTGACTCCTTGCTGCTACCTAGCACTTCAGATATGCCCGCATGCCATGATGCACTGCTCTGCAGTGACAGAGCCCATCTTCAGGTATTCAGAGATGGCTGAGAGAGTATGTGGAATTTGCAACCCCAACAAGGGAAGACATGAGAATCTTGACTCCATGTTTCAGAAGGTTGATTTATTATTTTATGATATATATAATATATTAAAAGAAAATTATATACTAAAATTATACTAAAGAAAGAGAAAGGAGACATCAGAAGGCTAGCAAAGAAAGGAATGAAAAGAGTAATAAATCTTATGACTGCTCACAGCCTTGACACTGCTGGCTGTCAACAAATAAAAACAATTCGCATGCTGGGTAAACAATTCTCCAAATCACATTCCAAAGTAGCAAAACATGGAGAAGCTGAAACTTCCCAGCTTCTCAGGACAAAAGATCCTTGCATAAATCAGTGGTTCTCTGGGCTTTATATGAGTCCAACTCCGACCAGCAAGAACCCAAAGCCCACCACAGACTTAGCATAGACAAGGATAAAAGACGAGAAGCGCTCTTCCCCACATGGGTGCAAGTATCCGTTTATTTGCTTGAGAGAGACTCTTCTGTGATGGGGCCACCCAGGTAGAAAAGAGACCGGGGCCTCCTAGCAGGACAGTTTTATACTCCAGGGAAATAGGGGCAGGGATCAAGGGTCACGGCCAATGGGACACCAGTGGGGAGGGGCGAGGGGGGGAGCCACCCATGGGACAGACCACCAGGGGAAGGGATGCATGGGGAGTGGCCAGGTGCCGTGGAGGGGGGACAGACAATCCATGTAACCTGACATACCCAGTAAATTTAAAGACAACTAAATAAACTATTTAGTGCAATACAACACCTCCACCTTTTCTGCTAACTAAAATCAAAAGGAAATGTGTCAGACTATTTCTGCTGCTTATTATGAATTTGCCCACCACTCATGGTTTGCGGGCCTGTAAATTTGCTTCAGTCCCACAAACTCTGAGCAGTTGACTACTGCAGTACGGGAGACCAAGCCGTGGATAGTCTTTAAAAGTATGCGACATAGAATACCAAATGCTAACATGACTAGGAAAAGAACAACAAGAAACAACACAATTGTCCTGATTATAGAGGCCCACCACCCCGAGAGTCCCCAGTCCTTGAAAAATCCGCTGAACCAGTCTTCGGATTCCTGCTTGACTCGTCCGATCAGGCCTTTCATTTCTCGGAGAGCTGCGTGGACGTTGGGTGCTTTTGATGTTAGGTTCATGCAGCACAGTCCTTCAAATTCCTGGCACTCATGTCCATGCAGCAGCAGGAGGAAATCTATGGCTGCATGATTTTGGAGTGTGGCCTGCCTGGTAATCTCCTCGTCTTCTCGGAGGGAGCTGATGGCCGTGGATGTCAAGTTTGCCTGTTTGACTACCCAGCACTCTAGGTGGCCCAATTCGCCTGGAACCTTAGCTGCTGCAACCCATGGATAGAACAGGGACACAGCGATTTGCTTTGACTTGGCCCAATGAAAGATATCTGCATCACAATTTGGGTCCAAATTGTCTAAGCTTCTCTTATGAATTTTGATGACCGAATTGTTCTTTTGAGTCCACTCGCCAATCATGGTTTGGTTGGATGCCAACAGGGACAACCGCCCGATGGTACATGGCCCTCCTAAAAGCCAAGAAGGGATTCCCTCCCGTGCCCGATCTCCACAAATCAAAAACAAACCTTTGGGGAGGCTCTTGGGATGTGAATGGTCTGGGTTGTCTGCTGGTACCTGGCTTAAAACCTTACACCACCTTTTGGCAGTGAATTCCCCTCGATACTGTTTAATGTTGTTAAAAGGTTTGGTGTTGGAACGTGGGATCACGAAGAAGTGTATGCAGTATGGTGCAGGGGAGGAGCCCAACAACTCTAACTCTTGAGGCTCCTGAGCAGCCCTGGGTAACTTTGGAAGCCACTCTTCCATGGGGTTGTTAATTATTACAGCTGGTTGGTGATGGATATTATGTGATTGTGTGTGATTTGGTTTGGGACTTGGGGGAGGTATAAGCGTATCTAACTTGTCTGTGAACTCTTCCGCTTGCAATGGAATTCCTACCAGGCAGATAGACATTGGGTCTTTCGCTGCTGCTGTGGACAGGCATATATTTTCCTGTGAAGCGTCTGTGCCAGGGTTACCCAGATGTTTTGGCATGGCTGAGGAACGATCCACGCAGCTGTGAGACTGCTCAGCGTGAACAGGATGACAACTCGGACAGGGCTCATCGTGAGGTTAGGTAGGAGGTAGATTTTCTGTTCTAGAAAGGAAAACAAACATTTTTAAAAGGCACATACAAGTTTATGGGTCTGCCAGAATACAGCTAACTGGTTTAGGACGATTCTTCCTTCTTTTCCAGCGGCATCTTCTCTTGGAAGCAACAGCTGCTTGCTTCTTATCCCGGTCTGCTGGAGCTGGATTTTTGGGGATGAAAGGTTTTACCCACTTTTGGGGTATCCATTGAAGGCCTCAGGGGGTGGATACACACGCGTAACAATGCCCCTAGGTGACGAGCTCATAAGGACCCTTTGTTTCCCAAGTTTCTGGGTCCTTAATGAGAACTGGAGGACGCTGTGACAACTTAAACCGGTTGTTATTATTGAAATGACGTATTACAGGAGGATTCATGTTTTCAAATGAACAATTCAGAAAATTGATAGTGTACAAGGCTTTGCAGAGCTTTTGTTATGGAGTCATCCACACTGCAGAATTACCCTGCCTAGCCAGGACCTCCTTGAGCGTGTGGTGGGCACGCTCAATCACAGCTTGACCTATGGGGGAGTGGGGAATGCCTGTCTTATGCTCCACTCCCCACTGCTGGACAAACTCTAGGAACTCCTTGGATGCATACGCTGGGCCATTGTCGGTCTTAATCTCCCTAGGGACCCCCAATACTGAAAAGGTTTGCAGCAAGTGCTGTTTGGCATGCGCAGCCCTTTCCCCTGCATGGGCAGAGGCATAAACCGCACCTGAGTATGTGTCTATGCTGACGTGTACGTATTTCATGCGACTGAAATTGGGAATGTGTGTGATGTCTGTCTGCCACACTTCGCAGCTCCCAAGGCCTCGGGGGTTAACCCCAACATCCAGGGATGGCACTGCCTGAAGCTGGCAATTGGGACAGGTGGCCACAATGGCTCGAGCCTGACTGCGTGTTAACTGGAACTGACGGATTAGACCTGGAACATTTTGGTGGTATTGCTGGTGACTTAGCTTTGCCTGCTGAAAGATGTCTGGAAGGCGTGCCATTTCGGCTGGAGCGGCAAGGGAATCTGCTTTGAGATTACCTTCTGTGATCTAGCCTGGCAAATTGGTGTGTGACCTCACGTGCATCACATAGAAGGGGTGCTCCTGCTGTGAAATCAAATAAATTAGTTTTGAGAGCAACCTGTGGAAATGCTCATTCTCGATTTCTTTGAGAACTGCCTGCTCTGCCCTGGAAACTGCTCCCGCCACATAGGCTGAATCGGTAACCAAATTAATTGGCTCCGAAAACTTCTCAAAGGCTCTCACAGCTGTGGCCAGTTCAGCGATCTGGGGCGACCCTTCCACAAACTCAACATCAGCTTCCCAATGCTGGGTCTGGGAATTTCTCCAAGTCATCACCGACTTGTGTGATGCTCCGGACGCATCAGTGAGTGAGAACAGCAACCTGAACTGAACAGCCCCAGCAGAGCTGCAAAGCCCCTCTCTCCATCCCCAGTGTCTCTTGTATCACCTTTCTACTGAAATGAGCTTTGTATGCATTCCGCCCAGGCTGGCATCCCTCTGCTCCTGGTAGGAAATGGAGACTTCAAACAATCTGCAGTAGTTTCACAGAGGAGTTCTGCAAACTCCTTTTCTCACTTAGCAAGAAAAAACTCTTAGTTTTTTGTAGAGCAGGGGTTAATTGATAGAGGTCACTCTCTGGTGCCGTTAACAGGCCAAAGGAGTAAAAGATAAACAAAGTTAGTTCTCAGCCTCCTTCGAAGGCAGAGATAGAGTGTCCTTGGAGTGCAGCTGTGAGATGATAATGGTGGACAAAAACAGGAGCAGGAATGTAGAAAGATCCCAGCTAATTAAGCCACAAGAATGCAGACCTAGGTGTGTTTAACCTTTAACTGTGTAACCAATGATGAGCTTGCTTTTGTACTATGCATGAGCTTCATTAACCCTATTATAAAAAGGATGTAGCAATTATCAATAAAGGAGATTAACTGATCAGTCGTATCGAGTGCGCTTTTCTCCCACCGACCCGACAGACTGGAAGGTGAATACACCGAAATTCACAACCGGCCAACTCACGCAATCTTATCCCGGCCTTCCAGATCAGCTGAGCTATCAGCTCTTGTGGCTGTGGGATGGTTTTGGATCGCTGATGGGAGAGAAAAACCCACTCTATGATTAGAAGCGGATCCTTTTGTACTTCAAGCCATTGGAATATCAACCCATGTATGTGTGGTAGTTTCCCCAAAACAATGAATTCAAAAGGCAGCTCGGGCTTATAATGGTGAGCCTGCCTCTCAGCCAAAGCCTTCTGCACTTTTTGGAGGGCGGTTTTTGCCTCTGGGGTCAGTTCCCTGGGAAAGGCTAGCTCTCTCTCTCCCTTCAGTAAATTGAGAAGGGGAGCTAGGTCTCTGTTAGTGAGACCCAGCCAAGGCCTGACCCAGTTTACGGACCCACACAAGGAATGGAGATCTGCTAGGGTTTTGGGATCAGTCTTAATTTCCAATTTCTGTGGAACAATGGTCCATGCAGTGATTTGCAAGCCCAGGTAATTCCAAGGTGGCATCCTCTGAACCTTGTCTTTCTGCAGTTGGAATCCAGCAGAGGTTAAAACTTTAACCACTAGGTCAAGTGTGTCTTGGAGTATTATGTCATCGGGGGCACACACAAGCACGTCATCCATGTAGTGTAGGATGATTGCCTCTTTTTTCTGGGCACGCACTGGGGACAGCAATGAAGCCATGGACCCCTGGCAGATGGATGGACTGCATTTCATGCCCTGAGGCAATATTTTCCAGTGGTAGTTCTTCACTGGGGCTTTTCGGTTGGTGGTGGGAACTGAGAAGGCAAACCGTGGTGCATCCTCTGGGTGCAGGGAAATATGGGAAAAACAGTCCTTGATGTCCAGGACAGCCAATTGCCAATTTTGGGGGAGCATCGTTGGGGAGGGCATCCCTGGTTGGAGAGACCCCATGTCCACAATTCTCTTGTTTATTTCTCTTAAGTAATGGAGGAGCTGCCACTTATTCTTCCCTGGCTTTTTTATTACAAAGACCGGGGAATTCCAGCAGCTAGTTGTCTCTTCAATGTGTCCTTTAGCCAATTGTTCTTCTACAAGCTCCTCGAGCGCCTCTATCTTTTCATTACTGAGTGGCCACTGTTTGCTTTTGAAATAAGATGACAACAATTGCTAAGCCTGATCTGATCCCATTGTGATTTGGGTAGAGAACTGTGGAGAGAGCAGTAAGGATGTGATTCTGACATGATCCTGTGGTGGTTTGGGAAAAAGGACTTAAATATTAAGCAATGTAATCCCAAGGTGATTCTGGAAGATTACTGCAGACAGTATTTCTCTTATAAGAGAAATAAGGCAGTGGAGTCAGGCAGACCAAGAGCCTGAGAGCCTAAAACTCTAGATGAGTTATAGCCAAGCAGACCTGAGCACCTAGAAGTCTGGACAACATATGAGATACCATCCCCGAGAAGAAGAGTGCTGGATATGAGGAGTGGATGCTACACACTTTGCTTATTTGGTGCTTTAGAGCAAGCCCCATGCCCCCTGCCAAGGGATGGCCACAGTCTAGAGGGGACTCAGGACTGTGCCGGGTTCCCCCTTGTTGTAGTCTGTTTTTATACTTTGTAATACTTTGAAGTAGTTTTGTTTTGTATCCCCATATTTTTCCCAAATGATTTATCCCAGACTGTACCCCCCTCCCTTTACCTGTGTTATCCCTCTCCCTGGATGAGATCATCCCCAAACCCCCACCCTGGCTCTCTGTCAATCACTCAGCATCCCATCCCCTCCATCTAGAAGCTTCAGTCCAGATCATCGAGTGATTAGCCAGAGGCTAGGTGTCAGCCCCCCAAGCCTGTCCTGAATGTCTATCCCTCAGTACCCATCCCTTAGGGTCACTTATTGGTTAGTAAAATGTTATCTACTTTAAATATAACCTTGGCACATCTCCTGGGGCTCTCAGCAGGAGGCCCCCTAAAGTGCAGGAGCTCCTTTGGGACTCCTAGAATAAAACCTTGGATTAACCCCTGCTAAGAGTCGGGCCTTTATTTTCTACCGATGTCTCTAGTGTCTCTTCTGCTGCAAAGGTGACCAGCTGAGGTGCCCTCAGTACCCTTGAGAGACAGAGAGTGTCTTCCCTCTGTCGGCTGTGTTGGGGGTGCCCCTCTGGTGTCTGCCAGCTCGGGACTGGCTGAGGGTTCTGCCCTGGAGGGGCTTCTCCTAAGTTACACCCCATTGGCTCCTTCCCCTGTTCCTATGCCTGAACATAGGTGCTCCTGAGGCTCTTCCTCCCTTTTCCCTGATTGGGCATCACTTTGATACTGCCTGGAGACCAAGGTCAGCTGGGAGGACCCTGGGGGAGAGAGCGGGACCTTGGGGGGGAGTGTGGGTCTGAGACGGGAACATCTCGCTGCACGGCTGAATAAAACATCTATGGATATTCTGCAAAAGCCTTTTTGCTTCTTTACCCTGGACTTTACTAGCAGCAATTCAAGCTGCAACATCCCCTGAATGGCAGTGTGTGCAGCAGGACACAGAAGTGGCAAATGGCATAGCCACAAGCAGCAGTCGGAGCCTCAGCAATAGCATGGCTAGGTTGCTGCTATATGAACACTGGAATAAAACCAACATGGAGCTCTGAGAGGCAGAGTCAGAGCTGCACCGGCAACATGTAAGAGAAGCCCTCTAAAATTATATAGTGGCCATCTCCACAGTAGCCCGATGTGATTCAGGATTGGGCTGTAGGGCCAGGTGCACCTGGAGATGGAGCCCAGCATAGCATTGAGAGCAGCAGGGGAGGCTGCCTGGTCTGGACCTGACAGATTTCAACATCTGGAGTGCAGGTGAGCCACTGGGGACATAATGGGAAATAACATATCAAGGGAAGAACAGATTGTTTCATCTACATGGAAAACAGAGCAGGGCAAGAAAGTCTTGCAGAGGCCAACTAATATAACAAAAGAACTGTAAAAGGAAGAAGAGAATTATTAGAACAGCAGTTGGAGCTGGGGACAGAGTAGTTCTATCCTTTAGTATGTTGTATTCATTTGCTGATGAAACGTGCATTTTGTTTGTGAATTGCAGCTGTTAATCTTTGATTAGGCATAAGTGTAAAAGTTTATATTCCATAAGCATAAAGTACACTCAACAGATACTGGATTGATGTTGTTCAAGTTGTATAGCTATTGATAAAATTATGTAACTGTTGATTTGTTAGTAGCCTAATATATACTCTTTAGCTTATTCTTCTGAGTTGTCTTATAAAATTGTACACTATTGATAGTGTCAATATTCTAGAAGTGTAAGTATAAGGGTTTCTGATGATATGTAATGTAAATTTGAGCAAAGAATCAAGGTCAGCACATAGATGCATTCCAAAGTTAAATGGAAATTACACAAAAGATGATTGTACTGGGTTTACTATCTTTTGTAAATGGCCCTGCAAAGGATAGTAAACACAATGTTAGTTTATGAAAAGCCTTAACTTGATGTTCTAGACTGTGAAAAGCAAAACTAAATCAGAATTTAGAAACGTTGTTCTTGCTGTGACCTATTGCCTGAACATTTGTATACTGTTAGTCCTAAGTGAGATATGTGAATATGTTATAATATCAATTAACTCAAACATATCTTTCCAGAAATGTTGCAACTTTGTAATTAAAAGAAAAGGGGGAATTGTGGAGGAATAGAATGTAAGAAAATAAAGATAGTGCAGAAGGTAGTCTCATCCCTGAAGAGTTGCAGCTGTACTAAACCCCAGAGATTAGGAACAGGCCTGTCTTTAATAGGCCACAGCTGTGTCCAGTAAGAAGACAAGTGCTACAAAAGAGTGGTTTAGCTGGGTGAGAAAGAGTTGGAGTCTGTTGGTTGTGCTGTGAAGACAGTTGGAGTTTGTCGGCTGTACTGTGAAGGAGTTAGTGCTGCGAGGAGCTGCCCATGAGAAATCACCAAGAAGGTATGGGAGATTTACAATAAAATGACATCAATACCTTAAATAAATTCACTCTTTGCAGCCCTGAATATCAGTTTTGTTTTTCCATTACCACAGCCTTTGGGATTATGAGATTATATGTAAGGATTATTTTGTATTGAAAATTATAAAAATAATGTAATTCTCACAAATTAATACTGTAAAAGATCTATGTTTTTAACTAATATTTGTGAAATACTTAGCTGGATGGCTCCAACTAAAAGCTGGCTTTCATACTGTTACTATCTATAGGAAGAACAAATTAGTCTTTTAAATAGCTTTCCAATTATTTTTTTAAATACTGTAAAAATAATAGCCATTTAATATAAATTAACTTACATTCCTAATGCCTTGTTCTACTGCTAGGATGAGAGCATGTGATGTCAAGATGTTTAGATTCAGCCAGCTTGCTTGTCATTTTTTGTAGTTTTAGAAAGGTGCACATGATGGAGGGAAAACATTTAACATGGCTATTGGTCAGCAGTTTCTCTGGGCAAACTCAGTGAGTTTTGTATTCTTGTATTTACTGAAGCATAAAGAATTTATTGAATCTGGTTATGATATTTAAAATAAAAGAATATGATATCTTCACACATTCAAAATATCCTCACATTTAAAGCTACTGATAATCAACTTTCCAGCTTAGGAAGGATGTTGATATAGTCAAATGCATCTGAAGACTGGCAGAAAGGCTGATGAAGAGTGTAGAACACAAGTGCTCTGAGGCATGGCTGAGGGCACTGGGGTTGTTTAACCTGGAGAGGAGGAGGCTCAGGGGTGAACTTATTACTTATGATTGCCTGAATGGAGGCTGTAGCCAGGTGAGGGTCAGTCTCTTTTCCCAGGCAACCACTGGCTGAATGAGAGGACACAGTCTTAAGCTGCACCAGGGGAAGTTGAGATGCGACATTATGAGAAATTCTTCACAGAAAGAGTGATTGGGCCAGGGCAGTGGTGGAGTCACTGTCCCTGGAGGTGTTTAAGAAAAGGCTGGATGTGGCACTTAATGCTGTGGCTTAGTTTACAAGGTGGTGGTTGATCATAGGTTGGACTTGAGGATCTCAAAAGTCTTTTTCAGTCTAGTTAATTCTATGATTCTGTGATATCTGTCAGCATTGTCACCTCCTGAAATAGGCATCTAATCACTTATCAAGATTACTGCACCTTCATCACTAACATATTATAATTTTGCTAAAGTCCAAAACATGAGATAAAAACTATTAGTGTGTTTAAGAAGTGTATAAAGTTGTAGTTCCTGTGTGACTGCAGATAAATCATAACTCAACACTTCTAAGCATTGCTCTATCCAACTTAGCATGGTCCTGTGTTCTGTTATGTTGGTGTATTGTTCATGTAGATTTAATGATAAGCATAGACAGAAATCAAGGAACAGCTGCTCTACAAGCCCTGCAACTTCCCTATTAAGTGGACTATTCCACTAGTTGGTCCAAAGAATAGTAGAAAGACAAAGCATATGAATTTCCTATTAAATCTCAGAGGAATTTATTTCTTAGACTTTTTTCCCCATCCTGAACTGGAGAGTACCCACTGTGTCTTCCTCATCCAGTCAAGTTAAAAAAATTTTGGTGTGCAATCAGAGGTCTCAACCAAAATCAAAGACAGCATTCCCTAAACTGAATGTTTTTAGAAATATAGCTGGAAATATTATTGAAAAGGTGGTACCCTAATGTATCCTTTTCTTTCCCAGATTTTGAGGAAGAAAACATCTAAAATGTAGTTAAAAAAACCTGTTTTAAGGTTACAGACTGATGTTTAAAAGATATAAAAGACAGTATGTCAGTCTGTCTTAAATAGCTTAGGATGTGTTCCCTTGGAAATTTTATTACATTTTAAAGTTCTGTCTTGTTTGTCTTTCTGTACTTTAAGGACATGACTTGTGAACATTCATGTATATTGTTCCCTGTCTATCAACTTTTTAGCACGTTCATTTTTAATGGAAGTCCATTCCATTTCATGGTGTGCTTGGGCAGCTGTAGATTAAAAAGTCATCCAAGAGGTGTCAAAACAACTTTAGTCAGATGTGATGGCAAGAGAGAGTTTGTTGTTTCTCTGTGCTCATGCAGACACTGTGGTGCAGGATGTTTCTACTGTCAGAGTCATAATACAGCAGTTCTGATGCCATAACTAGGGCTATTTAAACCTGACTTGGAAAAACCATGCCTGCTGTTAAATTTGCATTCTATAGCTGTTATGTCATTGCAGTGACATTTGTTTAGTACCAAATTATCCTATGTCATCCCCATTCCCTTTCAGTGCATCACTATGGAGTGTTTAAAAACCAGCCAAATTGTTCAATATATCAACCTACTAAAAATATCGGTCCAAGCAGCCAAATTGTGTGGTATATTTAATTATAAATATATACATCCATAACAGATATATATACATTTTATATTTAATTACAATCAAAATATAGATTCTTAAAATATATTCCATTATTATTAGCAAGATGTGAGGACAATAGCATAGTTAGTTGTTTAAAAAAAAAAGGGCAATGGAAAATAAGTACTTGCACAAAATGTTTTCTTACACCACAGGTGGCATTTAATTTTTTAGTGTGGCTTGTAATTTTTTTACTTTAAATATTGCACTTAATAGTTAAAAATATTATTTTACCAGTAGATGTCAGTGTAACCATTGAACTCAACTATGAGAGTATATTCTTCATATTCACTAGTGCAGACAAATGAAAGTATACTAATGAGAATTACATCATGAAACAGTTAGTGTGATGGTTTGGGATAATACTGAGTCTGTTTTTCTTACAATGTTTCATTTATAGCTTCAGAAGGGATCTTCTGTTCAAAAAATGTCAGATGTATTTTCTGGGTATCTTCTTTACTTTCTGAACAGCAACTCTAATTCTCTAATTTTCCTCCTTTTTTCCCCCCTAAAACCTATTGAATGTACATTAATATGTAGCATTAACAGAAATAGGTATTGGGACTTGACTTTTTCCAAACACAAGCTAGGATTATCCATCCAAAGGCACAGCTACAATTTATCAAAGATAACTGTAGTTTTCTCTGATCTTTCCAGGTAGAGTCCAGAGCTGAGTGAACTGCATGGTGGCTTATATAGTTAGTTAATTTGGCAGGGCCATATGTCATGACCTAGTAAGTTTAGAATCTCATTAAAAAGTAAAATAGCTTACCGTGTTGGTCTTCCTTATTTTAAATTTTCAAATGCTAAGACTGTGATTCTTTATTTTTTTCCTGCAATAGCTGATGCTAGTTGTGACACTTTTAGCAGAAAATTCGATTCTTTGTGATCATTTAGATGTTAGTGATGTCATTAAATGTTGACAGAGAAACACAAAACTCACTCCAAAAACCTAAAGTCTGTGGCAGAATGAAATCCACTGAGATGTTTACCTGAAACCAAAGAAGGAGAAGCAGAGAGAAGAAAAAATATTAACAGTTAAACAGTTAGACTCTTACAGTGACTAGTTCAAGCTACTATCAAGTTAAATAAAGTCATTATGGGCAAATTGTTCTACTTCACTTCTTTGGGTTTTTAGAAACTTGTGTGAGAGCTCCCAGAATGGAATACTATACAGAGTAAATTGAAATGTACATTTTTCATCAAGCTACGTGCTCCTATCTCCTCCCTGACTCCTGTTATCTGTGTCTTGTCTGTACACAAATATCAGTTTCTTGTAATGAGGTGGAATATTTTGTGAATCATTTGAGAAATGCACAATGTTTTATAAAGACACTAGGATAATCAGGAACAGGTCTGCTATTGACTAACATCCTTCTTGGCTTCATGAATCATAGATAGCTTAACATCTCTTCATCAGACTCAACAGACTGTATTATTTAAAATGTCCACAGTTCTCCTGAAGGCCGATAATCAGTCCCACATTGCTGATCGCTACCTGACAGCTGACATCAAGATGTATAAAGTACATAGTATGCAGAACAGGAGAATGGTTTCAGAGCTTGGGATGAATATGCCTCAGTGACACTAAGTTCTCTGATTGGACATGTGAACAAGAAAGCAGAGAGATGAAATCAGGCAGCCAGGAGACTCTAGTTAATACACAGACTGGAAAATGAAGTTAGGATCAAGGTAAAGAATACTCTGTATGAAGGCACTAGTCTCTTAAAATCAACAGACCCGTGAAAGCAAATGGAACATAACACTGCAAAGCCTTTCACCCATTTCTCCAGTAATTCTATCAATCACACAGCAATGCTAGATGAGAAGGGCGCATCCTTGTGGAAGAGCAGCTTTCCACTTGTTGCTCTCTGAAGAGCTAAACTCAAATTAGTCAGTGATATTTTGACAAAATTTAAGGAAAAATTTGGTACCTTCAGTACTAAAGTTGAAAAGAAAGATGGGTGTTTAGAACCATAGGCAGAAGGCATTTCACACAATATAACACAAGTACAGAGTTTTAGGGAGGGAAGGCTACATTTAATTAAACACTATCACTTTTTACATAAAAATATCTTTGAAAATTGATAGGAGGCTGCCTGTTTTCAGTTGCCAGGGTGCATAGACTTTGCTAATATTTTCTGTCTTAATGTTCATTTTGCATTGCCTGCACTGTAAGATTAAGATCAAGATCTTCATACTATTATATGTGCAAGACCTTTTATAACCTTTGATGGCTTTATTACCCCTTTGGTGGTTTGACCTCAGCACTAGGTATGAAAATTCACCCCAGCAGAGAAATCATAAATTTCTATGATAATATCATATCCATCTAGGATCTCACTGTCACATGTTTCTCTTGCTCACTGCTGAAACAGCTGCTTTCCTTGTCTGACCCAAAGATAGCTGTCCTGAGCATAGTCCTTAGAGGGGCACCTTTCCAGACACAGGCAAGCTGAACTCAAACCACAGCCTTTGAAGTACCTGCTCAGCTGCTGACGAGTATCAAGACACTATGCTGTGAAAAATGATAGCTCACCAGATGGTAGATCACTTTAACAATGTGTGCAAGTTGGTTCCTTCATCTTGCTTATTTCTTTCTAGGAATTCAGCAAGTACCAATCACAACCAATCATAGTAATTCTTCACTGCCATAAAATAGCAAGATTCTCCAATTTCTATAACTTTGCAATGAATACTTGATATAATTTGATGAGATATGCAGCATTGATAGCTTATTCAAAGGCTAAGTTAAGATGGAGTGGATGGCTCTGCGCCTTACCCTCTATATTACTTGGTGATGTTGCAAAAAGTAAAGGAACTGAGAAGTAGCATAAGGAAGGTAACAACTCTTCAATTTTTTTTTTCCTTCTGAAGACTGATATATCACTTCATTTACTGAGGAGGATTTTTAAGTGATATTTATCAGAGAAACCCACAAATGGAATATGAAAAGCAGCCCGTCCTAATAAAGCTCTTCATAGCAACAGACATTCATGTGCCCTCTGGTGTCAACAGTGGTTTTTCAATTATTTGCCTCAGAGATACAGTGGTAGAGGCAATACTTGCTTTGTACTGTTATGACAGGGGAAGTGGATCAGAGACAGAGACAACACGTACCCGAGGATTCTCATGTGACAACAGCGATCTTTATTGTTCCAACCTAATTTATATAGGGGGTTTGAAACACCCCAGTCTAAACCACTGATTGGTCTGATCTCCTCACAGGCCAGGTTCCTGGCCAGTGAGATATCTGCAGCTTAGCCGAGAGCATGAGTGGGTGAAGTCCTTGTGTAGATTTGAATCCAACCTGGATTTGAATCCCCACCTCATCTGAGGACCTACCTGGTTTACCTCTAGGCTGGCTGAGGTTTAAGGTCTAATATAAACAAATTTATTTGGCAGCTACAAGCTAGCTGCAATTGCGACAGGTACTAGGAGGAAGGCACTGGAGTTCAATTCCATAAAGCATCTAGGTACCAAATTCCTAGCCCAAAAGCTTTCTTTGCTTAGGTCTTCAACACTTAAGACCAACTAAGGGGGTGCCAGTGCCCTGAGCTGGAGGACTATTACTGTGAAGATGATAAACATACTGTAGGCCCTGTGCAGGATCTCCTGTTCCAGCTAGATCCCTCTAAGTCCTTGGGGTCTGCTGGGAATCATCTGAGAATACTGAAATTTCTGGCTGGTGTCATTGCAAGGTCTTTCTCAATAATTTTTGAACAGTCTTGGACTCTGGAGAGATTCCAGTTGACTGAAAGATGGCTAATGTTGTCCCACTTTTCAAGAAGGGCAAGAAGACCATTCTGGAAGCTACAGGCCTGTCAGTCTCACTTCAGTGCTTGGTAAAATTATGGAGAAGATTATTCTTCTGGGAATCATTAAAAAACACCTGAAAGACAGGTGAGTATTGATCAGAGCCAGCGCGGCTTCATGAAGGGAAAGTCCTGCTTGTCAAATCTAATTTCCTTTTGTGACAAAGTAACATATCTAGTTAATCAAGGGGAGCCAGAACACATAATCTTTTAGGATTTCATTAAAGCTTTCAATAATTTCACTGTATCATCCCGGAAAAACCTGTCCTGTGCACGGCACAATAAATGACTCGTAAATGGGTGAGGGACTGGCTCATGGGCTGGGCACAGGGGATTTCAGTGAATGGGGTGACAGCAGACTGCTGACCTGTCACTGTTGGGGTTCCAAAGGGCTCCACCCTTGGCTCTGTGCTCTTTAACATCTTCAAAAATTATTTGGATGCAGAACTTGAGAGGATACTGAGTGAGTTTGCCAATGACCCTGAATTGGGAGGAGTTGTCTGACTCTTAAAGGCAGAGAGGCCCTGCAGAGACACCTTGATAAATTCAAGGGCTGAGCAAACCCCAATGACATTGTTTAGAAAGGAGAGTGCCCGATTCTGTACCACTGATGGAGCAGCCCTGGATGTATGGACAGACTGGGAATGAGATGCTGGAAAGCAGGGTCATGGAAAGGGACCTGGAGGTCCTGGTCAATGGCAAGTTGAACGTGGATCAGCAGTGCCCTGGCAGCCAGGAGGGCCAACCCTGCCCTAGGGGGCACCAGGGACAGCATCAACAGCCAGGTAAGGGAGGAGGGGATTGTCCTTCTCTGCTCTGAGCTCGCGCAGCCTCACCTTGAGTCCTGGGGGCTGGTTTGGACATGGCAATATAGGAAAGACATTAAACTACTAGAGAGCGTCCAAAGGAGGGCAATGAGGATGGTGAAGAGCCTTGAGGAGAAGCCGTATGAGGAATGGCGGAGGTCACTTGGTCTCTTCAGCTTGAAGAGACTGAGGGGAGACCTCACTACAGCCTAAAATTCCTTGTGATGTGAAGAGGAGGGATAGACAATGATCTTTTCTTTGGGGTGACCAGTGACAGAACCTGAGGGAACGGCCTGAAGTTGTGTCAGGGGAGGTTTATGTTGAATATTAGGAAAAGGTTCTTCATCCAGAGGGTGGCTGAATACTGAAATGGACTCCCCAGGGAGATGGTCATGGGGGAAAAAGTTCAAGAAGAATTTGGACATAATTTTCAGACTCACAGTGAGATTCTGGTTGTCCTGTGCAGGGACAGTAGTTGGACTTTGACAAGCTTTGTAAGTCCCTTCCAACTCAGGATAATTTACAATTGTATTATTCTAACAGTTTGGTGAATTAAGTACTAGCCTTCATTCAAGGCAACAGAAGAAACTGTGTTCTCTGACAAAAGCATAAGGACAAATAGATTGGTAGTAAATACAATGTGGAACTTGTCCTGTTGCAGCCTCCTGGTTTTGTTGCTTTTCTAGCCAGTACCAGGTGCTGAACTAATAAAGATTGGCACATGCAAGAGTGAGCAAGTTTAGTTTGGTCAAAATTCAGTGTTCACAGTTTCCTCTCATTCTGCATAGTGATGCCCTCCGGACTGCAGTGCTATGGTCCCAACAGCTTGGTATCAACCAAAGGTATAAATACTTTAAAATACTTAGAATTAAACATACTGAAAGTATGCATCATGAAAGCAATAGAATTGCATATGAGTGTGCATTGATGGAAGTAATAAGATGAGTTTGGCTGCTCATGTTGGCCAGACCCATGCAGCAAATACATAAAAAGAAAAAAATACACATCCTCTGACTTGAAACGCAGATTATGTAATTCACGTCCATGGTAGAGCCAGTTCAGTATTTTAATTTACAAAAACATGAATAAAATATAGTTTTAGAAGACAGAAAGTAGAGACTTCATACCATTTTGGTGAAAACGGGTTTTTAAAATAGAGAGTTACTGACTGGTAAGTACAGGTACAACCAAATATTGAAGGCATTTGGAAACCTAGCCCAGATGCAAATTTTGTCTTTGTGTCTGTAACGATCTAACTCAAAAGTGAGAAATGAACCTCACAGAGCCTAGAGGTAAGGTAGTAATAGAAATCTGGGTGTGAATTCTGGGATTCTGATATGTGTCTTCACACACATATTTTGCTTTTGAGGACACCCCCATCTTAATTTAAATGATGAATTCCTAAAATGTGTACCATATGATTTGCAGAATAACAATGTTCCAGTTTTGCATAAATTAAACAGCAGATCCTGATAACTAAGCTTTCCCATTTACATTATGCCTCAGTTCCAAATCCATGGGATATAAATGAGAGCAGCATATGGTCCAGAATGGGAAAGCTGTGGGACTTTCATGTATGCACCATGGGAGCAAATGGCTGTCCCACAGATGGTGGAGTATTCAGCTGCATCTCCTGTATGATGGATGCCAGCGCACAGGAGGATGAAGCCATGAGTAGCCTCTAGAGGTCCCCAATGGCAGGCATGCCTAGAACAGATGCTAGAGCCACACAAAGGGTTTGCAAGGGTAGGTCTTTTTATGTCTTGGCTTTCTGTTTCAGTGCTTGTCTGTAAGTGGACATTTATGGCATAGGTGAATGATCTTTCCATAAAACTGTACTAAAGTTAGAATTTCTCTATGACAGCAATAATAATAAAAATAATTTTATTTCAGATTAATCACTTCAGTTTTTACATGAGCAGTGCAGGGAATAGACACACTTTTCAGGTTTTTTTTTTTAACTCTCTGGGGCTGGGGCTGTGAAAGGAAATCCACAAAGCAGAATAGATGACAAAGAAAGTTCTGAGTTGCTACTTCCATATTCCACAGACTTCTGTAGGCTCAAATTATATACAATGCTATAAGCATTGACAGAGGTGAATACTTAGACACAGACAACAGGGACAATATCACTGATAGGAAAGTCAGAAAAATCTTTATGTGAAAAGTAATTCAGTCCACTGTTACATTTTCAATATCAGGTTAAGACATGTGGAGAAGAGTTTGTGAAGTCAGGTTCAGTTATGTGGAGAAGATATTGAAAAGAAAAAGAAATTTCATTTCAAAAACTGCTCTGTATTTACCAGTGAATTCATAGCCAGCTGTAAACAACAAATAAGTTAGCCCACAGGGATCCTAGCAGACTGGTGTGTGTCCCATCAGCTGTAATCAAAACACGCATATAAAGCAGCAGAAAATTGTCACAACAAACAGATAAGAAAATACTTGTGCAAAATGACACGGAACTTAGTAAAGCAAGGCACTGTGAGCATAGAAACCTCCTCTCCCTGGTCTTCTTCCCACGGCTAATTATATCTCCCACACCCTGCCCGCCCTGCATGCACTTTCCTCCTGACCCTCTCCCATTTCCTCCTCCTACAGCCATGCTCCTTTGCCCTCCCGATACTTTCACGAATACTTTATAGTGTTGCTGGCATCAGGATTCTTACCACAGACTGGGAACTTGAAATATCCTTTTGAAAATGCCTAGCTGGGCAGCAGGGGACAGGCTTCCATATGAGTTTTGGAGAAAGCAAGTGGTGGGAGCTAGGCCAGGAACAGAAAGGATTGATCCTTCTCTGTTATCAGGATGAGGATTTATGGATCAGAGCCTGGTGAGCAGAAAAGAGAGCAGACACGTGCTAAAGTAGGCATGGGTGCAGAGATGTGGCAGCAGCAAACTGTGTGGTTAACTCCATACGGTGGGCATGACACTGTTGGAGAATGCTCTCTGCTGACTCTGCTTCAGACCCCCAAAAACTTCTCCCACATGCTTCGCATAAACATGGCATATGTCTCCTCACAATGTTTTCTCCTTACCCTTTTTGCCCCTCATTCTACGAAGCAGTTTTCTTTCATAATAGAATTGGAGTCAGCAAACTTCCTTATAAGAATTCACATCAGCCCTTCAAAGAGCTGTGCTAGCGTTTTCTAAGGACAGGGGTCAAGAAAGAGCAGGGATAGATCAGGAAATTTTTTGCCTTTGTCCAGGTGTAGCTAAAATCCCAGTCCATCCACAGTATATAAGAAGAATATAATGGATAGATGGAAAATTTTATAAAATCTTGCTATGTTTGAGATCACGGAACAGATGTGGATCTCGGATTTCTAGCAGGTTCACTGCACTGTGGGAATCTAAAGAAAAGAGGTTTTTCTGTGTGGTCATTCTGTAAATCAACTGCAGACTGTATGTATGTTATAAAACTTAATCCCTGAATTCCGCCCCCCACTCCCTCCTTCCCCTCCTTGTCTTTCCTTTATCTATTTCTTTGATATATTTTTTTTTCCGATTTGTGTTTAGAGGTAGTTCTATTAAGGACATTTGACTTCATCCTACTTTTCTGTCCAAACATCTGGCAGGCTTTTTTATTCTTTTTTCTTTTTTTCCCTCTTAAATAGTGGTGAATAATTTTTCTCAGCCTTTCACTAGTCTTTTCTTCAAAGTGTTTTGAGATTTTTCAGAATTCTTCTTTTCTGTGAAGACCTTTTCCCCATTTCAATTCCATTTTTGAGAGGGGATTAGTTCAACCTCTCTTCTTCTACCTTTCACTTTTTTGTCCAGAAAGTCTCACTATATTTGCAATTAAAAAGCCTTTCTTTCACAGATTGCCATTATTGAAAATAATGCATCTACACAGACTGAAAATTACAGTCATTTGCTGGGTATGGAACTGTCATTGAGAAGAACTGTCATTTGGTCTTCAGCAGATCCATAAACACCCATACAAACTATCTAAACACATGACATGCATAATGTGATTTAGTGTTCCATATTTTAAAATTTCACAGCTCAATGTTCATGACTGTGTAAAGTCAACTGCCCTCTCCACTTCCAAAGGTGTCTCATAGGGGACTAAATGTATTCCTAAGTAGTTTTGTAAGAATCAGTGAAGTAGCACAAAAGCAAAATCTGGCAGAGAGTGTTCTGGTAGACATCAAAGACCCATAAGAGATCTAAATTTGTGAATTTGTAAAGTACAGTGAGAGTTAAAAATAAAAAATAATTGTGCGCATAACTGGTTACTATTTTTTTCCTAATTATATAATTTGAATTTATATTGTTATTTTTTATTGTTACATTTACTCAGTAGAATCCTCCACTCACAAAGTTATACACACAATGCCTGACAAGTTGTATTTGATACAGGCAGTGTCATGAGTCAATTTACTTAAACATTTAATCATTAGACCAACTTTCACTATTTAAGAAAAAAAAGGATGAAAGGCTAACTAGATTTCTAGGCACTCACAATAAATTTCCAAATGAAAAATGCATCATCTTCTCAGTTACAATAGTATAGATCAAAATTATGACCCTTTTCTTCCACCAATTTAATTGAGAAGGCAATTAATCTTAGTAATTTTATTCATTTCTTTTTTTTTCGATGTAGGATCACCTAAAGTTTGATAACTTCAGTAAAGCCAGGACACGCAACTTATTTCTTAATATAGAAAATGTCTTCTAGTAGCTGAAACACAATAGAAAAAAAAATCCTTTATCATGAAAATGTAGCAAATCAGCTCACTGCATTTAAAGCCCCAAAGTTTAAATTTGACCTGCTTATTGACATCCAAGTGAGTAATGGAGGAGTTTTATTTAGAAATACATTTGGAAAGAATTCAACCCAGTTTTGGCAGCAATAATTTCACTGTAGTTTAGGGAGAATTTCACTTTCTCGGAATGTGCAATTTGCTGGCATTAACCCAGAAGTAAGCTACCACGATCATGTGATCTTGTTCTTAAACACATTCAATGAACATTTTGGGAAGAGTCACGAAAGGGACACACAGTATCTCTTCTGTTTTGCATGTAGTTTATTATCTTTGGTCTCAAATGCAGAATGTCAAAGTCTTAAGAAGGATTTTTCAGCCAAGGAAGTATTTTTTCACAATTATAATACAGAGACAACAGCATTTGGAGTTGAATTTACAATTTACTCACTGCTGCCTCTCTCACTGGAATTAACATGGTCAGAAACGACTTCCAAAAATAATTCCATCTCTTGTGTAATTTTTTTTCTACTCAGTTACACCAGCTCTTAAACTTAATTTTCTTCTATTTACTAGAAACTAAAAGAAAAAATATTTTTGATTGCATTTAATTGTCTCAGTCACAGAATTCTGGATCACAGAATGCTTTGGGTTAGAAGAGACCTTAAAGGTCACCTAGTTCCAAGACTTGTGCTGTGGTCAGAGGCATCTTTCAGTAGAAGGGTCAAAGAAGCGAATTGTGGCTGAGGCTAGCCAGCACCCCTAGAGAGAGCCCAGTCCCACTTCTGCTTTTTAGAGGCAGAGCAGAGCACCTAGAGCAGAGACAGCTGCAGCGCGTTACTCAGGAGTACATCAGTAGGGTTTGATTATCTCCAAAGACAGCGATTCCACAGCCTTTGTGGGCTCTTCATCAGTGTTTACTGTGATTGTCATAAGAAAAAAAAAAAGTTTTTTAAAAACTTATGTTTAAGCAGTATTTACTGCATTTCAGTTCAGTTTGTACCCATCACTTCTCATCCTGTCACTGAGAAAAACTAAGAGTCTGTCTCCATCTTCTTTAGTGCCCTATCACACATGTTATACACATAGATTAGTGTCTCCTGAATTTTCTTTAGGGCAGAGAGTTTCAGAAGTCTCAACCTGTTTTCATATGACAGATGTATCAGTACTTGCAAATTTTTAGTGACCTTTCACTGTAATTTCCATAGTATGTCTATTTTTTCTTGTATAGGAAAGCCCAGCACTGGATCCAGCATTCCAGGGAGGGTCTCACACTGCTGAGTGGAGAGAAAGGATCACATCACTTGGTCTGTTTGTAACACTTTCTCTAATGAAGTTCCAGACACGGTCAGATTTCCACATGGGAAGGGCCCACTGCTGACTCATGGTCAGAGTAATGTCTACCAGTACCTCCTTCTGCAAAGCTACTTTCCAGCTAGGTGGCTCTCAGTCTTTATTGCTGAATGGAATTGTTCCTTACCAGATAAAGACTTCGCTTTTCACTCATTTAAATTCATGGAGTTCCTTGAATCCCACTTCTGCAGTGAGGTTTCCAGGTCCCTCTGAATGGCAGCAAGGACAACTGATGTAATTAGCCATACCTCCTGGTTTTGTATCTTCAGCAAATACTCTGAGTGTGCACTACATCCCACCATTAAGATCATTAAAACAGGTATAAAACACTGTTGGATCAGCTACTGACTCCTGTAGGAAACTGGTAGTGATTATCCTCCCGCTGGAGTTCCTGCTGCCTTTACATCTCTTTGTCTAGTGAAGAGATTTTGACAGCTTTCAATTCAGCTCACTGTGCATTTATCTAGTGCCTACCTCCTCAGCTTTGTCAGCATTTTCTGTGATAGTGGCAAAACCCTTGTTAAATCAAGCTAAATAGCATCTACTTCTTGCCCCTCCCCACCCCTCCCCCACGCCAGCCCTCATCCATAAAGCACTTTTTATCATTGTAGAGGACTACAAGGATGGTCAGACGGGATCTCACTTTATATATCCAAATGGATTTCTTCAAATACCATGCCTGTCCTCAAAATGCTTTGAAAAATTTTCAGAGTTTTTAGTACACAATCTTTGGGATTAAGGTGAGACTGAGCAGTGCTTCTCCAGATACTCCTTCTGGCCCTCCTTGAAGACAGGAGTAATATTTAATTTCTTCCTGTCATCAGGGATCTTTCCTGATGTCCATGACCTTGAAGAGACAACCAAGAGTCATTTCACAGCTACCTGGGCCAGCTCTCTCAGCACTCACAGGTACATTTTGTGAGGTCCTGTGTATGCCCAGTTCACTTAAATGTACCTAGCCAGATCCCCCTACAGCAAGAGTAAGTTTTCTTTGTTCTGAATTTATGTTTGTTGGTTTAAACTGACTGTTGCATAAACTTTAAAATATGTTTCAGAAGGATTTGTCCAAATGACTCAGGCATTTTAATAATCACCTATACACAACACCCTGCGCACTGCATCACTACTTGAAAAATTGATAATAAAACTTAGTAGTACTACTTTTGCAATTTTTGGACAAAAAAAGTCAAGAAAACTATTATTTTGGGAGGAGTAGGAAGAGACAAGTTGGCTGAATGTTAAAAGTTTTGAGAAAACTAATAGCCTAAAAAGTCCTTCATGTGGAGTTTAAATCAATTAAATCAGAATGCAGTACTGAATAACTTTGCATCAATGACCTTTATGAAATGGACTTTTCTCAAATCTCCAAGCCAGGCAAAAAACTGTTAAATTTCGAAGTTGGATCCAAAACAAGACTGTGCAAGAACGAAATTCTTTTTGAAAGCTGTACCTCCAGGAGCAGGTCAATAGAGAGTCATGGATGTGTGTTGATCTGGCTCCCATCCACGCAAGAAGAGCTTACTTGGGAAAAAGAAGACAGTGGATACTGTCATCAAAATATCATCTTCTGCCAATACTAAGATTTTTTTCTACAGAAACAAGGGCTTATTTTAAAAAAACACTTGTCTTTTAAATATAAGAACTTGCCTAAGACAAGATAAAAAATGAGTGCCCCAAGCTTGAAGAGTATGAAAAAACCTACCAAAAAAAAAAACCCAAAACATAATATGCACAGCTTATAACAATAAAGCTTCCAATAAAACAAAACTTCTGTGCATCTGTTAGTGCCATAAGCATTATCCAATGTGCAATGAAGAACTATCACATTTAGGCCAGACATGAAATAAAACTAGATGAATCCCTGAAAATACAGTGCATAGGCAAAGATGAAGGATTAGATGTAACTTCACTGTCTGGATCAATCTTTGTTCTTTCTTTTCACTTAAGCACACCACTAACTGCCATATGATATGTAGCTCAAAGTAAAACGAACAGTAAAAATGTTTGATCCATACCAGCTGCCAATGAGTTGGTTTTATGCCAACATTAGTAGGATGTGCAGGAGCTGTGTTGGGATTTAGTGGTTCTGCAAAAATATTTGCATGCTGAAAACATCAAATCTATGGAGTTATCTCTTTCTGCTGGGTGTTACCTGTCCGGAAACAAATGCTCACCACCCAGAAATGTACTTTACTTTGATACAATTCAGGAAGGAATGTTCTTTGGGGAGAAGGAAAGACGGAAATGATCTGGGAAACAATGATAGATGTTGAAATCAACCATCAAATCTACATACTTATAAATATACTCAGTGTGAGATCAGGAAACAGGAAATGTGCATAGTGTTTATTACCCACACACAGCAGTGAGACCAGCTGCCTACATGTCCTGGAGTGGTCAGGATAATCCTGTAATTAACAGTGCACTTCAATAGGGGAAAAAAATAATCTAGTCATCTCCTACTTGATGATGGATGTGTGGAGGAAGAGGGCAGCAGAGAGCATTTGAAGATCACTGTTAGGAATTTCTGAGGAGCTGATTCCATGCGGTGTTCACAGTGCAGTTTTCCTGCGCACAAGCACATCCTCAAGCAGTCCAGATACTTTCTAGAGATCCTGTGTCAGGACATCCTGTTTCTTAACAGCAGATATACAAACTGTATTTCTCTTAGAAGCCAAAATATGCTACTGAAGAATGTAACACTAGACCTAATTCTACTAGTACTTGGTGCCAGCAGACATATACAAGTATGATAGAGATATAAAATTAGTATTAACTCTTTAAAATATTATTTTTATGCTACCACCCCTCACCATGAATAGAAAAGGATTTCTGAGATCTCAGTAGCCAAAATGAGGGAGATCACTACAAGGGGAGAAACCTTTTGTAGGGATGGCAAATGCAGAATTCCTCTCTGGAAGACACAAAATTGTAAAATAATTTAAAATTTTTTTTTAAGTGTGTAATGGATACTCTATTCATCCTCTATGCATTGCAACTTCTAAGATGTATACTTTCTTCAACTTTAAAATTCATATAATGAGACAAGCCTTTTTAGAGAACAGGATTAAATCTGCAGAACCACTAGCAGGTTACATCATTTACTCCTTCATTCACACAGACAGAAATGTTGCCACTGAGCAACAGAACATCTTGGGGTTGATTGAGGACAAATTTCTTTCTGATTTTTGCGAGATATGAGAGAGAGAGTAGTTTGATGGCAGGACTGCATAAGGGAAGGCACAGGGTTCAATGATTCATGACAAATGAGCCATACCTGCAGTATTTTAAAGTGAAATATTCAGTTCATACAAAAACTGTCATACCCATGCCTGTTTTTGTAAGGCTTTTTTTGAGTTAGCCATCTCAAAACTCATGTCATGTAAAACATGTAGTAGTAATGATTATTGATCTATCAGGGAGTAGCACTACTAAACAGCCTCACTGACTAAGCCAAGCTGTGAAAATGAGCAGGAGGGATAAAATTTCTGATTTTAGGCAGAGATAGCCTTAATTCTCTCTCTACTTGGTTTTACTTCACCCCAGATGTTACCTTAGAAGAAGCGCAGCCCAGCTCTTCTGACGCTGAACAGCAGAAGAGCTAGTGTAAAGATATAACCTCCAAAAAAGTACAAATCCTACCTTTTTTGGGGTAAGACTGTCAAATATGGCGTTTTCCAGATACATTCCATGCATACAGTTAAAATCACTAAATTATATTTTCCTTTGCTCTGACTGATGGTGGGCAACTTAAGTCATTTGGGGCTTCCCTCTACTACTTCCTACACCCACAGAAGACATTAATTTTGCTGTTTATCCATCTGTCTTGATGCTGTATTTTGTTCCAGACTTGTGTTCATGATGTGAATGTTAAAATCATGTCATTATGACCAAAAGCAAATGAACATTTCACAAATTTTCAGTGAAGTTTCACTTATAGACTGTAATGGAGACATGAGCATTTAAAAACACTATGCTGTACTCTGCTCCAAGTGCCTGCTAGTGTAGCAAGAGATGAAGGGTTAAAATTTTCTCCCTGTCCTTTCAAAAGTTCTGCTTTGTTTTTAAGCTTAAAATAGCCTCCAGTTCATCTATGTCTCCCAAATGGGAGCTGTTTACAAACAGCTCTTTCCTTTTGTTCCTGTCTATAGCCCTGCCTGCATAGACCAGAGCCTTCATTCTCCCAGCCAAGGCAAATGGGTTGCAATTCCCCTTGGACTTCATCCACAAATCCCCTTAATTGGCAGGAGAGATTGCCATTGAGTGGTGTGAAGGACTCTTTCCTCCACAGGGGTTGATTGTTCTGCCTCCACAGGACTACCCGCACCTGCCAGCCGGCAGAGCATGGAGCCAGCATTGGTCATCATCAGATATGAGCCTCCTGCCTAGTTATAATACAATGCTTTAAAGAGCATGTAGAAGACTACGTGGAGTGCACTTGAATATAGCATTATTTTTTTTGTGATGAGCACTATTGCGCTTGGCACTCAAAATGAGTCAACCGTTGCAATACAATGTCATTGGATGGACTGTGTGCACCAAATAGTGAGTACTTAATGCTACCTAAGCAGCAGTGTCATCAAGGGATTACAGCCAGAGTAAAAGCAAGGAGTAAATAACAGTGTATCAGAGGTCAGCACTTTGTCTTCCTCATGTATCACCCATGAGAGCATCCTTTGCAGTCCTCCTAGCTGCAGGATGGTAACTGCAGGAGAAAAGGTTTGTCCATAGAGGTATATAACCATGGGGAAAAGCAAGCCAGAGAAAAATGCTCAGTAGCATCACTTTCTCAACTGGAGGGTACTTACCAGCAGTGAATGTGAAGAGCCATGTGGGTTGGCAGCAGTCAGTTCTTGCTTTCAGGACCATAATGTTCAATGCACAATAGTAACTCTTTTCAAGCTGGTGCAGCTGTTCAGCTCCATCAAGCACCTACTGAGTTGAAGGGTAAGTGCTCTATTTGAAAACTGAAGTCTCCATTTCGAAAGGCAAATGGATTTCCTGAAACCTGCAAAAGCCTTAGCAAGTCATGCAAATACCATACATGAGTTGGTCATGGTAATTTGAACACTTAATTTGGATACCCGTTTTCTCAATTAAAAAAAAAAAAAAAAACAAGGAACAAAATAATCCCTGTATTCCATCTGTCTCTAGCTAGCTAGCCATTTTCAGTCCATTTGTAAGTCCACAATACAATGTGAGCTTGGAAGGCAAGTGGACTAACCAGCTTTATTAGACTAAATAGAAACAAACAAATACTTTGTAAAAAACATATGGCAAATTTCTTGCTTTAGCCATTCACAAAAGTCCTGCAATCATATGCATTCAGGGAAAGTTTTCCTCAAATTGTTCCTGTGTGTAATTCTTGTTTTGCACTTCACCTGACAGAAAGTAGTTGGACCTCTATAACTTTAGCAATGTGAAATTCAAATTGTCCTTTTCAGGTTTTGTCAGATGCACAGGAATTACACTGAAGAATATTAGCTAGCTCAACTCATCCTCCAAATTCTCCATTTAAACATATTACTGGGTGGTGGAAGACTAGGGCTAGCCAGGTATTACAGTCTTGAGTCTATGTGTTTGAATAGTTTCTAGCAAGACCACAGATCCTATTCACGGCACAATGGTCATGACTTGCTTTCAGCTGCCTTGCAGTTCATGCAGTAATTGTGCTAATGTCTAGCTCGGCTGTGGATGGATAATGGAAAGGAACATCTCACTTGGCAGTCAGTAACCCTGCCAGTGGACATCAAACATCACTGTCTTAGGTGAATCTCCTGTAGCAGTGGGGTTGAACTAGATGATCTCCAGAGGTCTCTTCCAACACTAATTATTCTATGATATTATGATGCTGCTCAAACAAATTCTTGCACTTTGATGAAGGAAGAGTTACATATTTTAAAAGTCATATCTACTGTTCATTCTTGTATCTTCCATGTTATGCCACATAGCCACTGATAAATATGTTAAGTCCATCTGTGTTCAACCATCACAGAAAAGATTTCACATTTGCAAGTTCAGTCTTTTTTGGTTACCTGGAGATACTCACTTAAAATGTATAGCTTCCAGCAATAATCTGAGGCAAAAAATGAGCAAGGAGTGAAAATGGAAAGCAAGGTAAAGTTGAAAACAAATTTATGTGTAATGCCCATGGATACTGGAAAGGAATATTGGCCTTATCCCTTGTGATGACACACCACTCATTCTTGGAGCAGGAGTTAAAACTCTCACTTCTCAAATGATGCATATTGAAGCTTCTTCCATGTGTGAGCGAGAACTCTTTAGGACAATTTGAAAATTAGCAGAATGCTGCTGAAGACTGTTGTGCTGTTTGACCACTCATCCCAGAAATATTACATGCAATGTAAGGTAATGTAAGGTCCCAAACAGGCTCATTGCACAAGAGAAAATTTTATCCAAAGACAACAGAAGCTATGAATACTTGGAAAAAAGTGCTGCTGCATAGTTTGTTCTCTGGACTGGATGTAATGCTATAGAAATGTAGCAGTCTTGCCAAGAGAAAATTAAGGAAATCAGTTTTAGTGGGTATTTGTTTTGTTTAGTTTTAAATCAGAGGACTGATGATTCTAAGATTCAATGAACATTATGTCTTAGCAAATAAAGCTTTCAGAAAAAAAATTCAAGTTGGCACAATAGGTAACTTGAAAGATGAGTGGTTCATAATTAAATAGGATGTTAGCTATTGAAAGAATTATTCTCTAAATCTGGTTTACCAATGAGATGTGATTTTATTTTTCTTTTACCATAATGCCTTGTAGGAAAAAAAAGGTGTAAAGGAGGATGTGGTCACAAAATCTTCCCTTGATAATGCCCAGTGATACAACTTACAGTTCCACTTCTGCAAAAACACCCTCCCTCCATCTGCACAGTTTCATTATGCCAGTCACAGCTTATACAATCCATATTCATATCCTCTGTATCTACATTATATATGTCCTCATTGAGAATTAGCTGTTAAGGAGTTAAAAAGGAATGCAGAAACCTAGGTAGTAGAAAGGAGGGAACAGATTTAGAAATACAGCTCTCTTACTGCAAAGGGAGGAAACTCCTTGTAAATTGACCAAGCTCCTTGCTAGGTATTTCAGTTGGGCTTAAAAGTCAAAAGAAGTTCACCTTTTACATGTCGGTAAGAAATTATGTATGACAACACAATTCTGTTGAAAGTCATGGGTAATGCAATAAAAACAAGAATTGTAAATCTCAGTCAAACTTCTGTTTTAATCATCCCATTATTTCTGTCTTGTCCCAGTGTTGAGTTACTGCTCAGCCTATACTTTCACATCCATGCAGTCTCTGATGAGGTCTTCAATCACATTTCAGGAGGCCAACGCCCTCATCAGTGCTTTCTTCTTAAGATAAGAAGATTAAGATAAACAGTTCATTCACTAACACAGAGGCATGCCACAGTTTCCTTGCAATTTGGGGGGAATAATATACTGCACTTGTCTCGAAGATAAAATTCATCTTTATTAAAAACAATTGGGATTTTATTGAGTATAAATCAAATATCACTTAAATAAAGCAGTTTGTCAGACCATTTCATATCATTTTCAGGCTATAATATTTGTGCAGCTACAGCAGTACTGTTGCTAAAATTCTACTGAAGATATTTGTATATATAAGAAATTACCTTTATAATCTCATTATTAATATTGTATGAGCAGATACTCTGATTAACCCGACTAAATTCCTTCTGAAGCTTAATAATAAAAGTAATTTTATGTAGTTGTATTTAATGTTGTAGTTGTGTTTAATGTTTACTGAAACATGCAAATTTCAGACATCCATTGACACATTGACATCTGAAATTTCTGCTGGACTAAAACCCACTATTCAGTCCATTAAATTCTGTGTTTGATAATTCTCACTTTAATATTTTCTTTATTCCTTTGTTAGAATCATTCAAAATACCATTCAAAAAAAAAAGAAAGAAAAGGTTCTCTTAAATGTGAAGATAAACATAGTAAACATCTTTGAATAGTTGTTGTCTTTGTCCAATTTTAGCAGTTTTGACTGAATGATTAAAGGTGAAAGATTGATAGATGAGAAATTGCTTCTTTTTCTCTTCTAGTACTAGACTCCAGTTCAGCAAATCAAACTAATCTATTCGTCCTGCTGTGCCACTTCTCCATTTGTTCATCAGTATGTCTATTACTCACTATTTAAAATATTTATTGAATAAAGATCACCCTGGGCCACAGCAGTGTGTGAAAACTTCAGTCATTGAGAAGAAAGTGAAAAAAGCAGGTAGTCAAGAATTAAGAATCATATTTTTGTAACCTAAGTAAACCTCTTTAACCTAAATTCCATCTGCTAATAACACGTAGGAAAAAAGTTAGTGACTACTTCTATTGTTGTGCCAGACTCAATGGGTGGTTAATCCTAATTTGAATTTTAATTCAGTTTGAAATAAAGGTAAGGAGTGTAAAATCTTGGACTAGAACAATTTCTAGTGAAATAGAAACTCCAGGGCAGCCTTCATCTACATATGCTTTTATCTGGATGCAAAAAACATTTACTCTTTATAGAACATTTTTTTTACTTAATTTTTTGTCACAATATACAGTGATTATTCTAGAATATCACAGAAGCTTTAATACACTACTACTTAAAAGAAACATGCCTGTGTCAGAAGCAGTTAAACACAAAAGTGTTTGGAGTTATTAAGCACATTTTTATTTCTGTCTTACTTTCCTGTACTTTGTGTGTGTGATTTAAAAAACAGGTACTTTGACAGAATTGTAATTTCATGTTTAAAAAAAGAAAAAGAAAAGAAAATAAATGGCTTTGAGTACCAAGCCTTAGTATTGTAACTGTGTGAAGAAACAGCATTCAACAGCATGGGATCCTAATTTCTTACCTGCTGAGTTTTGAGGCGTGTAAAATCATATCTGATTCTCCAAGACACAGAAGGGCATAACAGTACAGTTTACAAGCTGCTTGAGAATTAAGTACACTTTCCTAGACAGTGTCAAAAGACAGCAAACAACTATGCTCATAGCCAATGCACTTTAACTTGCTTAAACAATCTAGAGACATTAAGGACCATCTTATTCTTTGGCCACATTATTTTCAAGCAATGTGATTGTAACACAGTAAAAAAGAATAAAGTAAAAAATTAATATGAAGATGAAAAATTAATTTAAATTTTGCGTGTCTCTTCTAAAGGTGAAGGTTTGGAACAGTACCCTAATCTATTTTTTTTGTGCTATGGTCAATCAGACTGTAAAAGTAAATCAACCAACCAAACAATAAATATAATCTACAAATTGTATGTCTGCTTGTAAAGTAAATAAACAGATGGACAAAACCTTTCTGTTTGATGTTGTGAGAGAAGACAATATATACTTGTGCACTTGGCCTAGTTTTCAGAGCCAGTGAACATCCCATTGAAACCTGCTGCAATCCACATGAAGGAAAATTACTGGTGTCCACCCCCAAAGGTCATCTGTGCTGGTAGCATGCTTCTGTTGTACAGGAGTTACTGGAAAGCATCATCAAGGTAGATCAGGCTGCTCATTGGGATTATGAGGTAGCTCAGCTTTACAGTGAAGATGTCATTTCCCTGGGAAGATTCTATACCAGCAGCTCAATTGCATTGCATATGCACTCATTAGGCTAAATTTTTATGGTAGACAGCACAAAACTAAAGGTGAATCTCAAGAGACCAAGAGATCCTCATAACGGGCATGGTGTTGGGGAGCAAATGGCCTGAAAGGAAATGAAGTTCCTACTTCCTTTTTTTCTTTTTTCCCTTTTTCCCTTTAAAAACAAAACCAAAACCAAACCAAACCAAAACCATCAAACAAACAAACAAACAAACAAAACCAACCCCTCCCCCCCAAAAAAGGCCTCATCTCACCAGGACAAAAATATGCAAGTTTGTTTATTATCCAGCTTCTGGCACAATGTGGCCGTGGGGAGCAGGACGCAGCTGTGTTGCACAAGACCCTGAATGCAAGCACAGCCCACCAAGTGTTGTTACTGTCCAGGAGCTCTGGCAGCACAGCCATTTATAAATCTACCCCACAGCAACAGGTGTGTGTAAGGCAGGAGCATCCTCTCAGGGACATATGGGCCTCCACAGGCTCGTGATGAAACCTGGGGATGCAATGATCCCACACACAAACCACCTAAGGGATCAGCAGGGAAACTCACCTGCACCCTGGCTGGAGCTGGATCCCACACATATCCCACTCCTGACCCGCCTGTCCGGTCCCAGCATTTGTGCACAGGGGTCTTTCTTCCCTTAATTGACTTTACTGACCTCTGGTCTTCCTTGCAGCCCGAGGGCTGCCTTTGTCTCAGCTCTTATCTTGGCAGTCCCTCTTCCCTCATCCTCCCACTGTAACCCACCGACTGGAGTTTCCTGTTTTCCAGCCCTGCACACAGCAATCTCTGCCTTATCTCCCTGCTGATTTCATTCTCAGCTCCATCTGTTCATTTGACATTTATGAACCTCATCAAGCTTTTGTTTTCAGACCCATCCAAATTTAAATACCTTCCATTGTATTTGTGCTTGCTCGGTTCTCACATTTGTCACTGGGACGATAACTGTGCTGAATAACCTAAATCTGGTTCTAAATTTGGTTCTGACTTCATCTTGTATCCTTTTCAAAAAGCCTGCTGTACTGTCAAAGCCTCACAATGAGGTCCCCATGGCTAAAACAGTCCATTTTTGCTCAGTGCCTGACAGGCATTCTCCTGATTCATGAAACTTCTCATATAAGCATAGCTCCTCATCCTGTCCCTGTCTTCTCTCAGCCATAAAATGTATTTATTTGTCTTAAAACATCATCTGATTTTGTCAGACTCTCTTAGTTTCATGCATTTAGTGATTTACATTCCTGTGAGAAGCTTTTTTTATTGTCTCAGGATGATTCTGCCATCTCTAAAATCAACAGGAAACCTTTCCTTCACCTGAATTTACTTCTTAGCAGAGGACAGGTTTGAAAAGAGAATACATTTTTTAAAAGTATATTTTTTAAAACATATATTCCCTCCTCACTTATGGTTTTATCTCTTGGATGCTTTACTCTCATCTGAAAATGTCTCATTCTTCCATAATTTTTTTCTGCAGTGAAGTGTTACATAGATAAAGGCAGGAAGGAAATATACCTAGCTTAATTTATCCTTATTTTTATCTCTAAATCTGATTTAAATCCCTCAGTTATTAAATCGGCTCAGTTCCAAGTATGCCACCTGCACAGGATACTATGAGAAATATGTTGCAATCAGAAGGCCAGCTCAGGGGCTGAAACTTAAAGAAAAAATATCCTACAATTCCCCTGCCCCCGACAAACTAAACCTTGAAAGCAAGAAAAACCCATTTCAAACATGCAATGTTAGTGTAGCCTAACATATCCTAACTTTCTAGCTAATTAAAAACTCCACGATCTCTAGTCCCCTTACTAAAGGATCCACAGAAAATCCATACCTCAGTGTTATGGGTTTTTTCATCCATAAACTAGCTTTTTTTTTTTTTTTTTTTAATATTATTCTAGGTTCTTAGGTTAGAGTCTTTGGCAGCATGCAAGTATCCTTCTGACTAAAACAGCTATCAACTGTTCCTTTTATTTCCAGCCTTCAATTTTTTGGGTTCCTGTGTTCCCTACAAATACCTGCTTTGTTCTTGTCCAAATGATTCTCTAGACAGACACTTTTCCCTCCCAAGTACATAGTAATAGTTCAAACAGGTTTAGTGAATATTTTTATCTTAATCCAAGGAATTTTAGTTCCATTAGCAGCTTCACTGCTCATCACTGAATTTTATTTAATGTATCTATCTTTCATTATTTTTAGGACTGTTTAATAAACTTCATCAAATAAATCACGACTCTTTACCTCTCTGATTTCCCAACATGCTATCAAAAGTTTTGACTTAAAGATCCTTTCCTCCTTCTCTCATATTTTCCAGCTTAGTCCACAAAGTGATCCAAAAATAGCCAAAGAATTTTCACAAACTCTCTAAAAATCAATGACACTCATTTTGCCAAGTCATAGAACGAAACTATGACCACAGTAGATACTGCTGACATTATAAAGTCAAACGAACTGAAAACTGTAGAAAATTAACAAGAGTATCTTTCTGAAATGAAATATGGCAAAGAACCACAAGAGTAAACAGAGACAATGGCACAGTTTTGAACTTGTTATTTCATGACCAGCACGTGATCAACTAGCAACACCTGTATTAATAGCACAGCTATCTCAGAGTTGACTTCTGACTTTTCCGAGGTATAACATGGGGCAGCAGGATAGATTTGTGCAATTAAAATGCAAACACCTGGGCTGACTTTTAAAGACCAGATGTGCTTCAATTAAACAAGCCCTGAGGTTTGCTTAAAACTAGCACCTGCTTCCTGGTTACATGCAGTCACCTCGGTTTCTGTGTAAATTTTAAGTTTTGAATATCTTTGGCTCTTTTTGAACGGGAAATACCTCTATTTAGGTACTTCTTTGCAAGCAAGTCAAATTACCTTTTCTGCAAGGTATGTTCCAAATTTAATTCTCACCCTTCAGCTTCCTGCAGAGGTTTGCTCCTAGTTGTTGTAAAATAGCCAAGAGCTAAGAGCTGCCCACTGTGCTGTCCCTCTGTACCTAGTTTTTGATACTTTTAGTTCCAGTGAACAATGGCAGAATTGAAAGCAAACCTCTAATGAGTCAGCGCAGCTGGTTAAACTACAGCATCCCTTAGGCCACAGGAAAAAAGGCAAAGTTAGTCAGTAGCTGTAATCTAGTTTCTCTTAGCACCTTGCTGACATGTCCATAGGCTCTGCCTGGCAACTCCCTGGTTTATAACAACACAGATTTGACTTCAGGATGAGCACATATGCACCCTCTGACTAGGGATTCCCTTGTGCCATCTGTTGCGTGTCAGCTGTACTGAAACCAGCATGCACCAAAAAACTCACACATTTTGAGATTTGCAGGTAAGACAAAGCTGACAACTGCCTCCTGTTGAGCAGATTCAGAATTAGAGGAATAGGGCTTTCCACAGATTCACAAAGTGAGCTCAGTTGTTCAACTTAATAAATCTCAGGTTCTGCACCCATGTTGTACTTAAAAATATATTCCTATATCATATTTGGCAGGTAAGAAATAAGACAGATGATATCTCAGTCAGCATCTCTTTCAGATATTGGAAATATGAATTATGATTTCTGTGTAAATCACTGCCTGCCTGCTTTCCTCTCAGCCTTATTCAATGGTAGCTGATATAGACAAGAGTTTTAAAAACATTAATTTTTAAACAAATTAGTACTCAAGACCCTCAGCTAGATTAGGAGCTGTTTGATTTAGGGTGTTTTTAATGCCTGGTGGGATCTATGACGAAGGGGTAGGGCAAGAAAACAGGTCTCAATTTTTTTTCTGAGACTCTTTTCAATAGTTACTGGAAAACTTCACAATTGGCAAGCATCATAAGCCAACTGGCCTAGTAAGTGGTCTAATACAACAGAGCAGAAATATCTCAGTGAATGAGCACTTTATAAGGCTGTCTAGTGGCAGAGGAAAAACTGCAAAATAAAGCTGCAGCTGTATTCAGCCTGGTGAGGCAGGCTGAATTTTTACTTGGAAGAAACTTGCTAGGGACTTCCAAGGTAAAACAAAAGGCAAAAGTGTCCTTGGTTCCTCAAGGTGCTTGTCTCAACTCCCTAAAGCATTGTGTCACTAAGTAGGTTGACATCATGGTTTTCAAACTCTCTTAATTTTTATTCTAACTGCTCTTCTGATTGTTCTGCTCAAAAAAAAAAAAACAACAAAAAAAAAAAACAAACAAAAACAAAACAAAAAAAACCACCAACCAAACAAACAAAAAAACCCCCTAAAACAAAGAAACAAAAACCCTCTCTTATGTTTAAACACAGTTTAGAACAAAAACACTTCTGAATCTGCAAAACCTGTTTTATCTCCAAGGCATCCAAACAGCAGGATCTACAAAGCAGTCCATGACTATTTTTGTCTGGGTGCCTGTGGGGAGCACAGATATTTGATGATTTGCCTGGAGTATCAGAAGGCTTAGCATCAGCTTTCAAAGTATAAGATAGACAGAGAGGGATATGAAATACTCAGGATATGTTAGACTGGTCTTCTGCAGTTTCTGATGGAACTATAGGCAAATGCATCATTCAGTTTACTCAAAGGTGTTCATCTTGCAGAAGCCAGAGGGAGCTGATATCACCTCTTGATGTAAAAACAGAGCATAGGCATGAAGATTTTATGGTTCTCCATCTACAGCATTTTCAGAAGGCCTGACTTCATAGCTAGTAAGTCTTCACAGGTTTTTACCCAGATGGTCATTTTTAGAAGGCAAATAACTTATACACCTCAGTAGCATTTAGTCAATTACATTTTTTTCTGCTAGTATGTAAAAGACATACACATGGTGTAAGCATGCAATTTTATATTCCTAAAGACACAGGAAAAATCTTTAAGAAAAAATGTGGAGCTAATAATGAGTTTAATTTGGCTGTCTTTTTCTTATTTTAATGAGCATGGTAAACCTCAGAAACACAGTATCAGAAACATCAAAGGAACAAGAGAAAGGATGTTGTTGGTATTTTGATAGTGTAAATCACAGAAATATGACTGAAAGGATCCTTTATTCTATTTACATAAAAACTCCCTTTTTTGTGCTAAGTGACCTGAAGCTGCAACTGGAGAGACTGTGCTATTCATCTGAATTAAGTGCCCCACATTGCTTTGTCTTGTTTGGTGATGTCTAGTTTAATTTTAGGGAAATTTTAGGGAAAAGGTGCTCAGGTATTTAAGGCTAGGATGCAGGTTCTCCTTTACCAAGGAAACACCTGAAGAAGTGCACAGAAACTCACCTCTTCTGTCTCCCTGTAGCACAAAGTTTCTGGTGACCAGCCCAGGCAACAGGCAAGCTCTGCCAAGGACCCTGCCTGCCACTTCTCCCAAGATATTTTTCTTCAGCAGCACCCTGCTGATCCTGAGAGCATGATGCAGCTTGGGGTACAGGAACAGGCTGTGTCCTCTCCTGTGGGCAAGGCACTGCCAGCCACCAGCACTGTACTCTGGTCCTCTCACATCCCCATGGACTGCACAGAAGTATGCAGAGAGAAGAGGGAAAGCAGATAGAGAAATAATTCGGAGAGGTAAATAAGCTCCTATGCAAATGGAGAAAACAATGATGTGGAGTTCTTTGCTCCCAGAAAGGAAATTCCAGAGATGTGAGCAAGAACTGAGTCTGCTCAGTAATTGGCATGTGCAAGCAGAAATTATCCAGTGGAGGCCAGGTTTTGCAAGATATTTAGGTGGCCACAGATGCTGATAGACCCATAGCCCCAGATCATTGGAAACATTTAGTATTTACCTGTCTTTAGTAAAATTAAAAAATCTCAACTAAGTGTCAATATCTAATTAATTTCTGTGGGTTTGGCCCTTGTGTGTTTTCAGAGAGGAGGCCCTTATCAGATTACTCAGGTACCTACATACCTTTACAAATCTGTCCTCACATGTCTAAGTAAAGATGTGAAACACAACCAACACTCATTTCATTTCCTCTAACCTGTATCAACAAGTCTTTTTTTGACAGTTAAAGCCTGGAACTTGCATAACTGTAACTTAGATCCTGACTGAATTGCTAGTAGGCTGCTCCTTTTTGACCTCCACATTTTAAATTGAATAATTCTATGAGAATTACTGGCACTGGTCCATAGTTTTTCCTTCTGGATCTGATTCTCTTCAGTAATAATCCTTCTTCTCATATTTTTGCCTACAATCAGGACTGGATTATCTTGCTTTATTTTTTGAAGTTAATCAACAGTGACATTTTTTTTAAAAGGGAGTAAATATACATGAAACATTCAGACATCTGGATCTGACAGTCAAGAAGTTAATGTTGCCTTATGATCACACGTGATTGTCACAGATCCATGTTACAGAACATAGCTTCACATTCTGCATGTTTCTCCAGCATATATGAGCAGTCCAGTGCCTTTTTTTTTTCCTTGCTGTCAGAGCAACGCTCAGGCAATTACCTAGTTTGGTCTTGCTGTGCTCATTTCATTTCCTGTGTAACTTCATCTCACCATTTCTCTGTTAATATATTCAATGATTCAGACTTTGATGTGTCTTTTCCTAACCTTTGCAGAAGCTTGCATTTTGACAGCCTTGAAAATCATCTGTTCAGGGAGTAACAAGTGCAGGCAGCACTGCAATTTTTCCCAATCATGTTAAAATAGGATACACAAGTCCGCAAGAAAAGCCACTCTCAGTTCTAAAAGCTCCTTCCTTGCTCAAATCATTCAGGTCTGGCATTTCTTTGTAAGGCAGCATGCAAGCATGGACTGGTTAATGGTGGCTGCAGCGGTACCTCTCTGACAGCACCCTAACATGGGCCAAATTCCTGATTTGTAGAAGACAGCATCTGATGGCAATATATTTTTTTGTCACAACTAGTTTGGTTTTGAACCAAAGACCTGGAGACGAAGGGCAATATTTTAGCCTCTTGAGACATTTAGTAGACCTTATCATCTCCCGTTATCACTACATATCTTCTTAAATCTTTCAGTTTTTTTTCTTTTTTCTTCCAAATTTTTATTCATCCTCCATGAACCAGAATTAGGCTCCTCAATAGAATATGAATTCCTCTGGAGTATGACCCACATATTCCAGAATCTCTGTTGCAACTTTTGAATTCTCTCTCTTGGTATCACTATGCTTTCCACGCACCAGAAGAGTTCCATGTCTTTTCTGTTCTTTGTCTACTCTCTCTTAGTATAAAACATCCTATAATACTAGTGGATTTGGTGTTAATGGGTACAGTTTGATTCTGACTCTCTTTGACAATGCTAATAAACTTCCTGACCATGGGGAAGGTCTGACTGTATTTCTTCTTGTCCTGCTTGAAATATGTGCCATAATATTAAATTAAATAAATATTGTCTCTGTCAGTAGTACATGACTTTAATGGCAGACTTAGCTATACTGAAGTATGATTTAACAGCAATGAAGCTACTTATAGCATCCAACCTTATTATGAAACAAATTAGTACCTGTCATAATGGTGTGACATTGACTCCTTTAGACAGGGTCCTCCCCCTTGTGTTTTTTTATAAATTCCAGAAATAATAAGAAACAGCTTCTAAAATTTGCTAGCTTCATTTTTTTTTTCTGAATGCACTAAGAACACTAGCAGACAAGAATATTTTGGCCACTCTTTGTCAACAGCCTCATTCCAAAATAAGTGAACCATAGATATTTTTTCTACATTTTCCTCTACTAGTTGCAACTTGAAAAAAATAGCAACAAAATTTACAGTATTCAACCTGCTAGAATTTCCCCAGTTACCCAGCTATGGCTTGGCATGTCAAGTTCATGTGAGTCCTGAGTTCTCCTGATCACAGTGCACATGATTAAAACCAAGCAACATGATAGAGTGCTGGAGAGCAGTGAGCAATTGAAAAACAAAGCCTGTGACATCTGGCTGAACATGCTGTCCTTCTGGTGGAGATAATTTATGGTTTGTTTTAATTTCTTCACTGAAGTGCCGTGGTGTAACCTTTCTGACCTCACATTTATGGGATTTGTGGTAGTTCAAATCATCATCAGGCCTCCATAAATGCTCCCACAAGTAACAACACAAAGCAATTCAACAGGAATTTATTGAGGAATTTTGATTAAGTCCTGAAAATGAGAATGGATTGACCTTTGCAAAATTTTAGCTGAGAAGGAAAATTTCTTGAATCCTAAGGCTTCTGATATTTTCCAAGAAAACTGACCACAAAAATAATTCAGTTGTTCCCTAAAGCTTAAGAATCATTCACTTACAGACATTATATTATTTTTATGCATGATGCCAGGTTAATAAAAAGTACTCATGCAGTTATTTTCCTTTATAGTTTTCTTCTTCCCTTCTTTGAGGATTTCCTTTGAGGTTTATGTAGAATGTGTGTGGGTACTGCAACTGTTATAACAATCATATTTAGTAATTTCTTTTTACAATGTTATACACAAGCTACAAACAAAAGAATCATTGATTAAAAGAGTAAAAATTATTGTCTACAAACTCTGAGTAATATTATTATTCCCATAGAATACAAAGAATTTATTAATGTATTCATGTTACAGGCACTAAGGTCTGCTTTCTAAGGAGACAAACTGTTTAATATCAAAGTTAGGTGCTATTATCAAAGGATAGAGAGTAGTTTTTCAATATTATCTCTTTAAAGATATCAAAATCCTGGACAGAAAATATGTCTTAAATTATGGTGGGTTTTTTTCCATAGGTGCAGCAGAGTGTAAGAGCGTTGTCCTTGTCTTGCTTGCTTTCTTCCCATCAAACATCTGAGACTTAATGTTTTTATCATCTTAATCATTTTCAATACATTAATATACTGCATTGATCTACCATTCATCTGATTGTTGAGAGGATGACATTAATGGTTTCCATTAGTCCATTTTCTAATTTCCATGTGTTCTGATGATAATAAATCTTTGCCTCATCCATTTGCAAGGAGCAGCTGGTTCCAGCAGAATGGACTGCATTGCAGATAATGGAGGTTTNGCAGGAAGAATGGCAGGTTGTTTTGCAGAATACACTCGTGAGAAAGAGGAGGAGGATGTGAAGACAAGCCATGAAGCTCAAGCTCTACAATGTGATTGGAAATCTGGGGACCAGCACCAGCCTTGTGAAATCATGAAGGAGGGGTGAGGGATGAGGCTCATGTCAGCTTTCAGCAATGTGTCCCCCTCATGGGGGCCAGCTTGAGCCTAGGCCACTCAAACTGGGCAGAGTGATCACATACCTACCTGAAAACTGCATGACAGAATGTAGCTGTAATTCCTCGTGTATTTGTCAACCCCTTGTTGTTGGCTTTGAACTGTCTTATTCTCTGATTAGCACTGAGTTTTAACATTTTGTGCAGTCCTTATATGTTATCTGAAGAAAAAGGGTGGGCATGAGGTTGAGTTGATCAAAATATACAAGGATGGTGTTGATTTGATAGACCAAAAGAATAAACACTGCATGTATTCACAGGCTTGCACAACACCAATACCATTAATTTCTTATCTTCCTTGCTTTTTCTTTGCCCCTCAGACTTGATCTAGGTATCTTCACCCCCTGGCTTTCCTGACAAAACCATTACAATGGCAGTAGTTATTGCATCACTATTCCAAAATCTCATTTTCCATTCTAAAACTTCAAGACCCTGGAAAAGCACTATGTTTTGGAGCACAGAGTAGGAAACTTGAAATGTTTTGTGAAGGAAAACATGTAGGCAGAAGAGTAATTTTGAAAAAAATGCACATTTTGTTCTGGAAGGAAACAGCGATGTCAGACTGAACTATAAACTCCTTGGTTCAGGCATGGCATCCTCTACTCTTTCACTCTGAGAGAAGAACTGCACACCCAGGACCCCTCGGAGGCACCAAGGAGGCTTCCAGTGACTGATGGAGGTCCTGACTTCACAACAGGGAGGCTCTACAGGAGTCCCAGTGCCCAGGCTTCTGCCTTGCGACAAGACTGCCCAGGACTAAGTGTCCAGACTCTTCACCTCATTGCCTTTTCTGAGAAGTTCCTTGCATTTCAGACATTTTGACAGATGCTAATTTTCACTAAAAACGCATGTATTATGTTGAGATCTGTTTAAATAATGGGGGAAGAGGGTGTATAAATTTGTGTCTTTTCTTGTTGTGATCAGATTTTGTTCATTTTCATGTAACCACCACATGTTTAAATAACTGAATTCTATATAGTTCTGTGAATTCTGAAATATATAAGAGTAGTGTAGGCAGGGTGGGAATGAGGCTCATACATAATGCAAATTTCTGTTGCTATCCAGGAGCGGGACAGGAATATGCCTGTTTTCTACATGCTGTTCATAGAAAATGTTGCATATTGTACTCTAGTGTAAAAAAAAAAATAGCTAATGAATCACCAGAGCTGTTCCATGTACCAGACTTCCACATTATAGAGGGAATCCTTCCTTGAAAGAGAATGGATTAGTCTGATCTACTCTATATCTGAAAAGCAGATGCCACCTCTGCTTCATCTGTTTTCGTAGTGAAGGCCTGTTGCAGCAATGAGTAAAGAAAAGATGATTAGAAAAGCTTAGATGTAAGATCCATGGAATCATCATTCCTCCTTTAGGAGCAGATAGTAACAAAAGCTCATGAAGTTGTTTTTCTTGGCAAGATTTCAATGTTAAGTCTCTAAAACATAATGATTTGATGATCACAACTTGGCAAATCATCCTTAAAAGTATCTCATGGTCACATATATTGCTCAGTTTAAACTTGGCCTGCCATTATTAGTTTCAAAGCTGAACATAATATTCAGTGTTTCAGAGTTTATTGTTATGAAGAGGAAAAGAAAAAGAAACAGCCTGATCTTTAAAGAAGGCATTCACCTACATCACGGAGAAAACATGCACACATGCAAACCTCTAAGACAGATAGGGTAGTATGAAGCAGGAATTCTAATGCAAAATAAACTGTATTAAACAAAGCATCTACTGCACATGGAGTGTACATTTTGCCAAGGTATTTATTGGAAGAATTATTTTTGCTATAGTGTTTCAGCTAACAAGTTTTGAAATTGCTTTGAAGTAGATGGGAAGAACAATAATGCCAAGAAAAAATAATCATGAACATGAAAAAGTTTTCTACCCCTACCCTCACCATAAATATTTCAGGAAGTTCTTGATATATTGTCAGACTCTGAGGACTGCCTCTTAGTGAAAAAGCTGGGAATGAAAGAGTAATTAGAACAAACAAACAAACAAACAAACAAAAAACAAACAGCAAAAGGATCAAGATAAGAGCAAACAATAAATGTTTAGAAGCATGCTACCTCCCAGGGCAGTTGACAACCTATGTTGCACTTAATACTATTTAAGCAGAGCTATTCCTGAGTTCAGCCACTGGAATAAATCACGAGTGCAACCAATAGAGTTGCCATGGCATGAGAAGCAAGTGCTATATTTTATGAATTGTCCACTGATTTTAAAAGCTATCTTCAATCTACTTTAGCTTGAGGTATGAATGCCTAGTCTGAACACTGTGTGCATTGGAGCACCCTGCAAGCATATAGAATCCTCTTGGGAAGAAGTCCTATCAAATGAATGTGTGAGATTTGGGTGGGTGCTTCTAAATCAATCTTTTCAATCTGATGGATAATTATGGCTTTTCCCAAATAATTCTGTATGTTAGTCACAGAATGATTGCAGAAATGGTTTCTCCTGAATGCTGTAGTGAATGTGTGTTCAAGCAGAAAGAGGAGAATTGTAATTGCAGGCTAAAGGAAGAGAGTAGTGAGAGACACAACCTGGAAGGTGACCTCTTTCCTGTTGCTGGGGGACAAAAAGTAATTTGCACATTTGTCCTGATGTTAAAAATCTTCAGCTTGAAGAATGAAATATGAAAGAAAAAAAAAGAGACATTGATAGTTCACATTTACTATAACCTTACAAAATTCTACTGGATCATTTTGATCAAGGTTTATGTAGGGGTGACAAGGACTGATTGGCTAGTCCAGCCCAGTGTCATCACTAAGAAAAATGGAGAAACATATGGAGAAGAAGATGGGATGGGTGAAGGCAGAGAAAGGGGGACTCTGAGGAGGAGCAAAATCAGATTTGCACTGGCAAGTGAGATTTTTCATACAGCAAGAGCAATGGTGTTGGCATCACCAACCAAACAACAAACAAGCTTTTTAACACCTGCGCTGGTTTTAAAGTCCCTGAACAACCTTGGGAAGCTTTGACAGGTTACTTGACATTGTAATATTGCTGCCTAGCTTTTGAGCTACGCCTCTGCAGGGCAAGCATGAAGAACAGATCAAGTAAAGTTTAGTGGGAATTGACACAAAGTTGATTTAATGTCATTGGGTTTAAATGGGTCGTCTCAGATCACCATTCTGCTCAACAGAAAGTCCTACAACTTGTGCTCACATAACAGCAGAAGGCCTCTTAGTTAAGCCTAAGTCTGTCTTTGCCAATGGCATGCTTGTTGTTTGTCCACCTGTAGCCATTAGGGTGTTCTGATTTTATTTAACAGCAATGAATCTCCAGTCAGAATCATGTATTGATTGAGTGTATTCTTTGCGCTATAGTGAAAATCATGACCCACAACTGATGATTTCACTGGTTGGAAATACACTTACACCAACTAAACCAACAATAATTGTGCAATTAATCATTAGGATCATTGTTCTTTGCTTCATATTATATTGAGTTTTATTCCATACACTCAGTTTCAGCATCTCTCCATGATTCTGTCCTTCCCTCATCAGTGTAATAACATTTGTCCATTTCAGTTTGCAGGTAAATTGCAAACCATAGTGCACACTGTTTTTACCCATTACAATTGAATATTGTAAGAATCAAAGATGGATGGTACTTGAGGAACTCTACAAAAAAAAAAATAACATTAATTCTCCATTGCCTTAAAAATCAAAAATACATGCTACTAAATGATAGATTATGCACAACATGCAAAGGCTTTTAAAGTAGTAGAAGAAAGGGGTTACCAGTGGAGAAAGAGCTATTCTCAGGAGAAATAAAGATTCTGGGAAGGAAGTCAGAAAAGATTAATTTCTAGTATGTGTATTTAGTATGTGTATGTGTAGTATTTGGAGTGTGTGAGAGGAATTGGCTTTCATATCAAAGGTACCCTGTACTTATGAACTGCTCACAGATCTCCAGAAAAGACATATATCTGAAAAGAGCCTAGAAGGAGAGCTAGAAGGAATTAGTTAGAGATTTTGTAGCAGTAACCTTAAAGAAAGAACTTGTAGAAACATGGCAAAATTTCGGCTTAATGGAAAGCAGCAGTAATGTAGTCAATACAGAGGAAAAATAAAAATTCACTTGATGTAGATGGGTGAGGAACAGGAGCTGTTAGACAGTTTGTTCCTTATGGTAAAAAAAATGTCAGTTAATGGTGCTAAAGAAAAAAAGGAAATTAAGAGCATATGCCATGAAAGGATAAGTTACACTAAACAAGAAAAATACCTAGCACTCATAAGAGTGTGCCCTCTTTCAATTCACAAACAACATCAGAAGACATATCAAAAAATGAAAGTGTGACAATTGTACAAACTGCAGGACTGGAAAAAACCAAAACAAATCATACCTGTTCTTTGCAATTTTTAGTTTAAATTAAAGGAAAATAAAAGTCCTAAATAATGACACCTAATATTGCCAAAAGTATCTTATGAGTACAAATTCCTTGAAACACACCTACAAATATACACACACACACACGAAAAATCATCCTTCACTGAGTATATCAACTCAATCTTCAAACCATGTGAATGTCTGCTGGGGTGTTCCAGTACAGATTGCTGATCAAGTGTGATAGCTATGTGATAGTGTATTGGCTATTCTTCACATGGAGGTTGGTTTAGAATTAGATTAACAATTTCATTTTCTGTGAAACTTGAGGCTGTGTTTTGAGTATTTTCCAAAGACTAAAAGGTACAACAATTAGTCAATTACTCACATGGGTCTATATTACCTCTTCTCCTTCCAGATTTACCTTTACTTACACAAGTGTGCTCTGATGAGCTCAGAGCTAGTTTGTAAGAGGTTTTATTCTCCCACCAGTGTTTATGATTATCATACAGGGGGAAGTCCTCCTCCTCTTAGCCATTGCAACTGTGACAAGTCCACAAGTTCCCATTTGTGAGAGAGTCTTCAGGAGTTCCTTTCGCATAAGTCTTCCATGTTAACAGTTATTCCCATATACAACAGATTGAAGACACGTACGTATGTTTTACATCTACTAGTTATACACCATTACTAAGGGAGAAATACCACTGCTCAGGGATCTCCCTTGAGGAGCACAGCTTTAAAACTGGGACATAGCCCAGACCCCTTGGAGCAATGTCAGAGCAACACCTAACCAAATCTTGAAGGACATGCAAAGAAAGATAAGCAACTCAAGGGCTAGTCACATGGAAATGAAAGTCTGATATATTTTAATATTGCAAGTATTATGCATTTGTTGTGCAACAATAAGTAAAATATGGAGAATAACTCAAATGCCAGATGCCTGTGACAACTGCTGCTGATTCAAGGTAAGACTTTGTATGAATGAAGAAACCATTGGGGAGATACTGCAGCCAAAATAAAGAAAACTGGAAAGTCTATAGAGGCAATCTTCTCTAAACTCCAAGTCATCTAGATTTTTAGGAAGATAGTCAACCTATCACAAGACCATCTTGAATAAATGGGAACACATGGCTGAGCCCCAGGGCAAATGTTCTTTACCCACAGCAGGGGGAAACAAGGACAAGCCATAAGGGAGGACGATGGAAACATTTTCTAGGCATGCAGAATATTCTTGGAAAATTCAACAATCTAAATTCAGCTAAGACTGAAATTGCCAAAGGACACCATGGGCAGAAAGATAAACCTCTTTGCACAACTGAATATAAAGAATAAAAAACAATCATGTCATCATGAAGCAAAATGAAGCACTTCAATTAGCAACAGTGGACATGTCAAAGGCTGAGATATTCTGTTTTCATTTCCTTGGCCTTCATGGAAACAACATCCCATGTCTACCCTGCCACAGCGCCCAGGAAGGCTGCTACCAGCAGTGGATGAACATTAATTCTGAACTTAGTTTGGCTATTGTGGTAAAAGACAATAAAAAATATTTCTGTGCATAAATTCACAATAAAAGAAAAGTCAAGGAGAATCTCTATCCCTTAGTTGGTGGTGCTGGGAAACAGTGACAAGGGACTAGGAAAAGGCTGAGGTACTGAATGCCTTCTTTTCCTGAATCCTTTATGGTAAGAGCAACTGCTCTCTCCAGCTCACGGAGCTGGAAGACAGAGTTAGGGAGCACAATGAAGTCCCCATAACCCCAGGAGAAATGGTCAGTGACCTGTTACACTTACAAGTCTACAGCGCTAGATGGGATACACCCCAGGACACCGAGGCAGCTGCCAGAAATGCTTACTGAACCACTTTCAGTCATTTCTCAGTGTCCCTGACTAACTGGGAAGGCCCCAGTTTACTGGTGAGTAGCCAATATGATGTCCATCTATGAGAAAGATCACAATGAGGATCCAGGGAGCTGCAGGCCTGTCCTCGGTGCTGCGGAAGGTCATGGAACTGATTACCTGGAGCATCATCAAGTAGTAAGTAGACAGATGTAGAACAACCAGGTAATCAGGTCCAGCCACCATGACTTTGTGAAAAGCAGGTCCTGCTTGACCAAGCTGATCTCCTTCTATGACAGAGTGAGTCACTTGTTAGATGAGGGAAGCACTGTACATGTCGTCTACCTGGACTTCAGTAAAAAGTTTGCCATGGTGTTGCACTATCTGGTGTAAAGGCCTGTGTCCAGCAGTCTCACAATTCTTGTCTTTGCTTCCTTTACTTTGTCTCTCATAATTTTGTAGGGCTTTCTTCCACCTTCTCCTTATGTTTTGTCAGTCTAAATAGGATCCAAGGTATTACACATCAGGTATGTTTCATAGATATGAAATAGCAAGTACTTGATGTTGAACAGTTCAGTGTTCACAGTGCAATGACCTGCATGGTTTTTGTCTCTGAGAGACTTTGAGTGGCTTTAAATGACCATGAATTTAATGTTCTTGATGCACAAGTTGCTCAGCAATAAGACAAGCACTTCAATTCTCGTGCTGAGATGAATTGTAGGAAGACAAGGATTGACACATGATGGATTAAAACAGTAGCCTGTTTAGACTAATTTCTTTCTTTTGAGAGCAGGAAGTAATATGTGCTTTAGAGGAAGCTGAAAAAAGGGTAACAAAGGAGAGATTTTTTTTCCATCTACTGTATGCAGAGCTTCCACTAAAGTAAACAGAATGTGTACATACACGTTTTTTTGGTTTTTTTTTTTTTTTTTTTCAATCAAGTCTCACTTCACCATGGAGTTATAGGTCATAAGTGCAGTGCCCTTCATTAGATCTCATTACATGTAGAACATTTCATGCTGGTCTTTAAAACAGTGTCCATAAAATTAAGAAGCTGAATTCTCATGTCTAAACAAATAAGAAAACTTTCAAGTAAGATGTGAGCTTTCTGGTTCTGCCAGTCTCAGCAGAATGTGTGTGATTTCAGCTCTTCTAAAGACTCATACACAACTATTTATGTATTAAAAAGAAATAGAGAGGCCTATACTTAGCCACTCATATTAGCTGGGTTTTTTTTATGTCTTCAATACCTGCAATGACTCAAACTCACCAGTACCTGTAAATTCTCTGTTTTTTTAATATGTGTAGGTATTTTTCATTTTTTTTCCTATCCTAACATCTAATCAGCCAGCTATCGAATACCAACTGGAGCACTCCTCTAGATATAGATGGCTGACCTGTTTTTTATCAGCTTTCATTCTGGTTTTGCCATCTCTTTTCTTCTCTCTTCTTACAGTGTGGAAGCTAAGGTGAGATACAGCAAAATTCTAGTTAATTTATAGTTCTTTCTTTTCAAGTCTATTCTGGTAAATACACTGCTCCATTGTATACAACTCCTTAGTTTTTTATATCTGCAATTGACTACCTCAATCCCATTCTCCATCTCCTCTTGTAAAACTTTGCCAGTGTAAGTGAGGGTGACTGCAAAACACTCTTGTTTGCAGGTGAGAAATGACAGGCTTTACATTAAGAGTCTTCCTCTTTTCTATCAGTTTGATGCAGCCTTTTAGAATTAATTTTTAAAGTTTTAAAAAATACGGGGAAAAAAAAAAGGAAGGAAAAAAGGTTTCATTTCATTGTGCATTTAAGTGAAATCTTTAAACCCCTTTGCATTATTTTATCACATCAGACTTGTCAAGTCACACTCATTTGAATGAGTGAGATTTGAAAACTTCTGAGTGTTATATTACATTTTCCATTGATATATGCCGTGAATCTTTACGGCTGCATGAAAATGAAGCCAAAAGCAAAAGGAGACAGCTCACTTCAAATGAGTGAGACTGGATAGGTCTGTCATGTGTTATTTCAGGTGCTCAAAGGATAGCAATTCTACACAGAGATGGGTGATGGGGTTGACAGGTTTGCATGGGTTTAGATAAAGAAGGGAAACTTAATCGCAGAGACAGAAACAAAAAGCAATGATTCCAATAGAAGAGTCATATCCTTTGAAAACTAAATTGAGTCTCATCCCATACTCAAAAGAGTTGAAATGTCAGAGCTGAGGCCCCTTCTGGAGGTGCCCTTGCACTCCTACAATGACAGAACTCTTTGTAGGAGAAAGCTGGCATCACCTTCTCTGCAGGTCATTCTCCTTGGCTGGAAGGGGGAACTGTGACCCCATAACCACCTCCTCCCCAGTTCATTAAGCGCTGTCACAGATTCTCCTAATGAGAAAATGTTTATGTGACAGAGACACTTTGCACATCTTGCTTGCACATTTGTTCAAAAGCCAGCCACAAATTGGACCCTGATCCTAATTTTCAATACTTTTCCTCTGATTATGCATGCAGAAATTGACTTTATAATCCTATATCTTGATTTTATAGTGCTCAAAGAGTCTTCTACAAGTTTCTCAGAAGCTTTTCAATGGAGGTTTGATTTTCTGTGCAAGTGAGGAGAGGAAACTTGGTACAAGACACCTTCCAGATCTGCACTTTGTAAGGATGTGCCTGCAAGCTGATTTTTTTCTAGAAGAGGGGAAAACACTTCAAAGGGCTCAATACCACTTGCATGGCGTGTTTAGCAATGCACAATTTGAGCGAAAAGACTATATGAAATAGGCCAAAGAGAAGCTCTTGCATTTAATCGGTTTGCTCCCATAAAGGGAGCACAAGTGCCGGCTGCGCTCAGGGGCCGCCGGGACGAGGTCCCAAATTATCCCCCCAGGATGGCGCAGCCGCTGCACAGCCCTGCCGGCAGCAGAGGGAGATGTCGGCATGCCTTTCAGTAGAGACTTGTCTCGGCTGGGATTTGCACTTCCTTAATTCAGCGCTTGAAACCGAACCAGCGCTTAAACTGCGCTGCTATTAATACGCAAGGGTAGGCATGCAGTGTGGAGAATTTCGACTAAACTTGCCACACAACAATTTTTGAGTACTTTTGGATGTCAGTAAAACAGAGATACTCTTACAGCAAAATATCCTCAGGAACGAGTTCACTGAAGCATTTGTTCAGCTCTTCTGAGATTGAAAACAAATAAAATATGATGATTTGTAGGAAGACAGAATCAAAGTTAAAATGTGTATTTTTTTGTTTGGATATGTGACCCATTGTAACCATTTTAATGGAAATTAGGCATGCGATAAGCATTTTTGGGTAATATAAATACAGGGGATAAATATACGGGTGTATTTTGATGCCATGGTTGTGGTAAGATAAAACTTGATCAGTTTTATCTTGGAAAGCAGCAATAATAAGTAAAATAAAACATAATCTTTATTCAGTTCAACATAGCCAAAGGGACACTGAAGGTATGTCAAATTTGTACCAGACAAGAATTTTCCCTTTCTGTCCAGATTTCATTCAGGAGAAAAAAAAAAACAAAACCACTAGTATTCTCACTTACTTTTCTGTTTGGGAAGATTATCTGCTAACTTGGGATGCTGAACAAGAGCAAGCATTAACACTTGTACTTCTTTGAAGAATCAAGTGGAAGTTAGATTTGTTTTCAGATACCAGGTGGAAGGAGAAATACAGAATTGATTCTGTTTTGGCCAATGACAGTTTCCAGCAGGGAGTGCTCCACTGAGTTGATAGTGAAGGCAAGTGTGAGAAGGGTGAGGTGCTTCTCTGCTGCTCCAAAGGAGGAGAAATGCCCCGTGTTGATAGCTCTGCTTTCCCAGCCACTCTGCAGATTTGCTTACCATGCTGTTCAACTCAAAACTGTAAAACATGCACAAAAACTGGGAAGAAAGAAATTTAAATTTTTTGTCTGGAAATTGTTTTGCTTGTATTGTTGAAACTGATTTTGAAGATACATTCCTTAATTTTGGGGTTGCTATTACTGATCGCTTTTAGCTTCTTGGATTTCCTTTAAGTGTAAAAGAAAGAAAAAGCTTAGGTATTTCTTCCTACTGTATTCTTTTCAGAGGAAAAGGACAGAATTACCGGGAGATACTAACAGAGGTGTCACCCTGCGCTGATGCAAGAAGAACATGTTATTGATCACTCAGCTCCTTGGGGAGGTGGTACTTCAAGCCAAATAAATTATAACCAAGACTTACAATTTAGGCACCTGCACTGAAGCACAAAGCTGGCTTCATTCAAACTATGCCGCCACCTCAGGCAACACAGTGCAGCCACACAGCCCAGGCTCCCTCGGCAGCCAATGCTCACCCATGGAGGGCAGCTGCTGCCAGCAGTCAGAGTGCCAATGGGTGCTGCAGGCCAAGATCCAGCAAAAGTATAACCACAGCTGGAATGGCAGGCAAAGTCCCCTCCCTCCATCCCCTGTCCCATGTTGTGCTAATAGCTGTTTTTGGGAAATGATGTTTGCATGAACTTTGGAAGCACAAGGGCTGTGCTTTTTCTGCATTCTGGTATCTCATTGAAAATTACAGCTGATCTAATTTTTTTTTTCCATTTTGTCAATGCAAAACTACAGCAGTTTATCCAAAATCCACAGAGCTTCTCCAAAACTTATTGTGATGCAAGCAAAAGCTATGGTAGGCCCCGAATGTCTACCAGGCAAAAAAAAAAAAATATTTCTACTCTGCCATACTATGAAGTTCAATGGCAGCCTCCTACACACAAATGTGTGGGAGAAAATGAGAAGTGACACATAAACTAATGTCTAAGAGAAATGTGAGGGATACAGCCTACAGATTTTTTTAAAAAGTATCTAAAATATAGAAGCACTATGAGAAAAAATTACAGAATTATAATGAGAAAATTCTCTGCATTTCCTGGATCAAGTTTTTAAGTGGAAAATTGTAATCAGAAGACATTGGGGTAAACTTAGCATTACATATAGTATTAATTTTAATGTTAGCTTTTTTTTCTCTTTTGAATAATAATATAAAGTCAATTTAAATTGTAAATAGTATCCAGATACTACTAGTTTCCTGGCTCAAATTCTTCAGCACATATGGCAGAAGCATAAGCTTGTGCCAGTCTGCCTACTTTGGGTAATTTTGCATGCAAATAGTTTAGTCCCTATACTGAGGTGCTAGAATGTGTTTAGTACACTTGAAAATATTTGCATTGCAAAGGAAGAGCTAATCTTCTGAGAAAAATCAAATTGATATTTTATATTAAGGGACTGCTTTAGACTTTGTGTGGCACTGTTATATGGAAAATTATGTTTACGGTACAGCTAGAATTTTTAATTGACTTTCAAGAGAGAAAGACCAACTACTGCTTTGCCAAATTTGAAAGCTACTGGAACAGTCTCTACTTGTCATTCACCACAATGCCCCTTTTCTATTCCTGAATCTTTCTGCTAAAAATTTCATAACTTTGATAAAACGGTTACCCATAAACAGGTTTAGCAGTGAATGCAATGTTTAATATGTACTCAAGTGGTTGAATAAAAGAAGCAACTCTTATTAATGGTGTGAATAATTAGCACACCTGAGTCAGTTCTAGCTGCTGGAAATGTCTGTTCTATATTGGACATATTTAGAGGCTCCTTCATGGCCTTGCTTCCCATCCAAAGCAATGGAAATATATACATTCTCATACCAGTAAGCTGATATTCAGATGTATATTCCAACCATCGCCTGGTACACAAACACACATGCCTTTCTCTTACTTAAATTCACCTCCGAAAATATTCATCTTCGAAACAGGATGTGACAGGTGAGGGTAGCATCTAACACAGTGTTGGTTCATGTGCTCAGTCTATGCTCTTTGCAGCCTGTCCCTGTTGTATGTGGCTGGCTGTTGTGACACAGGACTGACATGACTCAGCTCATGCAATTTGTCAGATTCAGCCAGTACTAGCTGGACTCTGTAGCAGCAGTGATGCTGAAGTCATGCTTCCTCTGAAACCAGTCTCTCAGGACACTGGAAACAGGTCTGGATTCCCAAATATTTTGAGTCCCATCACACGTACGCTGTTTGTCAAGAAGGAACTTAAAAGGTGTTCTTTCTGAAAGTATAGCTGTAAGTTCAGCCACACATTTCTATAGTTTCAGCACACTGTGTACATGAATATATTTTCATGAATATAATTTCATACGGTTTTGTGGCGGAGTTAAATTTTTGAATTAACTATAGTTTATATAACTGCATTACTTGTGTGTAATGCTATTGTATTTAGAGAAAAGCTGATGAAGTTACAAGTAAGCTATTTTTTTTTTTTGCCTTCTTTCTTTCAGTTTGAGCACAGATTTTATTGCCCTGTTTGCTGATCCACATGCAAATACAGCTGTTTCTGCTGCAGAAAAAGCTCTTCTGGGGCCTAATTGTGTACTGCCTCACACAGCTGTCATAAACACTCAAGAAGAAAGGTGTAAGCGCCTTCGGAAATTCCTGAAGAAGCCCTTGACATGGCTGATAGCCTGGGACAGAGCAAATGGGTGAGGGATGGTGCAGTAGTCAGTGTAGCAAGGTGCACAACTTCAGGGTCTCTTGCAGTGGATTTAAAAGCAGCAGAATTCATTTGCGGTAACCAAAGCTGTCCTGTATATCTTATTTTTTTCCTGATAATATATTGACCAGGCAACTGATTAGTTAAGTCCTATGTTGTCTCTTTTTAGTGTTTGCTTAGTAATTTTAATGGCTACTAGAACAATTTTTAGACTTTTCAAAATTCAGAGATTTCCATTATCTTTATAAGGAAGTAAGTTTTCTTGTTCTGTGTCATTCACAATCCAGACTAAGTCACCATTCGTTGCATAATTACCATATAATCCTCCAAAAATCCATTAAATTACTCTATCAAATACCCCAGGTACAAAACTAATATCAAGTTGCAATTTATGGGTCTTCAAACCTTCAAATTCTATATTTGAAGTCTTCTAGCTTTTTTATTTGACCTGCCAAAAGTCAAACCTTACATCCAAATTTCGAATATAGTTATTTGTGATATACAAACTTTTGCCTCCCAAGTTTTTAATTGAATAATGCTTAGATCTTTGTTTTGACACCATTTCTGAGAAGGTGTCATACTTGCTAAATGCTGGTGAGGCAGGCAATTTGGAGAGAAAGCTCTCTAGTAACTACCTGTCACTCTTTGGCTGCACCTTATTAAGGCTTCAGAGCACTTCTGTATGAATATGGGCATGCTCAGGGCCTTTTGCCATGTATTTGTATACTAATGTGAATTATTTGACAAGAACCCTGTAATACCATGAGAATATCCCTTCTGTTGCTATTTCATCCTAAGAGCTCTTCTTGTAGGTGCTGTACTATCACTGAAATAGCTGCTGTATCATGTGATTACTTTTGATGCTCATTTCTATTTATGTATTTCTGTTTGTTGGTGAGTTTGAGTACAGTTGGTCTTAAACATGCCATGTGCTGTTATGGTAGAACAAGCCGCAAGGAACTTCAGGGCTCCTTCTCTGCAGGAAGGCTTTGGAGCTGTGCTCAATTTCTAGTTATCAACAAAGGAATTCATTACCAGTCATTCAATTCAAGGTGTTGATAACCTTTTTTGTGTGATTTTTATGTCAGAGGAAAAAAGTTGAACCCTGCATCAGCCAGCAAACATCCCCTTCTCAATACTAGTAGCACAGTTGACTATATACTCCGTAACTCTATTAAGCTATCAGTAAGTCTTGGAATAATAAAAACAAAGAGGCACCAGAAATAAAATAATAGTGACAGCACCAAAAGCAGTTCAGTCTTAGATCTATGTGTCAGGCTGACTGCAGACTCAGGCCCCTGCTCTCTCACATTTCAATTACTATCCTTTCAGACATAAGGCAAGCATTTAATATTTCTGATGAAAACTGAGATTCTCAAGTACAATTATTCCAAAAGTTAAAATAAAGAAGGCATCCACTTGAGCAGCTGCGTAATTGATATTATGATTCTTTGTATGAACTCCTCAGTTAGCATAGATACTTCCATAGGAACATTACCTCATCATTGGTATATTCAGTCCCATACTAAAAATATGATACCTGTCTGTACAGCACGGTGCCAAACCACCTATAGAAACAGTTTGATGAGCAGCAGCAGTGGTTGATTTGTGAACACTGAAATGCTCTCTCTGATTTGCAGGGGACCAGCTGGTTAGAATCTGAACTGAAGCAAATAATGTGCACTTTGGTGCACACCATCAGCCACACTGTTATTTGTTCTTCCATTATGTCAGATCAAGGGAAGCATGGTCAAACATTCTCAATGTAGATCTGGGATCTCTTCCTTGTCTCATGTTATTCTTTTCTGTTGCTGTGACTTAATTTTCCAATTATACCCCTTCTATGAAATGGCCCATGACCAGGTTTGCAGTGGATTGTGAGACTTGCCAAGTTACATTTGTAAAATACTTAGAAGATCAAAACCCATCAATAACAGCAAAACAGTCCCAGGCTTCTCTAAGGGAAAGCAAAAGATTCTGATCCAAGCCCCATGCTTCAGCTGATTTGCTCTGATTTTCCACCACAACCTTTTATTTGGCTTAAGTTCCTCCTGTTGTCAAAAGCAAACCTCCAGAGGTGTGCAGCCAGCTGAAACAGCCTGCTTGGGAAAGAAAAGAAGATATGGAGCCAGCTGAATCTTCATCTTCAATATTTGATCATGTATAGTCACATACAGGTTTTACAAAGCCTTTCTGCTTTCAAATATATTATGATCTACCTGAGGGTGGATAAAGAGAAGAAATAAGATAATGTTAAAAAGAAAGGTGAAAAGAGGTAATAGTTGTGAATGGTGAGTATGAGAAGGGTGGAGGAGAAAAGAAAGACTGTGTGATACTGAATGCAAGCACCTGCTCGTCTCTGCATGAAACTCCCTACTCCCAGTTATTCCCCTCGTTTAGAAGGAAATATGCATCTCAAAATTAAAATAAGGTAGATAGATAGCTGCATGAAGCAGCAGGCAATGTGAAGTCTCCATTTTAGTAAGTCACACTTTAGTCCACTGTGCCTACATGTTTCTCCTTTTAAATAAGTAATACCAGATGGGATTGTAATAATTCCCATTCTTAAGTAATGCTCTACTACATTTGGGAAAGTGCTATCTGAAAGACCAGCATCCTCTGGGCCTCCAGGCCAGTGAAAAACACTGCTTGCATTCCACAGTGTTATGCAGTGTTTTGTTTGTATGGAGACTGGTGTCATTCACAACTGCCTGATGTCAGACTCTGTTTCAACAGACAGGCAGTCACAGGTACTGTATGTGTGCCAACAGGAAATTATTAAAAACATAGAACAATAAGAAGTATCTGACTTAGTATGTTTGTGAAACTCCTGTCTGTTAGCAAACCCTTTATTTGAAAAAACAGAAATGAAGTTTCTGCTTCCTGGGAGATGGTAGCACATCAATCAGTCCATTAGATATGTAAATAAAACAATAACTGAAGAATAAATAGCTTCTAAAATCCACCAATAAAATCTTCCAATATATATGTTACCAGAATGAAATGACTCATGAACAATGTGGTGGCTACACTGTATCTTCAAACATGGAGGGAGGAAAAATTTTTAAAAAAGGGAAAAGAACAGCGGTGCCAACTGTAAAAATTTAATCTCTCTCTGATCTTCAAAATCTTTCCTTTACTCCTTCTTACTCACAATCTACTATAATAAAAATAAAAATAAAACAAAACAACAAACAAACAAACAAACAATCCCAAAAAAAACCCAAAAAACAAAACAAAGAAATCCTGCAGCACATTTCTTCTAGCACAGAGGGTGGAAAAACAGCTGCCTTCACAGCTGATGGCACCGTTAATTCCCTGTACTTGCTTGACTAACCCAAAAGCACATGAGCCTCTGGAAGGCACAGCACACAGCTCTACACATAAAGTGCCTGGCTCTCTTGGTGCTGCAGCATTCTGTCGCTCAACAGCAGACACAATAGGTATAGGAAACCAACCCTTCTGAATGATTCTTCCCTTATGCTGGGGGAAAAAACCACCAAAGAAATTATACATTTGCTAGTAGGTAAGTGCGCAGCAATTCTTTTTAAGGAGGGAAGCCAATTTAGAGTTGAAACTTTTAAATTCCATGTACAAATCATTGACAACTTCAGTAGGTATATTTTGTGCATTGAAAGCCCTAAATTAATCCTTTTCATTAATTATTATTGCTATGATTAGGAGTTACTGTTGATAATCTTACAGCTTTTCAGCTTTTCAACTGGACTGTACATACCTAGTCCCATTAATGAGATCACATACTCGAGACAATTGCATTTCTTGTATGATGGGATAGTTCTAAGAAAGGCAATAACATACTTAAACTGAAAGTGATTGCAGTTGCAAAGCAATGTGTTGAACAGAAGCCTAAAAATGAGGTTTTCATTCATATTACAATATTCTGGAGCCAAGACTTTTGTGGATTGGACCCTAAATTGTTTTAGTATAGATTAAATACTCACTAATTTAACACCATTTAAATTGGCAATAAAAACACCCCCAACTGTGTTGAGCTGTCATCCTGTTTATGCAAAATAGCTTCAAATCTTAATACTAACTATGCTAAGTAATGCCACTGGGATGAAATTGATAGTGAATGTGCACAGCTTTTTTTTTTTTTTTTTTTTAATATACTATGAGGCACTCTAGCCAAGTTTTTTTTTTTTTTTAATTACTAGTACTACTTTAACGTCACATAGTTATTTCCATAGTATAAACACTGGAGGGGAAAGTGTTATTCCTGCAACAACTTTGAAGCAAGAAGTCTTTGTGGTTAACCATTTCCAATTCATTCTGTTCTCTGCCAAGATTTAAACAGTGCCTCTTTACCACGTTGCAGGTATGTACCTTCCTTTGCAAATTGCCAAAGGAGTGTGCTCTTATATAATTGCTTTCTTTACAGTCTGACTTGCAGGTTAACCACAATCACCTAATGTTAAGGATGGAGGTGACATTCAGGGGATAAAGAGGGGAGGTACAAGAACTCCTATGCCTATCCCTGACAATCAGTCGCTGAAACATTTAGCGGAAATTCTGACATCTGAGTCAATATATAGCTGTGAACCTTAATAATGAAACACATCTTGAGTTTTCAAAGTGGCTGGAAGTATTCCAGAGGAAGGGTAAATACTCTTAAAGGAAACAATCCACACTTGGCAGTATACTGCAATGTGAGTTTAAGTTCCTTGCTTATTCAAATGCTTCACTGACCCATTTTGCATAAAGGAACAGAGATCGTGATGCTCTATCAAGCCAAAAGGAATCTCTTCAACATCTCTGGCTAACATATGGTTATTCTACCTTCTCCAGAGACTAGGCTGCTGCTCACTGCTGTCACTAGTGGGAGCTGACAAATACACTATGTTGCTATATTCTACACGCAGAGGGGGTTGTCCCACTTTTGCCAAGATCCCCATAAAAGAAGGGAATCAATCTCTGTGATGACTTAAAATATGAATTACTGGCACCACTGTCCAGGACTTCCTTGGTTCTGCTATAGCAAATTTATAGATACTTCTTGATATTCAGAAAGAATCACAGAATCATAAAAGGTCCTGAAGGTTGGATGGCACATAGAAGGTTCTACAAGAATCCACAAGGATCATCAAAGTCCAATTCTGGCCTTACATAAGACAGGCCCAAGAGTCACAACAAGTGCCTGAGAGCATTGTCCAAACACTTCTTGAACTCTGTCAGGCTGGTGAACCCTGGGGAGCTGTTCCAGTGCCCAGCCGCCCTCTGGGGGAAGAACTTTTTCCTTATACCCAGCTAAAATCTCCCTTGACACAGCTTCATGCCATTTCTTTTAGTCCTGTCAGTGGAACACAAGAAGTTCTAGAACCCTGTGAATTCTCAAACAGAGAGAGACAGAGTGCAAGAGAAAACAGCTTTTTTTTTGTTGTTATTCCATCTCAAATGCTCTCCTTTTATGTTTTCCTATCTGTCTTCCTCTTTGTTTCTCTAGTTGGGTAGTCACATCTTGGCCTTTCTCCAGTCAGAAGTCAGGCACAATTTTAATGTATAGGTAGCAATGATTTTCTTAATTCCTAACCAGAAAACTAGTTCTTTCTTTTTTTTTTCTTCTTTAAGACATGTGGAAATCAGTCTGCAAGTCCAAGGACAATGAATTACAGGAGATTCCAAAAATTCCTTTTTCATCCAAACAGTTTCTGCAGCCTTGAGTTGCACCATGAGCATGGACCAGGAGATCAAAATCAGAAGTTTGAATAGCTATAGGAATTATGACAGCCATAGTTATAAAACCATGACAATACCTTTAGGACCACTGGCAGAATATCTACTTTCAGGACATTATTGAGGGATGTTTATTCAACTAATTCTTAAAATGCAGTATATTTTACAACTTCTATATATACCCTGTTTTTTTCATCTCTTCATATTTAAGAAAGCTTTTACTGATAATCCAAGCTAATTTTCAACCCGCTTTCTTTCAACTCCCTCCCGTCTCTCCCCTTCCCTCTGTTAGCCATCACCAAAGCAACTGATGACAGCTTTTTTTGTAAAACCATTTATGTACTAAAATATTGTCATTGTGTGTCAGCTTCTTCTCAGGTTTCCAAACTGTATTAAATACACTTTTCAACTCTTTTCCTTGCCTTTCACTCTAGTCATCTTCATTTGAAAAATGACTGTATCTTCTTTTTCTGTTCAACAAATTCTAGCATCATGTAACTGCTACTTTTATTAACTTCACTATGCTTGTTTTACACCAAAATTACATACTGGAATTTAAAAGATAAGCTATTTCAACATAAACTCTGATAATAAAAAATACAACCAAAATATTGTTTGGGTTGTTTCTATTTTTTGTATCAGCATGAGCAGCTCAGCATTTAGATTAAGAGCAGAACACATAGACATGTAAGGGATTTTAAAATATTTGCCAGAGATTCTCATATGGCAAAAATAAAACAAACTTAATCCAAAATTTATAATGGACTATTAGGTAAAATATTGGTTATTGGAGAGAATTTAGACACCTGCAGCAGTAGAATTTTAGTAAAGTAATACCTGTGCTTTGAAATGAATTTCAAACCCCATTTCCTAGAGGCAAGAAACATTTTTGAAAATGTTACTCCAGAGAAGAGAAGGTTGCATAAGGTTCAGCTACCAATTTTCTCCTTCCAAGAATGCTCTATGTTTGTTTATCCAAATGTTAGCATGATTCTTTGTCACAAGTCTGTCACAATCAGAAGGACCATGTTATAACTTACAAGATGTATTAACACTTTACAATAACTGCAGTGAAAATGTTCAGCCAAAGGCTGTCATAACTGAGCCATGTTTGTGCTCCAGCTCCTCTTGCCAAGTGTGGATGACCTAATCTGCCTTTGCTTAGTTTAACTTCCTATTTCAGACTTCCCAGAATTTATGCAGGAGAAAAGTTCCTAATAAGAGGCTGCACTGATGTGCTGTCATAAAGTCTTATAAAAACATGATTCCCAAAAAACAGCAAATGTGTTATTTTGTTGTAGTCCACAGATGCAGGTGCATTTGTGGTGCTATGCCTCCTGGAATACCAATTCAAAATGTATTCCTATAGTGTTTGTCATGACCAAATACATCATATTTTTGCAATGCCTGACATGTCAGCTCAGTGACATAATTGAACAATCATAGGTCAAATGACTGTGGATGCACACATACTGTATGGAGTGTGCAGCAGAAATACACAATACAGTTTATCCTTTAGATTTCTCCTGTATGGAGCATTTACACCTTTTTTTCCACAGGAAATTCTCCTAATTTCCAGCTATGTTTTCCTTTTCTAGCCACTCCCAATTCGTACTGCCACATCCAAGAAACCACTTTATTTTAAGGAAGGAGTGTTTCTGTAGAGACCTTGAGAAGACAGATCATACTTCTTACTCCTATTAGGCCACTTTCTTTGTGATAAAGAAAAAGTTAGTGTCTTGGTACAACACAATCCCAACATTGCCATTCAGGTGTGTGTATCATTTTAAAACTGCCATTTTAAAACTGCCATTTTAAAAGCATTTAATGATAAGCAACAATAAACCTTTACTGGCAGGGAAGCAAGTCTTGCAACAACCATGAGACAGTAAGTTTACTTCTTTACACCCACACCCTGTTGAGGGAAATTACTTCAGTACTTGCCTTATAATTGATGCATTTAATGTTGTTTACATTGGAACACTTTCTGACTGATTTCTTAAACTACTGAATTTGTATATAGAAGAGCAAATATTACTATTTTGCTGAATAAAGTTCAATTTATAGTGAGTTGTTTGCAGTTATAAATGGAGGTTGATACAGCTGATACAGATTTATCTCCTGCCAAACTAACGCCGCTGAGATATTCTATATGGATAACACAAAGTACTGATGAAGTTACTTTCTTTACCATTCTTGTCTTTCTGTTTGCAGTAGACACGTGCCTTACAAGACAGTAAAAATGTAATATATTCTGTTTCAGATCAACACATATGTATTAATAGGATAAATAGCTCCTGGTCTAATACCTCTGACAAACCCTTTACTCTGGAAGTGTGAAATTAAGTACTTGCCTTAAAAGACACTATTTTGTTTATGTCAGTTTGTGAGCACAATAAAACCTTAGTATTTGTGGATATATCTGGCGGGAAAAAAAAAACCAAAAAAACAACAAAACAACTTTTGAAAATATCATTCACGTAAAGAAGGTTTCACCATTTAGATATCTACCACAATACAAACACAAATATTAAAAAACAGTATGAATCTTTACAAAACATAGTAAAGCTGAAAAATACTGCCACACTAAGATCTAAAGTGGTATAATTTGTTTTATAACACTGTGTCTAGAAAGTGTGAAAAAGATTTTTGAAAAATTCTCCCTTCATAAACTATGGATTAAATGTTTCTTTATACCTTTTTTATACCTGTCACTGAGAAATCCACAGTACAGAACTTCTTTTTCTGGTGTTGAATTTTTTAGTTTCATTTTTTAAATCTATGCTGTCTCAAGAAGATAATTACCACTGAATCAGCAAATGCCACGCAATGGAGAATGGCGACTCTTGGGAAATGATATAGCTCCTCACTTACTTGCAAAACAAAAATTGATTGTTCACTGGATGGAAGCTGAGTCTCCAATTTTCTTTTAATTGCTTTTATTAAATGGGCAGGTGGAGTTTTAAATTTTTTTGAAAAGGCTACTATAAATTCTTTTTCACTGAAGTGTAGAATGAAGAAAAATGTGATTGTGGGATATCCATCTTTTGGTATTAGATGCAAATTGATTTATATGCCATGGAGCTGGATGAAGGAAGGGGAATATTCCTTCCTTCCTCAACTATGAATCCAAATTTCCATCACATCTTACTCTTTGCATATGGCCAGTAGGTCAGGGTTCTCCCCTTCCACTCAGCCCTCATCAGACCCCGCCTTTAGCTCTATATGTAGGTCTGGAGTGCTCGGCACATGCTAGAGCAGGTCCAGAGAAGGACATGAAGATGGTCAGAGGGCTGAAGCAGTTATAACAGGGAGACAGGCTGCAAGCATTGGGGTTGTTCAGCCTGGAGGGGAAGGCTCTGGTGAGACCTCATTGTGGCCTGTAGTTAAAGCGGGCTTATAAAAAAGATGGACAGTAACTTCTTATATGGGGTGATAGTGATAGGGCAAGGAAGAACAGTTTTAAATTAAAGAGAAATTTAGATCAGATATCAGGAAGGATTTTTTTATTCAAAATATCGTGAAGCACAGGAGCTGATCATCTAGAGTAGTAGAGGATGTCCCATGCCTGCAAGTACTCCAGACCGGGTTGGATGGAGTCCTCAGGAACCTGACCTGGTGGGTGGCATTCCTACTCATGTCAGGGGCTTGGAACTAGACGATCTCTAAGGTCCCTTCTAACCCAAGACATTCTATTATTCAGTGATTGCTCAATATGTGTACTCCACCCTTATTAAGAAGGTGTAACAGATACTGGACTCACTAAAAAAAAAAATTATCTCTACCCTGAAAAGCATTGCTTACTTCCCTAAATGCTTTGGTTCTACTGTAGAGCCACAGTATTTAAGAGATTACATCAGGCACAATATATTATAAAGAGGACAAATTGAAAAGAACTGTATTTTTCCCAGTGGACTGTGATGTCTAAATTCAAGTTAAGATCTGGGAAAGGGTGTTTTGTTTTGGAAGTGAATGATTCCCTCATGACTAAGTTATTACTGTAATGCTCTGTTCATAGAGAAGTTGATGTTGTACACTGGGATCATCAGGGCAGTACACACTGGCTTATTAAAGTTGGTTATATCACTTCAGATTTCATTAATTCAGCAATAAAAATGTAATAAAAATAATAACAATAAATCTAGATAGTTTGCATTTCGGAGGAAAAATAACAGTAGGGTGTAGGGTGAGTCCACCATTCACATGATAGTTTTTATGATATCATAAAGTCATTTATAGTGATCTGCAATGGCAACAAACTTAATGTTCAGTAGGGACTGATCCAGTAATCTTTAAAGAAGAACATTTTTAAAAAAGAGCAATACATTATTTCTATATATTTCTCAATAGAGGTTTCTATTCTTTGTAGGGACCTAAGAAACATAAATTAATTTATGTGGCAATAAATCTACTGATAAAGGATATTCTGAGTATTATTGCAACTATTCTAATGTGCCTTAAAAAAAAGCTGCCCATCCATCTCTGCCCATCCATTACTCTGGACTTATGAAACTCTGGCAAGCTGAAGATAAGTTCAATAACTAGGTGCTTTTTGCAGCTCTGTGAGGATAATTTATTCTGTCATGCAATGTCTCTTCCTCAAATATGTGCCTCTACTGTGAATCATACCACATATAGTTTCTGAGACAGAGAGAAAGAGAGACCATAGAGTATTCTACCAAAGTTTTAAAACTTGCATAATTCTAAAAAGTGTATAAGAGCCTTAAGATAAATACAAATAAGTACTATAAATTCAGTCCTGATGCAGATTAAGCTAAAGTCGTTTCTACTAAGGTCAAGTTACAAGAGTCAAACCAGTTTTTGTAAAAGTTTTCATTAAAGGAGCTTTATAAGTCTTCCATCTTTCTGAAGATCTTCACAAATTATGCCTTGAAAAATAATGCTAAACTTTAAAATATGCAATAATTATCAAGTCTCATTGTCACTGAGTATAGTCCAAGGGTGGATATAGTCCAAGGGTGGATATTTAAGCAGTCATGTTGATTTCAGTTTTTTTCTTCATTTCATTTCTGACAACCCACTCCCCATTTTCCCTCTGTTTCCAAACTTTTCTAGTTTGAAAAAGGTGTGGAGGACAGAATGCAGATTTCATTGCCATCATCTTGAGATAATCTCCATTATTACTATAAACACTCTGTAGTTTTCCAAAGTTGGCAGTTTTAAAATGTATCAAAATGGAAAAAAGTAAACCAAAACCAAATGAAAAACATCCAGACAGCACATTCAGCAGCTTCATCCCCTAAAGGTTATTAGTGGAATTCACGACATTGCATTCAGTGAAAACAAGAAACAGAAGATAAAGAGGAAAAGTAGAGTCTGAAATACTAAAAACACATGGCTCCATCACAGACACGAAGAACATTTTCCATTATTGCCATTGCTTAGTGAAGAGCAACACTCATACCTGTCATCCACCCACCATTCCCTGAGATGGGCTAATAGCGACCAGCAAAGATCACATCTTCATAGGAAACATGTCACTCCCCTCCCCTCTGCAGCTTTTATACTTTCCCCTGCTAAATGTTGCTCTTTCGACACACATTTGTCCATGCATGTCTTTCCCTGTATTTGTGGTAAAGGCCTTCAGAAATATGGTAAGATATTTCTGTCATGCGGTAAAAGAACAGGTATCCATACTGCCCACATTGTTCTTCTTAGACAGATTATCTGTGAATTCTTTGATCAAAATGTAGCATCATAGAATACTGTAAAAAGTCTTCACATTCATTCAGCTTCCTCACAAAGTATTTAATGCACTTGTACTTTCAAATGACTTATTAGTTTAATGGGAAGAATGAAAATGTTCCAAGAGGTGGATCCCAAGATTAATTTCCACCAGCTTTTGAAAGTCATGGACTTTTCTGTACTGATTTATAGAAATTTATGCTGGATGAATCTCATCTAAGTTTGGTTGTCACCTCATAATGCATTTCACAATTTCGAGCTCAGAATTTCAGTAGGAAAAAGTCAAGCATTTATTCAAGATGTGAGTGAGTAAAAAAAATAATAGTGAACAGAAACAGCATGCAAACCTTAATCTAGGAAATTTTTATTCTCTCCAAAATTTCTACTCCTTTGCTACATCTTCTATTACAAGTCACTTTACCCACCCCGTCTTCCTCTATTAATAAATTGTATGAAATGTTCAGGCCAAGCCTTGGCTTCCATGTTAATCAAATTCTGACCTTGTTGTTCAGGATATTTATTCTTCTGTGCCTGTGGGTTGGGATTTATGAACAAATAGAATGAGTTTTTCAAAGTCTGTGTTTGAGATGTATGAATTCTGGCTATGGAAATGTTAAACATCCTAGGGCCTTTCTTCCCCCCTCTCTTAGTGGCCTTTCCTGATGGCAGGCCAGATCTTCCTTTCAGGTACTTCCCTGCAGGATGCAGAGGACAGACATTTATTCCGTACTGCGGCTTTGGAATAAGTGTTACCCAAAGGCGCTGAAACACATGGATTACTGGATGGCACGCAAGGTATGTCAGAGAGCTTCCAGTGCAGGAAATCTCTCCCTTTTCGTTATGCATCTAAGTGAATTTGCAAGTGCCCTATAGAAAGGAAGAAACTGCAGATATTATTATTATGTGCAGTTTGGGAAATTCACTTTCAAACTGGGAAGTTTGAAAATGTATAAATCAAAATTAGTACAATCTTGCTCACCAGTCAAGTTAGTCATAATTTCAGAAAATAACATATGGAAAGGATATTGCCAGATTATCTCTGTACAGTCAGTGCTGTTATTCTCTGACTGAGTGCAGAGTCAGAGTAGAGAAAACTGGGAGGAGAGACATTGGTTATCACAAGGTAAACTGAGGATTCAACTAACTCAACCAATATAATCTCGATCACAGTCTTGCATTGCAGTGATCCACTTGGATTTCATTCCCGTGTTCAACCACCATGAGCACTTCCAGCAGCTGCAGCAGACAAAGGCCATGGCCCATCAGCTTCCTCCCACAGACACCCGGGGAGGATTGCCCAGGTCTCTTCCCAGTAGCCAGCAGATAGCCAGGGCTGTTAGGGCTGCTGGCAAACACCAGTCGCAAACAGACACTGTGCCCACCCTGCTGTTGTCTGCCTGCTCATCCCACCCTTTGGCAGAAGAAAGGGATTAAAGGGTTTCCAGTGCAATCAACTGCAAGAATACCATGAATCCACTGGGAGCAGGCTCAAACAGAAAGCAGATCTTCTGTGCTCAGCGTTTACAGGGTACACAGTTACAGAGGAGTCTGTGAATACAATTAATAGTGGGGGGTATGCTGAAATAAAATCCAAGTGCACTTGGATTTCTTTGGGTGGGAGGAGTGGAGGTAGGTAGGTGCTGGCATGCCAAATCCAGGGGAGAATGTAGATCTTCTTTAGAGATTTTTAGAATTAAAACAAGTTGCATTAATATAGTGGTTAGGTTTCACCAGTTTTTCCTGGAATTTTTCCTAGTCAAGTTGGGTTTGTATTTTGTAGCGGGTTTTTGGGGAGAAAACAACTAAAACAGGCTGCCTCACCATGCATCCCCAAATATTTTAAATCTGTGTATAACAATGCTTAAACCACCATGGCATTTACAATAAATATTATTTATATTTTAAAAAATTTAATTGGCATGAATTATTAACAACACTGTTGTCAAGATGCCAATTATGAGTTCACAAGCATTAAAGAACAAATCCAGCTTGAATTACACTAAGCACTTTTCCTCACTTTCCTTTAGCATAAATGTACTTTTTTAAGAAGTAAAATAAATAAATAAGTAAATAACCCAAATATTTAATTTTGTAGATATCTGATGTATTAGAGTTGATTTAGCTTTACTAAACTTAGACATTATTTCAATCCTAATATGTTCCACTGTATATTATGTGCTTCTTCACAAAGATAGCCCTCTCCAAAAGAAAATACCTACAAACCTTCCCTTCCTCCCAAACTTTTTTAGTCTTTGAGAGATTTTTATTGTTCCATTTCATTGCTGTTTAGGGTAAAAGCTCATTAAAATATTATGAAGCTCAGAGCATAATTGGGCAGAAGCACTTGCAAATGAATAACATCTGCAGCAATGTGTATGTGTATTTATAATACAGTAAACTTAAACCCACTCTTTTTTTTCCCTTTTTAATTTTTTTTTTCTTTATTTCATTGTCTGCTTCTAAATTCTTTGTCCCAAGTAAAGCACTATACAAATGTATAAACCACACAGGCTACAGTACAGTCATTGTCGCTGGATGCAGTGCCAAATATAATTTCATCATTTAACTGAGGTTCATGCCAGGGTAAACTACTCTGTGTTAGATGTCTGCAAAATGCTATTTTCTCTTTTTATTATATTATTATTTTAAACTTATCTGTGCTCTTTGGGCTCTTTCTGTTTGTCTGGTTTTGATGCTTACTGTCTGTGCATGTGATGTCCTAAGTCGAACTGCATTGGAAAACAAGCAGAGACTATTTAACACTTACTGCCCTCTCCCAGTCTGTCTCTTACAATAAAACACAACTGGAATCCTCTTGTAATGAAAATTTTGTCAATAATGAGAGACAGTCCAATCCACAAGTATTTGGATAGGCACAATTTCAAAAGTCATTTCTTCTTGACTAATTTTATTTGTGGAGTTGGGTCACTGTAACACAATCATAAAAAAAAGAAGGAAAGAGAGCTGTTCTCTTATTAAAAATAAAGAAAAAGGCTTGTAACAGAAGAGAGAGAATTACCACAATTTGTGGCAGACACAATAGAGCATAGAAACCCTTCTGAGCAAAGCATGTTGACCTAGCCAGCCTATATAACATTGTGTGCAGCCTTGGAAAATAATATGTTTAGAGAAAGATATTTAGAGAAAGTATAGAGACATTAAAAAAATGCTTAGGGAAATGGGCTGCAACTGGAAATTTTGTGGTGCTGAGGTCTTTTCAGGACTGTGTTCCTCCCTCCCTCTCTGACACCACCCAAGAACTCAAGCTCTGACATTTTGCCAAGAATCTGACATACACCTACCCGTCATCTAAAACTGCCAATTTTTCTCATGCTTATAAATAAATAAAATGGATTTCCAAAAGAATTTAGATCCTAGAAACTGATAACAGATCTTAAAAAGACTCTGACCGTAATTTGTGCCTTTAATTCTCTCATGTTAATCTTCCTATTGAATACATTGTCCTCTGGGAATTGTATTGGAACTTTCTCTGTTTCCATTTTTTCCCTTCATTCTCTGCCAATTTATTTCTAGATTGAAACCGTTTTGCTAGACAATTACAACCATATGCATTAAAAGTATACATTTTCCTGAATTGACTAATAAAATTTATGAAAAATACAGGTAGAAATCTGTACCTAAAGAAGGTACAAACCTTCTTTACGAAGGTTTGTATGTTCTCATGCAATATCACTCAAAAAATGTGTTGATTAAGGAGAAAAGACAAGGCACCAGCCTTCTCTTAATATATATGTTTAGAAGCACTGTACCTTGCAGTTCTGACCTAAGCATTTTGGTATTTTTCACTCAAGCCCAGATCAGATTCTGCATTGCACAGCTCTCATCTCATCACCAAGTCTTCTCCAAAGTCATCACTACAGTTCTCAGTCTGAACATCCTCTGGACTGTCTCTCACAGCCTCAGGTGACCCCATTTCCCTCTCTTATTACCAGCATGCCTCTCTCCATATGTGTTTAGAACACCATAGTGTTCAGGGTGAAAGAATGGAATTATGAGGTTTTGTTTTGCTCCAGATGAAAAAGGTTTGCAGACAAAATAAAAAAAAAAAGTAATAAAAGACAAGTAAAATTAATTCAGAGAGCTCAGAACAGAAAGAAAACTCTAATTTGCTATTTGTGGGCCTTTAAGAATAAGCAGATAAAAGCTTCAAACTATAAATCTGTTCCCTCCTATCCTAATCAGCTCCAATTCTTCTAGAGCATCAGACCCGAGTTGGGAACTGGTGAATGGAGAAAAGATATTCTCTATAAGAGAGCTGTCTTTCCTTAGCAGAATTCACTGCCGTAAACTGGCTCAGACAATGCATGTTTAATACTAATCTGACAAAATTAGAGCTCTTAATGAATTTTTATATTACATCTTTTAAAGTCTGCCAAACTGGTGAAGCAATTTTGTGGTGCTTCAAATAATACAAAATTAAATGCAAGAGAAAACAAAGATAACTGATAATTTATATTGGAGCAATAAAGATTTGAACAAGAGCAAAATAAATGAGTCTTCCATTTCTTCCTTCTCATCTCTTTTAAAATGTATAAAGATAGAAAAGGATTTCTGTTGTATAAAAATAAATACTTATACTTTCTTTTATTTTTACCTTATACCCTGTACATTCAAAATGTATAATGTTGCCAGAACCACTTAACTTCTACCTATGCCATTTTGGAAGCAATTGCAGTGGAAAAGCCTTGTTAGAATTTTTTTCGATGCACCTCATTTTCCTGAAAAGGGAAAATCCAACAGTTCACCACGTTGTCCAGAAATTTAAATAGCAGAAATCTACCTCTTATGTGCTAGTCCAGGACTGCAAAATGAGAAAACTCCCAAATTAAATTTGTAACTAGAATCTGGGGGGAGGAAAAATGCTTTTTGACTGTCTATATGATTTTATTGCTGAAATTTTCCTGGTGGGATGTAACTCCATGTATTGAAGAGAGCTACATGCTAAAACATTATATAAACAACTTTTCTCAAGCTTTTGGTGTTCAGTCATTGCAAACAGACTCTCTTGCAAAGTGTAGCAACAGCTGGATGCTCCTAGAATCTTTATCAAGATGTGGACCCAGCCGTCTGCGGAACTGGGAATCATGAGACTTGATTCCATCAAAAAGACATAGAATGAATAAAGTAAAAGGAAATCAGGAAGACACCAGTACCACTATGCAAAGTAAAAACTTCTTCCCAAGAAACCCTGAGAGACACAAGAATGCTATTTCATGTTTCTGGATCAAAGACTGTGATGCATGCCCTTTCCTTTTTTTCAACATGCTATGTTACAGGATGGGAAGAAAAACAGAGTCTGTATTTCAATGATTTCTTAGCCAGGAAAAAGGATGAATTGTGGTCAGTTATGTGCAGGCAGACAGGCCCTGAGCATATATAGCCCCGTATGTTTGTGTATTCAGATTTGAATCACCATTAGTCACCAATGTTTTTCCAGTCACCAGATGCTCTTTCCAGATACAGAGAGTAAAAGAGAATATTCCTTCCTTAGACTAATCAAAAAGATGCATTAAAAAACTATTTCCATGTGAATCAAAACTGGCCACCAGAAAACTGGATGGTAGGTATTTCAATTATATCTAAGATAATGCATTTAAAAAAAAAATCCATGCGTTTATTTTCCCCCTTTACATCCACTTTTTAGGTGAAGCAGTTGGGATGGATATCACTAATGCACACTCCAGCTTAAACTGCAGAAAACAATCCTGCTAATTTAATTGCATATGTCATAGAAACAGTTAGTGAAAACCCAGGAAATTCACANCTAATAAATTTCAGTTAAGAGTTGATTGTAATTAGGCAGCCCAAGAGAATTAATTCCGGTTTTGCATGTGGCTGAACTGATCAAAATCCGAGAAGGGAATGAGCTTGAACAAAGGACTGCACAACAAATGTATGTGAAGTCAGCTTTGGATTACCCACGGTTATCTCATCTGAACTAGTCAATGCCTAGTGCCACATGAGTAATAAGAAAGCTTCACTATCCTCCTGAGCTCTGCTCTTTCTGTTACTTCTGGTTCTTTCATTTTTTTCTGGACAGAAATTTTAAATTGCTGTGTATTTTCTATGTCTTTGTTTTTACACAGACTGTTCCATTCTATACTCATCTATATTCCCCAGGATGACTGAATCAGCTGTTTCCTTCCCAGTGTTACCTTCATTAGTTTCATTCTGGTTTAAAGTCTGCTGGCAAACTGTTTCAGCAGTTAGAAGAATCTCATTCTCAGTCCTAGTTACTGTCCAGTTTAGTTTTACTGAAAGATGAATGGAGCCTTTCACACCAGGTAAAAGACAGTGGAGGGCTGAATTTTGTCCCTGCTGGTAAAGGATTACTATGTATTATAAGCCTTATTCTCATTCTTTCTAAATCAAGGCTAAATCCACTCAGGTCAAAGAAGGTAAAGAAACACAGGCGAGAGAAAAAGGACTTCAGTATATAATTTTTTCCTCTTCAACATCAAAAGCAGTGACTCAGTTCCCCAGTCTTACAAAAGAGATGGTGTGAAAATGAATAATATTTGTGTGATGCACAGCACAATCACATCACATCTGCTGAGCAAAACAGAAAAGGGAAAGTGGCAGCCAGCTGCCACTGCCAGACAGATTCATTCCAAGGGCTGCACATCTGGATCCTGCAGTTGCCAAACTCATACTGATTGATTGCTTCCAATCCTGAAGTAATCAGAGGTTAAGTAACAGAAGCAGCACCATCCCAGTGCAATCAAAAAATATATAGTAGCTATTACTCATCAGTAAAAAACTATTTTGTTTGTTTTCTCCACATTCATAAGATGTCTACTAACGCGTGAGTATCCAAACCTCTAGAACAGAGAATGGTGAAGGCTGTTTTTCAGTGGCCATTCTCTCAAATATCAAACCTGTCCTTAGCACAGCAACACTATGTATGATCATGCTTTCTGGTTCAAAGAAAACGAGTCCTCATTCTCTGACTGACATGACTCCCTTGTTAGAGCTGGTCTGAACATGTTCCCTCTCTCTTTCTCTCTCCTGCTCATTTTCTTGTGACCTAAAAAATATAATAAACCCCCACTTATTTCCAATTAGAAATCAACATTTTTAAACAGAAGCAATTGCTTCACACACAAGTAAAATTTAAAATAAATAGTAAAAGGTGGGATTTTTTTCCCCAAAGTTCAATTTAATAAAAAACTAAAGCAAAATAAACAGCAAAAAACATTCTTTGAAAACAACGCAATTCTCAGAATAACTTCTGATTTGTAATGCAGTGAAATCTGAATCAGACCATCAGAATGATTTTGCAGCTTTTCCCAATGTACACTTATGCTACTATTTCAGAGCAGTTCGAGACATTATATATGAGATTTTTTAGGTTCCTGTTTTCTTTTCTACATCAGTACTGTTGCCTAAAAATATAGATTAATCACATCTAGTGACCATAAACATATTTTTAATAAAGAGCATGCATTTCAACTATTTAAATATGCACACTGAAATATTGATTTCTTTTTCTTCCCAACAAGGTAAGGAATACACAAGTGTGACTACAATGCACTCATACCAGTGAATTGTAAGAGTCTGAAAGTTCTATGCGTCCTTTGAATTGGGGTACATCTTTCATTACCTTGAACAGTTAGAAGTCTCATCTAGGAATCAAGAGCAAAACACACAAGTACTGTGAGGTGGATAAAGGTAATTGTGAATCCTATCTCTGAACAGCTATCAGTAATTCCTAGCTATCAGTAAAACCCAGCTATCAGTAATTCCCAGATTTCATTTGAGTGATTTAATATTTCTCTGTGATGGTGCAACTGCAAGATGCTACCCTAAGGATTACTACTGTTCCATCCAAATATCCTTGTAATTTTTGCAATGTTGCTACTTTGTATCATTATGTCTATGTCATATGTACTGGATAAAATCAAACATTTTTGAGTATCATTGACAAACTGTCTACAATGGGAAGTACACAGAAGCATATGTAAATATTCAGGATGGCAACATTAAATTAGAAGCAGTACAATGCATTTGAGTCATAGAACCACAGAATATGTTGAGTTGGAAGGGACCCAGAAGGATGATTGGGTCCAAATCCTGGCCCTGTACGCGACAGCCCCAAGAATCTCAGCCCTACCATGCGCCTGGGGGGATTGTCCAAATGCTTCTTAACTCAGGCTAGTGCTTTGACCCCTTTCCTGACTTAAAATGTGCTCTCTAGTGAATCAGTGTCAAAGCTATGAAAATAATACTATGTACAGACAGAGAATTTAAGGAAATTTAGCTGGTTATGCAAGTAGGAATTTAGAAATAGTTCCAGGCTGCTTTATCTACTTGTGTGGTTTGTTCAGTTAATTTCATTTCACTGGACTGTCTTATTTCCAATATCCAAAAGGATGATTAACCATTTTTATCTTCACCACAGGCACTTGAGGTAGGGAAGCACTATCCTGATGTAAAGACAAAGATTTATAAACTAAGTGAATTGCATCAGATCAACCCCAATATGTGGTATGAGATGGGATTTTTATGATGTCTTCAGAATCTTAGTTCAACAAATTGGCTAGACTGGAAGACCATACTTTAGTTATTTCAGAGAGTTTCTGCTTGGTTGTTTGGATGCTAAGTTTAGCCACATTCAGGTTGCTAATCCACAGCTTTATGGAGAATTGGTGGAGAGAATTGAAAGTTCTGCTTTGTGTGTCTAAAGGCATTTTCTAATATTTCTGGTTTAAAATCTCTAAATCCTGGCATGCTCAATGCTAATTTTTATTCCAGTTTAACTAAAGGAAGACTTAGAATGAATGACCATTTCACAAATTGTGTAATCAGAAAACAGTGTAGAGGTGCCATGAAATACTGCTCCAAAGTGGGTTCTGTTTGCTGCTGGACTACTTGTGTGCTGGATTGAGTCTAAATGTAAGATGAGCTATGGCAGCTAAAGTCATGTAGGAGGAAGTCATATGAGCTACTGAATCATAGCTGCTAGAACTGTGATATTCTGTAAGTGCAATGTACACAGCAGATAATGTGTGTAAATACCTTTGCCCATGGCTGGGATGCTTTTTTGACGGATCAAAGATCCTCAAGCAGTCAGGACTGCAAAACCAATAGCTAAACGACCCCCACTTATTCCTAAACCATGAGTTCTTGTAAAGAAACATCCAGGACCAAGCATCCTTAAAGAACAGACTAGTATTGCCACAGGGGTATCACTTTTCATTTCTTGGTGCTCATACTGTAAGCCAGACCTATTTTATTAATCATGCCAAAATCATTTGCTTTCTTTATCTCCTACCAGACATCTATCTTTTCCTGTGTAAAAGATGTGATCCCTTGAAAAGTTAAAGGTCCAGAGGAAGTCGATATTGAGGATCTCCAGCAGCTTTTTCAAAGCAATAAAAGACACCTCTGAGCAAACAGTCACAGTATGATAAAAATAGAGACAGAAATTAATATAGTCAAAAGCATTAATGACCAAAACTGCATTAGCTGCTGTAGCCTTACACCAAATACTCTCAGCTACCTTTCCCAAAAACACAACATGATGCAAAATGTAGCTAGTTAGTCTCCATGTTTCTTGTCTAATTCAAAGGCCACCAGCTTGATGCCTCTGATTAACAGCACTTCTTCCCTGCATCAATGTTCTTGCCTTCTACTTCCGATATTTGCTAGTGTCTGTGTCCCTGTTGCTGCATAAAAATCATAAAAATCAAGATTATTTTGAAGATGTGATCACCAAAGTAGAAATTGTCACCTGGATTTAGTTATCCTATGTAAAGGCCATGTCCGGTCTTCACAGATGGTGAAACATCGCCCATTGTACATGTCTCTTAAGCAGAATTTGACCCAGAGAATTTAACAAGAAGGTTTTATTTTATCTTCTTTTTTTGTTTGTTTCATTAATTACACAGTGGAATTCACCACTTTTCCCACAAAATACATCTTAAATTTTGTTTATGGTCAGAAGAATAACTATATAAATTTTTTGTATGCAACAGAAATGCACAATGTTTTCATTGAGTTACATGTGCTTTGTGTTTTGAACATAAATAGACTTTTTTCTTCTCTTTATTTCACAGAAACTGATCCATCTAGGAGACAATAAGCTCATTTCTTTTGTGATTCATTCATTATCAACACAGTTGTTAAGTGTTTAGAGTTGCAGATCTTTATTTATTGCAGAAAAAGGAATGAAATTAGTAATAAAAAAATCCAGCTTATATTCCAATTTCTTTTTAATATCCAGAGAGTATTTTTCAGTTTTGTCTTTTATATTTGGCTAGAAATCACATACACATTAAACAGTAAAATCTTACCTTATGATTAATGATAAAAATGTGGAAGATTTAAGAAGCAGAATAAGGAATAATAAGCAGGTCTAATTTATAAATGGAAGAAAGGACAGTTTTCACAATATTTATTTTCAAAGCAAACCCTATATTTTACAAGAATTTAGTGAGGGCTTTTTAGGATGTTCTTATTACTCTTTTAAGTCTCTTGGGCTAACAACAATGTTCTTGGTCTATTAGTTTAATCCAGCTCTAGAAACTAATTTTATACTTGTTACCCATCAGTGTCTTCAGACAGGAAGATTAAACCAAAAACATGGTATGGAAAATCAATGGCTCTGTTGTAACAATACAATTTGCAGTGCAAAATTCACATCCTATTTCCTTGGCAGGGGAGGGATTTCACAGAATCACAAGGTAGGAAGAGACCTTCAAGATCATCAAGTCCAACTTGTTCCCTGACACCTCAACTAAACCATGGCACCAAGTGCCACATCCAGTCTTTTTGTAAACACATCCAAGGATGGTGACTCCACCACCTCCCGGGCAGGCCATTCCAGTACTTTATCATTCTTTCAGTGAAAAGTTTTTCCTAATATCCAACCTATATTTCCTTGACGCAGCTTGAGACTGTGTCCTCTGGTTCTGTCATCTGCTGCCTGGAGAAAGAGACCAACCCCACCTGACTACAGCCACTTTTCAGGGAGTTGTAGAGAGTGATTTTGGTCACCCCTGAGTCTCCTTTTCTCCAGGCTAAACACCCCCAGCTCCCTCAGTCGTTCCTCACAGGGTTTGTGTTCCCAGCCCCTCACCAGCCTCGTTGCCTCCTCTGGACACGCTCAAGCGTCTCAAGGTCCTTCCCAAACTGAGGGCCCAGAACTGGACATAGCACTTGAGGTGTGGCCTCACCAGGGCCGAGTACAGGGGGAGAATGACCTCCCTGCTCCTGCTGGCCACACTGTTCCTGACACAGGCCAGACTGAGAAGGACATCTGATCTGAAACAGATTTCCTTGCTGTTCAACACTCATAGACTGAGCTCACATTAAAAAATCTAACACTGCTTGATTACTTATTAGTTCACCAACCTTCTTTCATATTTATTTTTCTCCTAGTTGATTTTATTTCCATCATTACTTCCTTTAGCAAGGTCTGTTTCTTGGAATACAGGCAACACAGATCAACCAGGACTACAGGATAAATTTATTATCTATGTTAACTGTACCAAGTGATAATCTTGCTGGTATAAATCTTGCGAAAAGTTTGGACTATCAAACATATTTTAGACCTTCAGCATCTATTACTTTGTTTGTTGGTATGCATTTTATCAAAATTGGCGTTAAAATTAGGAAAAATTTATTCCTGTTGGATTTGTATTATCCCAGTCCTGTTTCCAAGGACAGTTTCATGGTTGAGGAGGTTTTTGTTGATTGAAGAGTGTGCATTGAATCTCACAAAAGCCCA
>VZSU01000154.1:2890847-2967352 GCA_013398715.1 Nesospiza acunhae | reverse complement strand
AGGGAAAAAACCTTTTTATGCAAAGCTCCAAAAATGTGCTATACTAACATTTCTCCCAAAAAGTAACATAAGATTTTTATGGCTAATTATGAAGTGTCCAGGAAATGCATTTTTCCTTGTCCAAAGTGAGAGTTTTCTGGAGATTTTCTGTGTCTTAAAAGCCTCCAGCACACGTTGCAGGAAGTGTGATTTTGGTTTCATAGGTAAGACTGTACCTTTCAACAGAACTGGTTAGGTATGTATTAATACATGCCTCGAGGCATGTAAACAGCACACCTATTTCCTTTGCAATCTGAGCATTAACTGAAAAAGAAATAAACCATCCTTCAAGTGGGAAGAGGACTGGATGTTTATTTGAAAGTAATATCTTCAGGGAGCATTAGGTATATGTACCTTTCCATTCTTAAGACAAATACTGTCTCACTTTAAACACATGTGGATAGAACCACTCTTGAAACAAAGCAGTAATTTAATTTTGGGGGTTTCCTTATTTGATTGCAAATTAAATATGATGGTAGAAATGTGCTCCTTAATTGTAACTTTTGTAACTTGTCATTCATGAAGGGTTTAGATAAACAAGTTTCCATGGTATGGGACCAGTTTAAGGCCAGCACCTCTGCCAGCTTTTGGTCTTGAATTCAGTGTGTAGCTCGATTAAATACTAATAAGTGTAGTTCTGTTTGCCAGTTGACAAGCTTGTATTTCAGAAGCAGAAAGAGTGGAGAGAAAAAAACCAACCTTAGCCAACCAACCAACCTTAACCAACCAACAAACCAACTTCAACCAACCAACCAACCAACTAAAGAAAAGCTTTTTCCAATACAAGAGAGATGAAACTCCGCTTTAGAGTGAAAACAGTCATTAAAGCAAATTTGTGAGATTGGAACTTTTTTTCCTGCATTTTCAAGAGGGAAGAGTTTTAGACTTACCTATATTCCACAATAACAGACTGAAAAATACTTGATTTCTTTTCCTAACAAGAGAAAGATATAAGCCACATTTATTAAAATGACAAATAGAATTCATATTCTCTTTTCTTGTTACATTCCAAGCAAGTAATCATGTGTACAAACATTGGCTGTAACTAGGAACTTCATCAAAACCAACAAAATTTACTTGCATTTGATTCCTCTTCATATATTTTCATGAATGGCACTGGTTTAATGGTCCTAAACAAAAATCTGCTGGAAGGAAGCTAAAAGACAACTCTCTGAATAATAGATTAGGTTTAGCAATCTCATTTATAAATTTGTTCATTCTTCCCTCAGCATTACAGAAAATAGCAGCTCACTTTGCTTTTCTTTTCATTTAGAGACTTCTAATTAAGAACTAATTTAGTTGTTTGGGCAGTAGAATAACAGCCTGATTATAAATGTTATAAGCATGTTCAGAACAATTTGTGATGAAATACGTTATTTCTCCACATGTTCAGAACAATACTTAGAGGTTAACTGTATGCTTTCACAATCATAAATGTGGACATCAGTTTCTCTGTGACAGGTTTAAACACAGTATCACCTACATGTTCTTAAATATTTCCTAATTACTAAATGTCTCCTAAATATCTACAAACAACAGCCAGTGAATCTACTTAGCAGATTTTTTATCAGTCTTAAAACATGTTAACTTTTATGTCATGACTATCAGGTGAAAAAAAAATACTGTTTTGAAACCATGAATTGTATAGAGCTATCCTTATGTATGTAGAATATTTTCTTGGGCATCTGAATGTGTCAAAATTAATAATATGAAATAGTAGAATAGTGAGCTTTAGAACAAATAAATCAAGCTCCTATACCTGTAAAAATTGTGAGAATGGTTTAATTACTTGAAGAACAAATACCATATTTGTACTTGTTTAAATAATATTTTGTGTATGTCTTTAATTTTTTTGCTTAGGACTTTTTTAATGTCATGGTTTATCTTTTTATTTATGAAGCCTGAAATGAAATTTAGTAATAGTCAAAATATGTCCCTTAATTTTTGTTCTATGGTATTAATACTATGTAAAAATCAGCAAATTGAAGACACTGTCTTAGTTTTATTAGTTTTTATGATTTCACTGCATCTTTATGTTTTTAAACTGAAAATCCTGAAAATAATTTTCTTAACTTGCATTTCTATTAATTAGTGATGGAATAATGCATTACAATGACCTACTACAGCTATATATCTCTGAAATGTATTTCTAATAGATAATTCTCTGGGAAAGGAAAAGAGAAGTGGGGTTGGGTTCAGAATTTATTCTTTTTATTTTAATATCAAGAGCTATTAATTTTAGGAAGGACAATTGTGGTTTGAAGCCTGATCATATATTATCTGTTTTCCCACAGAAATAATTTGAAAGTAATGACTCTTGATCATTTAGGTTAAGAGAAAGTAATTCTAAGATGAATGCTGAAACTGTCATATTTCAGGGGTTTGGAAAATAACTGCTGAAGAACAACACTGCTCAGATATTAAGAAAGTCTTTTAAAACCCTGTGAAATTCCCATAGAGATTGGAAGGGACCCATCAGGTGGAAGCTTACTGTCAGTACCACCTGTGTTAGAAGAGTTTCTCTGGCTGCAGCATTGCACGCTAGACTACCTAAGGCTTGTTTACCTCTGGGTACAAAATTCTGTAGGGTGTAATAGCAAATTTCATACATACTCATATTGAATGTTCTTCTGATGGTGGCTTGCTTGTTAATGTGACATTCCATAGTCACAGCTATTAGGTTAACAAATTGTGGGCAAGTATCACATATAATCAGCAGCTTCTTTCAAGTTGACTGTGGACCTGTGTACTGTGCTCCTAAATCAAGTAGTTCTTTTTATTTTGCACACTTTAAGTACTTGGAATCCACTAAACCCACAGCAAAATAGCAAAATTTAGTTAGCATGCATGCACAAGTTTCCTTTCTCTTTTTTTTTTTTAATTAAGCACTCAGACCTACTTCAAACGTAGCACAAATATGCAAGTCAACTTTATGATTAATAGCTTCAGACTCAAATGTGCTTTTATTTTTGGTCTTCATGGAGAATCTACCATTTCCTCTGAGATTTTTTCAACAACTTTAGCTGTATTTAAAGTTAATGAGCTTTTTCAATTAAAGCTTCAGATATTTAGCCTTTGGATAACATTTAGATGAACCAGGGTGTATCTAATTATGTTGGGTGAATTCTTAAGAGGCTCTGCATATGCTTCATTCATAACAAGCACATTTTATGTTGTGGGCACGTACTGGACTTCAATCTAGACTGAATGCAAATCACCCTTGTGAAAACAGTGTTACCAATAGGTCTGAGAGTTCGAGGAATGACTGCACTAGCAAATGCCCTTGAGAATGTTCAACATCAACCATTCTGAGTGGCAGGGAAACCAGGACTGCCATTAGGGTAAAAACTAAACAAAGAAAAGAAGGCCGGGTAAGGATTTAAGAGCATTGTCTAAACTGGGCAAAACATGTCAGAACAGCATATTGAAATCTTACTGCTTGCTTATAGAAACTAGTGCTGAAACCAACAAAGGAATTTAACTAAAACCCCCAACAGTTTAACATGATAAAAAGGAGAGCGGGCGGAAACTCTGTGGTTTTCAAATTGTGTACTTTGGTTCAGATGTAATGTGGAGGAAACTCAGCTTTACACACTGGATTCCTGGGAAATAATATCTTCTGCTGGGGGAGTCCTTTGTTTCTAATCACTCTACCAGACTGCTGGGTGCAGAAGTTATCACACAAGATAGTCTGACTAAACTAGAAGACTGGCACATGAAATTAAATTGTTGACTTTTATTCAGAGCAGACATTTAAACTTATCTCATCTGTAACTTTTACAACCCTGAGAAGATCACCTATAGTGTCCCATTCTTGAGTCACCATGTGAACAAAAAGAAGGCCTTACATCTATCAAACACCAAATGTGAGGATATTTGCTGGAGTAAAGGCCTTGCCATAAGGGAAGAGTAAGATAAATACCTATCTTAGCAACTAATAAATAGTATTAAACTACAAAATTAATCTCCAAACTGCGATTTTAAGATTTTAAACCTAGAGACCTTGGTTGAGCAATGGCCTGTGTATTCAGCCATTCTAATGCATGGCTGTCCAATTGTCTGGTAGAAATGCCTTCAAATAACAACATTCCAAAACCCCAGCTCCCTTCTGTAAGTCTGTGTTTTAAACACATAAATATAAGTCTCTATGGATCTTTATCTAATGTTCCACGTGCATGGTTTTCTCAGCTCTGCTCTGTGTCTCTTTGCAAGTTGTTTGAAGGCTGGTTAGATAGACTTAGAACACTCAGGGTAGTCTCCGACTAGTCTGGGCAAACTTTTTGATGGGGCAACCTGTTAGTATAGAAAGGGAAATGAGTTTCAATTGTTTATCCTCCCTAGAGAAATGTTGATAAAAGCATATTATCTTTTGCCTTTATCAAATTTTCTCAAGTTGACCACTGGCTGCAAAACAGACAGATTCAACAGCTAAGACAGACCAAGAAACAGAACAATGTGATGCTGCAGCATTTTTTCCAAGCACTCTTGATAAAGAGAATTCAAAGGCAAGGACAGAATTTCAATGGCCATAACTGTCATAATTTTAATCTGACTAAAAGAACTACCACTAAAGTTCCTGGTCTCATTTCTGTCTTCCATCCAATCCTGCTTAAGAAAAGCACTAGAGAAGCTGTACTAGGATACAATTCTAAAGTCAGCACTTGTAATGCAGCTTTCTGATACTGCTGCAGTGAATGATTAAAGAAGAAATTGCTGTCTTTGTGACTGAAGCCTCTGTCTAAATCAGAGCAAAACTGACAGCTGTTTCTTCAAGATTATTCTTACAATATATCTGCTCCAAAAAGAAAACTCCACTTTTCTCTTCAGCAAATGTTGCATTGAAGTGGAAATGTAGCAAAATTCCAACTGAACTTGGCAAAATTGTGAGAGTAAAGGTATTTGCCTTAGGAACAAAAATATCCACCATGTTCTCAGCACAAAAGCATAAAATGGCTGTTTTCCTTCCACCTGAATTTCCTGTGGTTTCTGTTTTGTTTCATTAAAAACAAAGTAGAAAAAATCTTGGAGGCTAAAAAACCACACTTTCATATTATTTATTTTTTGAGGATACTTTATACATAGCATAATCCAGATCCAATGTCACACTTCTGCTTTTTATCCATGGAATAACAGAGCCTGTATCACTAGCACTGACTTTTCATTGCTAGGTAACAAAGCCATTTTTGCTTGGCAGACATGGTCACAACGTAGGCATGTTCAGGGACTGCCCCAATGGCAGGAGATGTATTTGTCCTGCAAAGCCCCATCCTGGACAGTTAATCCAAAGGCAGCACTTGAGTGCACACTGGGTGCTAGAGCCAGGCTTGGGCGTTGGAAGGGAATGTCTTACACTAAACTATATTTGAGAAGCCACAGTCTTAATTTGTATTTGTAGTCATAATCACTGATTTGGCTTTTTGAAATGCTTCATGTGACTTGATTGGTTTTAGGAGCTACTTGGCTTTAACTGCGCTGGAAGCAGAAATACATTAAAACAGCAAGCCCAGTTGGAGTTACAAAAAATTGAAAAAGGTGCTTTGAGAACTTACCAAGATACCTTTGTCACTGGTTTTGGGCTCCTGTCCCAATGACTTCAGCTTGAAAGTATTAAAATTAGTTCCTTATACATGCTTTGCAGGTGAGGGGTTTTTTGAGCTTTAATTTGCTGCTTGATTTGCCCCGGGATTTTCAGGTGTTGCATGAGGGAGTAAAGAACAGAAAGTACCTCAGTTCTTGGTTGTCAGCCATTGGATGATGGCCACAGCATTATTAAACCATCCAAGCATGCTGGGTCTCAACCACAAAATTTAATTTTCCCTACTGCAGGGACTAATCAACTACCAGAGGCACTAAGTCCTAAGGAGACTTTTTTTTATCTTTTTTTTTCTTCTTTCAAAGACTGAAACACAGTTAATTTTCCAGTTTCGTCTATCCTCAGGCTTACAAACAATGACAGAAATGCAGCTTGATGAGAAGCAGATAAAAATTAGAAATTATGCTTATGTTATGACATAAATTAAAGAAAGATGAAAGGTTTAAATAATTAACAGCACCTCTACAAGTCAGATAGAAAGACCCCAGATTCCCTTAAGTAAAGGAAAATAAAAGGACAGAAAGGGGAATAAAGCAGGCTGAGAACTATCTGCAGCTACCTCTTGCTTCACGTGAAACTGAGAAGGAAAGTTTGTTCTTAGTGTGATTGTTCATTTCCACAAAACCACCTCCTCTGGCAAACTAAATTCACATTTTTAAGTCTTCAGAAGGCATTTACAGTAAACACACATTTGCACCTCAAATTTGGTATTCCAAGGAACTATTTGTCATGAATTCATGGCATAATAGTCTTTTAGCTTCTTAAGCAGTTGCTAAAATACTGTTTTTTTCAGGAAATCTATGTGTATGTTCTCCACCCTAGAAATGTGACTAGGCAATTGAACCATTTATATTTCATTTACTGAGAAGTATACGGTTTCATCCAAAGAAGGGAAATCTGTGAGGGAAGTAAAGACAGCAGCAAAGGAAAGAAATACTGCAGCTCTGCACAACCTTAATATTAATCTACATTGTTTTTAATCATAGAAACTGTTTCTTGGAGTTCTTCCAGGAAAGGGGAGCAGGGGGGAAACTCCACAGGGAAATAATGATACCTTAAAATCTACCAATACTGAAGATAAAGGCTGTACTATGCACATGTTAAATTTATCAGAAAAAGATGGTTGCGAGGAGCAGTTCACATGACTAAGAGAGAATTCTTTCAAAATGATGGCTATTCAGGCTTTATAAGAAACATTAGCTTAAAATAAATTTGGAAGTAGAAGAAAGTTCCAACCAAAGAAAACAATTATAAATATTCTTAATTGCCTGGAAATAATTTTTCATACAAAATTGGACTGAGATACATTTATACAAAAGCTTCAGATGTGTTGATGTTGTAATGCCTTTTAGGAGCCAGCATATTTGTGCACAGAGTGTTCCAATAACACATGGCAGAAAAGGATATGACTTTCACTTTTATCTTCTGTCTCCCTTCCTCACGCCATTCTCCTCTACTTTTTTTCACTTCACTTTTCTCTTTCCTTTCTTTTTTTTTTTTTTTTTTTGATTTTGCAGGGCAGGGGGGAGCATAAAATAACTGGAAGACACAGTAACTGCTACTCAGTGTATTTTATTATTTCAGGAATTCATTCCAAGATGGGCTGCAATTACGTCTAAAACTTGAGAATAATGGGCTATTGACATGTATATAGTTTTAGAAATATAAGACCTCATTTTCTCAGCTGGAATTTTCCCACAATGTGCATTTGCATTACATTAGAGATGCTCTTTCTTAAAAGAGCATAGCGTATTCAGACATTTTGACATTATCTGGGTCAGAGGCAATATTTAAAAGCAATAGCCCTACATCCACCGTGAATCTCTTAGACGCACACACAATGCATTAGTGAAAATGAGGGGGAAACTGAGAGGTTCTCCGTATTAAGCTATAGTTTATGACATACCTGCCTGCACCAGACATTAATCTGCAGGAGATGGATTGTCATGGTCATGGTCCCCTGCTCTACTCCAATTGCATATACATTACCTAAATTGAAATCTGCACTTCTTCACACCATGAGCAGTTTGATGTGACCTAGAAATGGTAGGATGCATAAACTAGCAGTTTTCATGGTGCATATAATCATCTCTATTTTCCCTGTATTTACCTACATGTACAGCAGCTGCAAGTTTTTTCTTCTGGCTTAACAATGAGGACTTTATTTTCCTTTAGCTAAACTAAGGTCTAGTTAGTTTGTCAGGCTCAAAATTGCATGGCAGTGGTTAGGGATAGAAGGAATTCAGTACCTTTCTTGTTCCCAGAAGTGCCTAAGACATAACAAGGAAAGAATGCAGAAGTTTTTCACCTGTTACAATTGTTGTATAAAGCCCTTACAATGTATTCTTTGTCATCTTCCAAGAATGGGTCATTTATGATGGTAATGCTTATACAAGTATGTTTTATGAATAGAAAGATCTGTGTAATTGGTGTGGTATTACAAGTGAAAACCCATGCATGTTGCACAAGATGTATTTAACTTTCTAATTCACCAATTGCAATATTTTCAGATATCAGATGTTTAATTTGTCCTTCATTGACACATTCCATTCTAAATGAAAAGGGCTCCAAATTAGTACTACCCAGCTGTATTTACTGAGATATCAAAGCCAGAGTACAATATGGAGTTTTCTTCCTTTCTCTTTTCATGTCTCTTTTCTAATATTTCTCCCCACTCCCACTTCCATCACCACCACAAATTTTCACTTTTCAAATTCCCCTATTTTAATGATATTCCTCTCCTCCCTTCTTAAAAATCAGACATCACCTTTGTTGCTCTCTTGGCCCTTGACTTTTTCTAATCCTGGCCAATCCCTAGCACACAATGTCTTTCCCTTCACTTTTTCTGCTGCCTTCAGTTGTTTTTTCACAGCCTCTCCTCTCTTCTTGTTTTCCTGTTCATTCTACTGTATCCCTTTCTAAGCAAAAACCCACAACTGTCAGTCCCTTTACCTCTTTCTTTTTCCTATCTTTTAACTGAACCCTGGATTTTCTTTGATAAACAAGTCCTTCTTAATCGCCTGTCCCCACCTCTCCTCCACCAGCTGGCAGAAGGATATTTATCTTGCATTCCAGTGTTTGAATTTCCAGCTTTCTCTTCTCTAGAGCTGTTGAGCCAGCAACCATCAACAAGAAAAGCTTCTTAGCAGAACCACAGAAATATGTCCAATAGCAGATGGCAGTCCCCTCCTTGACTTCTGGAAAAAAGAAAACCCTAAAGTCAGCAAACTTGTATGGAAGCTCTAAGGAGGACATCCCAGGAGACTGAAGCTTGTCATTCTTCCAATTAGGTAAGGAGGCTAGATGGGATATGTAGAAAGGACAAATTGGGATGTCCTTTTCCCTGTCTCAGTGTCCAGAAGCATCACTTTTCTTCCAACCTCTGCCAGAAAGTTCAACTACCTCTTCCTTGTGTTTGGAACAAACCTAGGCAAAGGTATGTATTAATCTTCTGGGGAAAGGATTTGTTGACTCCTAGAACAGCAGAGAGGGAAGACTTGTTTACATACAACGTTGGGTTCCCTGCTCCACCAACACGTGAGAGTCTGCATCACAGTTTTCTTTCCACAAGGCAGAACAGCTCTCACCGGTCTCTCTCTCCTAAGTGGAGAAGGTGTGAGAAAGTGGGAACAGATGGAGCAGTACTATTTTTTTCCACAGCAAGTAGGCAGTTTCTGTTCTTTAGTCTTCCACAAATTTAGCTAGCTGGCAACCACTGTGCCTGTGAACAAGCATTCTTACTAACTAACACATTTATTTCCTATGCTGCGTCCCATTAGACTAGATAAAGTGGTTACACGTTGCTCCACCATGAAATACCAACACTTAGGCTGCCAGGTTATGCTAGGAAGCACAAACTGTCTCTGTTTTTCATCACATTTTCTTGCAGATGAACTCAATACCTGATGCTACACCCAGACCTGGGAGAAAATACAATTTCTATGTATTGTATTGTAATACATAGATTTCTATGTATATATATACATACAATTTCTATGTATATGTATTCTATTAGTAGTACTACTCACCCCAATGCCTTTGTGATGAAAATTAACCCCTTTAAAGAAGTTATTGAGATTTTAAACATGATTTTGTGGATTTAACACATGACAACTAGTGTTTTAAATAAAAACTGTGGCTTAAAATGTCACAGTGAGAAACAAATTGACTTGAAAAAGGAAAAATGCAAGGAATTGTATGATAGTGACTAAAAAACAGCAGCGAATGAAGCAGGAAGTGACAGTGGTAATTAAACAGAAACTAGAGGTATATAAATTAAAAAGCCTTCATCTTAGTAAAATTCTTTTTTTTCAGATTGAGAAGGAAAAGAAAATATTTTATCATTGTTTTTAGGACTTTGTAAATCCAAATTGAAGTAGAAAGATCTGTTCATAAAATGTAAACAACACAAATTGGAGGGAAATTCCTATATGACATGTTGTGTAAAGAGAAATTCTCTGATATTCCTGGGATTAAGAGATATCCCAAACATACAGCAAGGTTTTAAATTGCTGATAAGCAGCAACAGCAGATTATTTTGGCAGCTGTAAAGCAGGTAAATAAATATTTCAATATTTTTGTAGCCTAAGCACTTTTGCTTGATCAACAAGATGGTTTGGGAAATTCATATGATCTGACAAAACAGAACTTGAGTTCTTTGTCACCTGTACTGTCTGATATGGCATCAAAAAAAGTTCTGATTGAGATTAAACAACACATCACCAAAGATCTCTGAGGATGACAGTGTGGCCTGTCTGTTGTCTGCTTTGTGCTTGAATCAGTGCTCCAGGAAATATGAGCACCATTTCTTCATGTAATTTTGCTCCAGGAACAGGTCTTTTTGCATTTAGCATATGAACAACTCTTCCTTTTTTGTCTAAAATTATTTCTTATGGTCAGGAGTTTTCCAAGTCCCTTCTGCCCTCAGATGTTGCCAGAGTTTTACTGGCAACTTGGACCTCACTTATGCTGGCTTTGCTTGATTTTTCTTTCTTCCTTAGCCCCTTCACTGCTTAGTCTCATAGTGACTGGGGCATTTTCTCTTCAATAATCAGTTATTGCTTCTTTTAAAAGTAGAATCTATTTGCTATATGTTGAAAACAAAAAATTATGCTCTGATCATTCCTTAAGCATATTTATAATGTAAAACTCATGGAAACGTGGTTTAGGGCACAGTTAATCAAAGCCAAAACTGCTACAATAGGTAGGATTTAGGCAGAGGTATTATGACCATGATTAAGTGCTACTAAGACAAACACTTGAGTCTGGTTGCATTGTAGTTTGAAAATAGAACTTTTCCCTTGTGCAAATGCAGATACAACTGATGCGGGAATAAGTTTTCCAATTTTTGACAAACACATCTTTTATAGGCAGACACAATTCAAAAAAACTAAACAAAAAGTATTTTCCACAAGAATGCGCCTGTCTCGGTGAAATTGCAAATACAGGATATTGTTTGTTCTTTGAAATAAAATTGAAATACCCCCAATGAAAAACAAAAGTTAGATCGGCTGGTCATTTACCTGATAAAAGGAGACATTTACCTGATGAAGGGAGATGTGGGAATTCAAATCATGTCCACCTCATAAACAGCTCAGCTGTCTGAATCACAAGTAGTGGACAGTTTCCAAACCAGTTCTACTGGGATGTAAAACAAGAAAATGTTGAGGGAATCAGCAGATAAACTTAGTTGCTGGGAAATAGTCAAGGTAGTTGGCTTATTATTTTCTGTGATAATATCTCAAAGATACTGCTGAATGAGTTATTAAAATCATGTGTATCTTGAGAAGTGTAAAAATATACATCAATTAAAATGGGAAACTTAAAATTACCGATACTTCAATATTTTTTCATGTCAAAATAACTGACAAATTTCCAATAATTATGATCTTTATTCTAACATTTTGCCAAGAAATTAATAAAATTAACATGAAAATCATCTTCTGTTTTGTATAAACTTTAACGACAAATTGGAAGTGCTGATACTTTCTGACATCTTCTAACAGCTTTATCTGGATAAAGATATTTATCTGGATGGGATATTTCATTAGCATACAGACATCACCCAATCTTGTAAGTTTGTCATGATTTTGAAAAAAATTGTAGACAATGATTTCCAAACTCTAGTTAAATCATTCTTTGCATTACAACAGTCAGCACCATTCTAACGGTTTGCAGTGTAGTAAAATATTTGTAGATATTTCAGCTGAGGAGAATGACAGGCCTTCCTACAAACCATAATCCTGAAAGTCTTTTGTGTCCAGAGTCAAAGGCCTATTGCACTCTTCCATGGGGACTTCACATTTCCCATCTGAGACGACCTTAAAATGAGATGCCAAGAAAGAATCAAGCAAAGATACGCATACAGGTACATATCTATATACGTATCTACATGTCTAAATCCATACATGTGGGAGTGCAAAATCACACAACATACACAGAGAGAGAGCACAGTTTGTATTTGGAAAATATCCTGTGGCTTCTCATTTTAGCATTTGATTCCACAGCAGTAGCCACAGCTAGAACTGCAAAGAGTTACAGGTTTGCAGTCCACTGTAGATAAGAGCAACACTCTAAAGTCATTCTTGTCAGAATTTCCATGTAGAGAGTTGCTAAATCATGTCTGATCACATTTTCTCTGCTTTATAAGGGATTGCAATGAAAAGCCACCTTATTCATAAGCTATTCATACACAACAGCCAAAATCTTTGAGCTTTACAATTATTGGCCAAACAGGGAGCGGAAAACTTAGAAGACTAGTAAAAGAATAATTAGCATTGGTAGACTTAATTGCTAAAATTATTTCCCAGTGGCAGCTCGCAAATGTAGCTGCTAAGACCATAAAAAGCAAAATGAGAAACTGCTTTTACAGAAGTTATTGAATAGATAGATAAGAATAAAAATCCATCAGTGTAAGAGTGTGCGGCAAATAAGTGTTCAGACAAGTTCACCTAAAATTCCTGTCTCAAGGAATACTATGCAGTTCCTTAAACCCCTGCTAGTGTGAGGGAATAGTATGCATTTCCTTAAACCCCTGCTAGTGTGAGGGGATTTGACTTCCACTCATCTATTCCAACACCAACTTAATCACTGCAAAAACAACAAAAAGGCACAAACAGAAATCCTGAATATAGTGCATTTCAATGCACTTTTATAAATAAATCAGATTTGGATCTAAACAAAAACACAGACAGCATCTCAGCCACACTACATTGAGTCATAAGATGAATATTTATACTTACAAGTGCTGGTCTGACTGATAAATGAGACCAAACATGAAGGATAAAGAACTATAATTTCAAAATAGGTATGTCATATCTTTCTTGAACAGTAAAATGATTAGTCCAATATAATTGTCTACGTAAGGTCATTCACAAAATGGTGAAATACAAAGTAGATATTCCAGTCTGCTCCATATTCCGGAACTGATTTTCTACAGAGTCTTTCCTTAGCTGATAACATTTTAAAATTAGATCTCTAAGAGAAGATTATATCTGCCAGACTCTGTGAGTACTGCACACTAGGTCTTCTCTAAATTGTATTACAGAAGAGGAATAAAACCAGATGGGAACATGAAAATAGGTCTGTAGTTGTTTTGGTTTTTTTTGTTTTTTTTTTTTAAATATGTTAAAGACTTAGTTTATAACTTACATTTGAAGGAAAAATATCAGAAGAGGTCTTCAGCCAAATATGATTATTTGGGCCCAGACAGTTTCAGATGAACAGACAGACAGTGATCTGGAACTAGAACTGGAACCAGGCTGGAGCATCAAGCTTGGAGTATGCTGGTAAACCACAGGAGGAACTGGATCAGACAGAGGATGCTAGGCTACAGTAAAGAGGGAGGCGCCGAGAAACAAGTGTGCTTAGGGTATGAGTTTGTCAGATATAGAATCATCATTAAGTTTGAGACTAGAAGGAGAAATAAGAATTTTATATGTGAAGATAAGAAGGAGTACTAGAATTGCTTAGTCATGGAGAAGTTATCTTCTGGAGGGAGTTCACTCGCTATAGTAGTGCAAGAACAGGAATTGAAACTGATGCGGCTCACCTGACTTACTGATTTCTCAGGAGCCACCTTAGCATTAGGATTCATCTAATTCCTGGGGCATGTCCATGCCTGGATTTACAGCCTTTATTAAAAGGTGTATTACTATGCCTTCAGTGTTATTTTTAAAATTTTTTTCTTGTTTTTTTTTTTCTTTTTTTTTCTTTTTTTTTTTGTTGTTACTGCAGAGTCTGCATTCAGATGATGTAAAACAACAGCAGATCAGTCTCTGTATATCTAAGGAACTCACTGTTCTTAAAACTATACACTGGCCATGCCTACCATTTCTAACTTATTCTTTTTATAATGGAAGGAAGCTGATGAGGAAAATTAGGTATATTAGATATACCTGGCTACGGAATAGACCAAATAGCAAAATTTACAACTCCTGGTTTTATTATTGGTTTTTGTTATTCTCTATCTGTGCATTAGCTGTTCTGCTTGCCCAGCAGTAGAGAAACAGTGTGTATCCTGGAGAACAGCCATCTACATGTTACCTATGAACACTCTGAAAAAAACCCACAGAAGCAGTGGGTCCTTTTGAGCCTTTCTCCACGAGTTTCTGGTAGTTCTATATCTCATCTTTTACCATCCTATGATATACCTCAGAGAACTTGCCACGTCTGTGTCACCTGAAGGACACATCTTTGCATAGCTTCATTTCCATCTTCCACCTCCCCCACCCTGCCTTTTATTATTTTGAAAAGAAAGAAAAATATTTGTGATGTTCTATGGAGATCAGCCTGCATCTAGTACTCATTTCCCCAAAGTCGAACTCAGTTTTTATAGGTAAATAAACCTACACTTTCAATTAGAGTATCATTTTATTGAGGTCATGGAAAACCAAGGTGGGGCCAGGGGAAAAATTTTTTCATGTTTTGAACAAACATGCCCAAAACTGGCCTATGCTTCTAAGCAGAATTTCTCTCGAAAGAAAAACACTGTGCTTGTTATTAAAATCTGGGGGATTTGCAGCCATAACCACATCACCAAAGACTTATGGAGTCCAACAACATGAAAAGCTAGAGACAGAGAATGTCCTTACAGACATGCAATCAGAAAATGTGATTGAAACACAGGAAACATAAAGCAGACAGAAAATGGCAGAACAGATCTCACTGAGGACTCTGCAGCTCTGCTCACGCTACAGAGCTACCGTCACAAAGGATGGGAGGGAGAGGGATAATGTACTCATCAGTGAGTTAGGGCAATGTCAACTCAAAAAGACAGGTATTTTTATTTCTGAAATAGTTTTAAACTGGGTAATAAGAGCTATGGTGTAGTTTCATAAAGACTAGCTAAAAGCAAAATCTCAGCCATCCTGAAATTAAGAGAAATTGTCTTTATTCTTTTCCACCAGACCAAATTTCATCCTGGTGTAATGCAAAATTCCTTTTCCAGTCTAGCATCTATGATTTTTTTTTCTATTCCAGTTGTGGTTTTGGAACAATTATTCCTTTGTGTTTTGTCTGGCAATTACTTGCATTTTGCCAGCAATGGTATATTTATTGCTATTAAAGAGCTCTATACTTTTTGCTGCTGCTCTACTATGAAGATATTTTTTCCCACCAAAGCTTTTGCCTGGACTCATCTATTGACTATTTCCCATCCAGGCACCTAAATCACTGTTCCCCTAGTGTTTTCTGAATAAAAAAGGACTTCTTGTCAGGCGCTCTGTTTGTCCATCTTGCCATGAGTGGGAAGGTGAGTAGGAGGTAAGTCTTCAGTCATCCCAGCCCTCTCAGATGCAGCTGTCTACAGGCTATATAACATCACTACATAATTTACCTTTTAGCAGTAATTTTAATTTGGATGAAGTTCATATTTCTCATGAGTTATTAGCTAACTTCAAAAGCAATAGATTCACAGTCCCCTCAAGACATAAGGACTGTTACACAATTACAGAAGCTATCACAGAGGACACAAGGTATTTAACAAGTGGCATATCCTAAGGTATTTTTTTTACATTATTTTTCTTCAGTGAGGATAAATCTTGACAGTGAGTAATTCACAGTCAATATGTCCTTAGGAATAAATAGTTTCTCCTTTTCACAGGCAGAGTAGCCTATGGAACAGGTTAACAGTAATCAGCAAAAAATTGTTCCTTTGGGGAATGATTGTAATGTAATACTACTTTTTTCAAGAGAGCAGTTTGGCAATCCTGAAACTTTAGCCTTTATTTCTAGTTATAAATCAGAGAACCATCCCCTTACACTGACAGTTGCTATATAAAATCTGTTTCTTACAAGTTTTTAAGTGGTCCGGTGTATGAAATCGAAGAAATTGCAGGACACATAAATTTAAGGTTTTATATTCAAGTCAATGACTTGCATTTAACATTATGCAGACAGGACACTGAAGTGTCAAGGCTGAAGGTAACAGAGCCATAGTAACAATTATTTTAATTTTTCCTTCTTCTGCCTGAGATGGTGTAGAGACATTTACATCTAGTGTGACAAAAACACTTTTAAAGATCTAATTGAAAGATAAGAAATACTTCAGACATAAACAATCCTTGTGTATGGATTTGCAAGTGAGCTATCAGTGCTCTGATGCAGATTTATTAAAGAAGCCACAGAATTTCCCTGTTGCAGAGGCCAGAAACTGCTCAATAGTTAAGACCTCAAAACAATGGTAACAAAGGATTAGGAGTCAACATGGGCTTTCAGTGAGTTGTGTCCACATTGCACTTTCCAAATGAGAACTCAGAGCTGTAGAAGAACAGCATAAGTCCTTTCCAGTATACTATGTCCCTAAAATATTAGTGTGATGACTAGGATAATCCACCTGTGGAAATAAACAAGAGTGTGCTTCCAAAAGTGATGGAGGAATTTGCTGGGGATGTGAGTCTTCACAGGTGACAAACATTTTACTACTAATATCTCACTTTTCATTGCACCTGAATTTCTACCTATTAACAGTTGGATATTCCTTATATAAATCTGAATGGTGGCTCTGTTCTCTGCATTTCACTTTTCTTTTTAATTGGCTGAAATTTGGCAACACAATCCTGGAACAATCTACCAACACTTCAATGACTTCTGGGAAATTTTTTAATGTAAGAAAAAAGTGATTTCACATCCACTACACATGCTGTGGTAATATCCAATTAAAAAAAAAATCTCATTGCTTGAGGAAAGTGTGGAAACATGGAAACTTTGTTGGAATAATCCATTTACACAAATAAAGATAAATGTATCTGGTTTTGCCCTTCCTTCAGAGTCTTCTGACATAGAAGTCAGTATGACCACCACCCTGGGCCCAGAGTTATGAGGTCTGTTCAGGGCCATCCCCACCTCCTGCTGATCCATGGACTAACCTCTATGGGACCTTAGCTGTATCTGGAGGTTAGACCTCACAGGACTCACCATGGGTCCTGGCCCCACAGCCAGTATGGCTCATTCATCATTGTGTCCCATGAAGCTCATTTGTCAGGGACTTTGTCCAAAATAAGTCCATGTCACAGCATCAGCTCACAGCCCCATTGAGCTCACCTTAACCCATTGCACCCAGAGCAATGCCTGCCCCTCACTTCAGCAAATGCTTTAATGAGGATCTGATGAAGGGACCAAGGTTTAATCTTCAATGCTGTGTAATGCCTCACCTGCATGGCAGGCACTAGCCCATCCTCAGCAGTAATTTTCTGCCCCGGCAATATGGTCAGCCAGGTGTCCCCTCAGGCAAAGGGCAAAAACCCCTGCCCCAAGCCCCAGGCTCACTCTTCACTACTCTGGAGCAGCACTTTGGAAACAGCAATCTCACAGCCATTGCTGAGACTTCCTTGCTAGAGCTCCAACAGAGTGGCCAGTTAGTCACCAAGGACATTATCCGGTCCATGGAGCTGGTCATGGGAACTGGCTGGCAGGGACCAAGTCCTTGTAGTCCACTACATGCTATCACTGAGAGTCTCAATTTCCAGATGGACAGGATAGAGTACCATGGAGCTTGTGAGAACTCCTGAACCTGTCACTTTGGAGAGGTACATGATGGCATGTAAGAGAGCGCACCAGAGCCCTTGGGGATGCCCAGCCACAATTTCTTCTACTTACCATGCACAGAGGAAAAGCCCATGGAGGCAAGAACCACCCAATCTCATCCCATATCCCAAGAGTAGGGAGGTGGGTGAGGAGGAAGATAATGCTTTGGCTCTGTTGGGAAACACCACTAGAACAACCTTCATGCCCAGACCATTGCAAAGACAGTACTGGTTGGGAGGCATCTGCACCAGCACCCTGCCACACAATACTCTTTGTCTTATGCTTTTGGGACAAAAGCACTGTCTAATCCACCGTGTCCATAATTCTGTGGCCTCCAAATAGATACGAATGTCCAGATATTTATTTGGCCCTACAACATACCTCAGCCAAGTTAATTGCTATGAGTGGGAACCCATAGCGGAGATATTCTGCTTACAGTAACCTGTGGGACCTGGACAGGCAGAGACTGCTGTATATCCCCCTCTACACTGTTATCCTCAGACTGCCTTGGCTGGAGGAAGCAAACCCTTATCACTGACTGCTGGTTGGGATCCTTGTGCTCTCGTGTCATTATCCCCAGCTCCTTATGGTGCCAGCCCAGTTTTTCTTCTTTCTGACTTAGAAGAGTTTCTTTGCCTTCAAGCTTTGGATTTGAAACCCATTCAGTGAAAATAGCAACCAAAATTAGATGATTGTCCTCTCACTATCACTCATTAAATAGGCTCTTGGGTTTTGTCTTCTTTCCAAAGGATAATTTACTTGTCACAAATTCACACCTTCAGATGTCAGTCTTCTCATTGAGAAAGAGCTGAAAGATCTTGAAGAGTGAAGTGCCATTTCACTGTAAATGCTCCATAAAGCCTGAGCTCCACAAAAGACATGATGGTATTCTGACATTGTTGTACCCATGCTATACTCTCTCTGTGGATATGTGGCAGACTGGCAGTCTCTGAGCGCTGAATTTTCCAGCTTCTTTAAAGAAGCTCTTTCTCTCTGCCCAGTAACTTCGTGGGCAATTACTGAGGTCAGAGGGCTTATATACCTTTTCTCCCCTTCCATGCAAAGGTTAATGGACAGTTTTTATCTGGTTTTAGTGTTGTATGGTGACTACAGCAGAGCCTAGCATTTGACCAGCATGTGTGAATTTAGCACTTGGTTTACTTGGAACACCATGTCTACAGACATCTCTTGGACAGAGATAATTCACAGAACAGTTCTCTCTGAAATTTTCAAAATTCAAAAGGAAATAACAGAAAATTTTTAGATAGTTTGCAAAAGAGTAAAAATATGGAATATTTGAATTGGATATTGATATGAACCTGCATGTGTTTATAACCTAATAGTCACATTTCAGCATGTTTCAGTGTGCTTTCCAGGCAGTATCAATATTCAATCAAATGAGAACTTAATGATTAGCCTCTTTGAATCTCACCATTTCCATGAGGTAAGTCTCTAAATGATAGGAGATGGTTCTTTTACTCAGTTCCATGAAGTTATGTGTTTTCTTTAACACAACCTCCATTTCTTTAATTAACCTTTCCTCTCTGGAAGTAATTGTCTTTCCAGAACCACTATAGCCAATTCTCTATGATGGTTCCTCAGTAGCACGCCTAGAACTGCAAGTGTTGTACTACAACCACTGAGAATTAAACTTGTGATATATTCATAGCTGGCATTGTTTGCTACATAAACACTAGACTCAGACAAAAAAAAAAAGGCTAAATATCTGTGACACACAGAGTAGACAGGACAATAACACCACAGATCTACAGCTGACATGTATGTCTATGGAAACAGAAGGTGAAAATCTGATGCAGATTATGTAATTACTAGGTTGTTATGTGCAGCTGGTTAATATGCCTACTCTATACACGTACAATCTGGTTATGTGCAGCTGGTTAATATTCCTACTCTATACACATACACAAAAATTATTCCATTTTTTCTTCTAGAAAATTCCTGGTCACCAATTTATTAATTGGTCTTTAGTCTCATTGCTATTTAAATTTTGGTCAGAAAGAATTCATCCTCAGGAACTGGTGTGCTGTCTGGTTTCTGTTTAATAAAAATGATTGAAATTGATTTGAACAGTTTTCTTAGCTGGAGAAAAACCAAAACCATTTTATTCTGGACAGATTTTGAATATGGTACTATTATTTTTTCCCCTCTGGCTAGAAAATAGCCTCATTAAGAAAAAAGAATTGTTACAGGATCTTAATAAAGCTGAAGTTTCTGTGACTGATTTATTTATTACAAAGAGTAAATTCATTTAATGACCATGCAAATTATCTTCTTTTTTTTTTCACATTTTATTTTATACTCAGCTGGTGTATTAAATAGAGCAAGCCTGAACCCTTCCATCTTTTTGACAATGGCAATTTTATAGCTGTCTTCATAGTAACAGATATAAGCAGAACTCTTCAGCTGGAAATTTGAATACACTTTAAGAAAAGTATATAAATTCTATTTATTTTTCCTCACAGAATCCTACAATTCATGCTCTTGTAACACAGAAATTTATGGTACTGTCCATTTACATTATATTCTGATCTAGCTCCTGTGTAACCTTACAAGAATGCTTCCACAGGATGCACTGAAGTACAAAACTACCACAAAACCAGATCCAAACATTCCCAAGCTTTGAAAAAGTTTGGAACTTTTTCCAAATTTTTGACTCAAATCCATCTGCAGTTAAACTACAAAATAATGTCTTGGTTGCATCTTAGACTGCAGTGTGTATTCTAATTATGCAAAACTTTAGCAAAGAAAATTAGGCTAATAATGACATATAAGGAGCTGTTATTACGCCAAAGAAAATACTACATGATTTTAATTGGCAATTTATTTTAGAAAGCCTATTGATATGTTTTGACATCAGTGAATGTTCCATTCAAATTTGTATTTTATTGTTTATACTACTATTTCTAAGATAACTGGTTAAATTTAGGGAGACAATCACTATTGCTCTTTCAGTTTTTATCTTTTTTTCTTGAAAACTCTGCTCACATATAAGACATAAATGACCACCTTGCCAATTCTGCTCTGTTTTCTGAGTAGGATCACTTCTTCATTGTTCTGAGTTTGAAATAATTATATCAATATGAAGAAGATAGATTTGATTTATCTTTACTCACACAATTCTCAATCTTTATTCCCACAAAATATATAAGAGATGTCTAAAAATTTTATACTCCAGACAGGGTATACAAGCAGGTAAAACCTCTTTGAAATGTTACAATCTTTGAGCAGTTTGAATTTGATATTTTCATCTGAAAGTATGAATTAATTGAAAAAAACAGACATAAGGAAGTATTTACAAGACAAACTGAGCTGTCACAGTTTTGAAAATCCTTACTTTTGCCAACCAACACAAATCTTTGACACAGAGTATAAGTATGTGGAGTGTGTAGGAGTGTTTTTCAGCCTGTTTTTGCTCTCTGTTATTAAATGTTTGCAAATGACCATCAGGTTTTTTCCTAAAATGAACCAGTAGGTCCTGTTAAAATAGCTTTTTATGGCCATGTCACAGGCACTGAGAAAGAAACACTAAATTTTAATAAAGTAAAAACAATGCAAATAACAGTAAGAGAATATACAACTAATGAATCAGAGGGTTGATCCTGCCCAAAATGTACAGAATCAGAATTACATTTCTGACCAGGCACAAGCGGAAAGAAATGCACTATAATGTAGAAGTCTCCTAATGAGAACAGCCATTATGAACCTTGTCTCTCATACCATGCTCAAGAGTGAGTAAATACTTTGTAAGCTGCTTTATTTCCACACTGAAAAAAATCTCGATAAAACAAGATACTTGTTGATAAAAGTGCTTGAAGTGAAAAATGAAACAAATGCCTTGTTACCGAAAGCGGATTTTCATACTATGGAGGAACAGACCTGTTGCAATTTACTATAATATAAAGCAAGAAAAGCTTGTAGGCCCTGATTTCACATTTTGAAATGTGCCAGAATCTAATAATGACCTAATATTGTGTTTTATTTTGGAAATTGGGCCCCAGATGCTTGAGGATCCCATCCTGTAGGTGCTTAATGTTTCTTGGTTTACACTCTATCAACCTAGAAGCAAACATTCTTGTTTCTATAATGAGACATTTTCTTCTTGTGCTGAGTTATTTGGTCGTATCATATTTAAGATAATCTGGCCTTCTAGTATATTTTTTGTTATTATTATGCTTTTTGACATCTAATACTTAAAACTCATCCAAGAAGTACATTCTACGTGTAAAGATCATCAAGTACAACAGCACGTAAAACAATAATACTGTAGTTCAGAGACCTGGCAACTGCAAGCATACCTAAGTCACATCATCCACAGGGTGCCTTAAATTTCATTATTTGACCAATACAGATCATCATGAATATGGAAATATAAAATAGAGAGATCATTTTCCTGTACGGTAAAATGGAAAGGAATAATTAGAGCCCTTGCTTTGCTAAATATTAATCTACAACAAAAGGATCAGCAAACGAAAGGGAAAAAAAAGTAATTTTTCCATAAGCAACATGATATAGTATGTGATATATTTACAGCAGGATGTGAATGTTTGAGGCTATAAGTTTGTAATGGGGAGATCATTTCTCCTTCTCCACTGATATAGTATTTCAAACAGTGGATTATAATTTTTGGATAGAGTTCAAAAAGTACAAAATTCAAAGACTGATGACATAAGTTCACTTCATCTATGGTTTCATTTAATAGGCCCTGGCTGTATATTTTTATATATATATAACTATAAGCTAGTTCAGTTTATAGAAAATGTACCCCATTTTCAGTTTCTTGACTTTACAAATGAACTATTGTACTTCTGTTAGAGTGTGTTTCGTCTATACAAAGATATACACATCTTTATCTTAGAAAACTCATTGTTTTAAATTTTAACCATGAACAATAACTGCAAAGTGCTTAGAGTTTCAAATGTTTTCCTGAGTGCTGCAGAAATAAAACCAGAGAAGTTATAGCAATGTTGAGCAGAGATCAATTGCTTAAAACTACAGTGTTTCATTTTGCTTTGATTTTCGTTTGAAATTTGTCATATCTTCAAATCAGTTTAAATGCTCCTAAAAATGAAAAAAAATAAATAGAAGGGTATTAGTTCAAGAATAAAAATGAAGAGCAGAATGAGATGACTGTGTCTGGTTCCACTAGGCCTCATATCCATCATCTACACAGAGACTACACCTTTAGCATTTACTTCCCACCGTATTTCGGAACAGACCTCAAATGCATATCACTGCTTTTGGTGCTTGCTGTAAATCTCACACACTCTGGGCAACTTCATCCAGGACACTTCCTGGAAGCTTGCTCAAAGAATTCTCTCCTCATGTCTGGTTTATGTTCCACATGAAAAAACATGGGACTTGCACTTGGAACAGACTTCAGCTTTGCTCCTAATGAGAACTGTTGAACTGTTAAAACTACACATGCAGATCCAAAGCTAGATCTACAGGGCTTGAGAAGGTCATAGGATCATAGAAAGTTTGGGGTTAGAAGAGACCTTAAACGCATATCTTGTTCCAATCCCCCTGCCATGGACAGAAACACCTTCCACTAGACCAGGGAGTTAAGAGATCCATCTAATCTGGCCTTGAACACTTTCAGGTAAAAGACAGTCATAACTTCTCCGGGCAACCTGTTTCAGGGCCTCACCATCCTCACAGTAAATATTTTTTTTCTTAATAGTTAATCTAAACCTACTCTCTCTCAGTTTAAAGCCATTCCCCCTTCCCCTGTCACTCCACACTCTTGTAGAAAGTCCCTCTCCATCTTCCTTGTAGACTCCCATTAGGTACTGGCAGGCCACAATTAGGTCACCTTCTCTTTTCCAGGCTGAGCAATCCTAATTATCTTAGCTGTTCCTCACACCAAAGCTGTTCCATCCCTCTAATTACGTTGGTGTACCTCCTCTGGACTCACTCCAACAGGTCAATGCCCTTTTGGTGCTCAGGATTGTTCCAACAAATACATTGAAGGTTTTTCCTTCCTGAGTCCTAATCGTGCCATCCATATGCTCGAGAGGTGTAGAAAGAGAGGTTGTCACTGAAGACAGAGATAAAAACATCACTGAGTACCTCCTCATCTGTGGTTTCCAGTTTTCCAGCATTTTTGGGAGGGTTACCTTCTTTGACCTTCCTTTTTTTTTGTTTAACATACCCGTAAACACCATTATTCTTTGCATCACATGCCACGTTCAGTACCAGCTTCACCTTGGCCTTTGTCACCCCATACCTACACAACCAAACTTCATCTCTATACTCTTCCCAGGTCACCTGTCCTAGTTTCCACTGCCTATTTATTTGCTTCTTTCCCTTTAGTTTGATGAGAAGTTCCCTACTTGTGCAAGTCAGAGCTGTGTTAGGAAAGATTCAATGTTTACCCTAGGTGACCAGTCTTGTATGCCATGATGTTTCACAGAAAACACAATAGATTTACTTATGTTTATTCTCTCTTTTGGAAAGATCACAGATTTACCTCTATTCTTATTCAAACATTTTGGTACCTTTCTATAAAGCTCTAGCTATTGGAACAATTCTTTTGAGAATATCAGTTCTTGTCAGAATAAAACTATTTCTCCCCAGGCTGTAAGAGTTGGAGGAAACAGCTTGAAAGCTTAGGGGAGGTATTTTGAAAATCCTACAATGTCTAAATCAATTTAATTAATTGAAGGAATGCTCACTTTTACCGAGCAATGAATGTTCAGCCTGAGTTCATTGTTGATTTGTAAATTCTCTTTTGCACCACACAGTGTTCTGTACACTTTTTATCCCGAGGCAGACTGTATGTTTCCTGTTGAGTCAGAGCAATATTACCACTTTGAAGCAGCTCCTTAGCACTTTCTAAACGAGATGCCATTATAAAGATGAGTGACAGATGGAAATAGTGACATGCCTGCATCTCAGCTCTTAATTTCCTGGACATGTTGCAAAAGGAGAGTAAGAATCAGTTGGATATTAAGTAAAAGTTTAAGAAAAGAAAATTCACTGTTACTAAAAATACAGAAGTATTTTAACATGCAATATAAACTGAAAAAGAATACACAGTTTTTTTTTCTTTCCTTAAGAATACACAGTCTGCATAATTGGAAAGGCAAGTAATTTTCAAAACTGTGCTGCTTCTAAACACAAGAAAATCATCAAGTTAGTTTCAGCAATCTCTCCTGAGACAGCAAAAAACAAACAAACAAACAAACAAACAAAAAAAAAAACCACAAAAAAACCCCCAAAAATAAAAACATACAGATTTTGATTCAAAATCATGGTATTTAGAACCAGGGAGGGAAGAATTATAAAACACAAGCCATATAGAAGCACATGTATGTTGATTTATTTTATTCTGGTTTATTTGGATTTTTAACTCTGCTCAGCATGGCTTTAGCTCCTGATTTAACGCTACAGGAAAACCAAACCATAAAGGAAAATATTTTAGCTGACAATAGTAGGAATTCCTTAAGGGAATTCCTTAAAGGGTAGAAGACAATAAAGATGCCCAAATACACAGCTTTGACTACAAAGTGACACACCTTTTCTCTAATCTGTGGGAACAATAACTATGAAATTATTAGAAATCAGGGCTTTTAGCAAAGAATTTCAGAAAAGCTTCCCACTTTCAGTCATGTGCATTTCAAGATTTGGGGTTTTGCCTTCTATCTTTTTTCTTTTGCCCTTGTGTTCCTTACAATTAGCAAATATATTTCCTGTTTGAGATATCCTAAATAGGCAGCCAAGACCTCTCTGAAAGTTTCTTGCACAGCTCAGTAATATGCAGCCTGCACTGGTCTCAATGCTTTCTACAACTGATCTTAAGAAAAAGAACAGAACATATTTCACAAAATAATCAGTAGCCCATTGCATTAGTGTATTTACAAATGTAAATTCTTAGCACCTAATGTTTCCTGCTATGCATCTTATCAGACAGCAGTGTACTAAGGTCCTGAACCAGTGACATGGCACAGCAAAGACAGAGACTTGATCTGGGGAAACTGCTCTGTTCCCAGGCCCTGGACTAATGGGGGTGGGAGTCTGTAAAAAGCACTTTGCTTGGGGGAAAGAACAAGAAGCATTACGAAGCAGATGCTCTCAATCTCTAAAAGAAAGCTGCCATAATCAGTATACAGCATTCTCTCAGTCAATCCAAGACTTTACAGGGGGTGGGGGGGAAGCTCAACGAAGTTCTTTTACCTCAGTGTAAAAAAGTAAGAGGATTGTCAAACTGGATAGGCAGGAGTCTATCACACTAAAATTTATTATTCAAGTTTAAAGTAAAGCTTTGTTTAGGTTTTAATGAAAGCAAGAGAATTTTAACAACAGAAGTACTGTTCTTTCTCTCTTTCTCTCCCTTTCCACATTCAGTTCCTCTCCCCCTGCACCTGCTTCCAGTTTTGGCTTCTTGGCAGTGACACTTAAAGAGACATCAGCTGGCAGTGGCAAACTGTTAAAAGCTTCCCTGCAATGCAGCTTTGCAAATGCCAGCCATGTATTCACTGGTACATGCCAGCTTAACACAAGGTTCTTTTCCTTTCGCTTCTCTGCTCTCAAGTTTCAGTTCCAAACAACATTAGGCAGTCTGAGTCATGGCCTAGCTGTGTGAGTATCCATTAAATGTGGTCACTGCTATCTCTTGTCGTAATATTTTGATCCAAAGGGTGTTGCCTAGAATTTAAAGTATAGCACTGTTTCTTCTTTGCAGACATAGCTGTTGGACCACAAGTTTTGTTTTATTTTAATGTTTTGTCCTTTTAAACAGATGGTAGGATAGCTAAGCTGCTAGACCCTGGAATTATTTTGTTGACTTTGTATCTTTCCTCTTCTTCTTTTCCAAGTCCATAATGCTGCATTGAAAAAAGAAATACAGAAAAAAAATGAAGACAAAGAAAGGGGCAAGCAGCTTAAATATTCAACACAAGCTGACTGTTTCCATGCTGCCTTAGAGATCACTGTTCACTCTGATCTCCTGCGCCCCAGTGCAAATTCAGAGCTATTAGCAACATGATATCCATTAGACTGACTCCAGAATTCTACATGTGGTAAGATAAAAGATTCTCCCCAATAGGACATTTTTCAATTTACTGCATCACTTCAGCAGAAAGTGAGAAAGAGCCACAGATGTGCAAAAATTCCATGGTATATTTTCTTTGGAAATTTCAAGTTTATCTTTAATCTGTGTTGTCTGAAGGTTCTTTCTAGGCCATCTGGGGAGATGAGGAATACGATTTTCATAGTTTGAACTACTGAAGCTTTCCCCTGTATTCCAAGTCCTTTCTACAAGTAGTTCTGGGTAGGAAACAGTGGTCTGGGTGTTGCTAGCATGGATGGGCTAAAAAAATAAAATTTCACTGCAGCAACATTTTGGCATGGAACAGAAACCAGAAGCATTATGGACCTTTTGATCTCACATTCTCTTTCAATAAGACCTGAACCTATTTCCACTTGTCAAAAGATTTACATTGACTTTCACTGAGAGTGGGCCAAATCCTTCTGCAAAGGAGTTAGCAAGAGCAGTGTAGCCCAACTTTCTGAGTCAATAAAAGGGGTGGTGCAGAAGAGCTACAAGAAATCCATGGGGAATAAAATATCTGAGTGTTGAGAGGGAGGTTGGGAAGAAAATAAAAACCTCAGGTAGATAGGGCCAGTATGACCAGCAGCTGTATCACTCAGCCAGATTAACATTTCTTTATTAAGCTATGAAAAAGCTTTAAAATATACAATGTGGTTGAAGAAATGGCACATTACTACTCAAAGGAAGAATAAATAAAATGTGTCCTAACACGTATTTATTCACATTTGTGTATGAGAATTTGCGAGTTTCAAATATTGAAAAACCTAGCAGCCTACAAACCAGTTGTACTGAAAAATCTTGACATGCGTCTGTGTTTTAATTCTGGTTGCTAATATTCATGTGCCCACTGCAATATTTTAATATATTTTCTCCCTCTTTTATGTAAAAATCAGTCAATAAGCTTGAAGGGGTTGGGTTATACTATCAGGTTGACGGTCCATGGACAGAACAGCCAGCTTGCAGGCAAATAAGTCATTGAGCTTTGGTTAAGTACCTTCACAGTGGAAACAAACATGGTCCTTGAATCAATGTAAGTGCTCTCTGCTGCCCAGAGCAGTAGCAGTAGAGTGATTTGATGTGAATTCATCCTCTGAAGGATCAATTGCCTCAAAGTAGAAGAAAAAAAGAAAATAGAACCGCTTGGAAAAAAGGCTTTTATAACACAGAATGGAAAAAAACAGATCAAATTTAAACGGCTTGTATTGTAAGGTGAAAAAGGTTTGAAGGTGTGAGAAGACAGCTACTTTCTGCTTGATTTCTCCATATTCAGAGGGGAAAAAAAAAGCATCTAACTTTTCTGTGAACAAAAAAGATGCCTGGCTCCATTTCACTGAACAACCTTCTAACCTGATTTTTGGCTAAATGTTTGGGCCACAAGAACAGAGAGATAGAATGAGATCAGTAACTACATTTCTGCTTGCAGCTTTGAATGTGAACCCAAATCAATGGTCCATTTACACTAAGATCACACGATGACTGAGACAAAGGATGCAGAAAACAAATGTTGTCAATCATATGATTTTTTTTTTTTTTAGTTAAACAAGATAGAGAAAAAGAGCTCCAGCAGTCTTTTCACTTACATGTGTTTCAGAGATCTAACTTGTCCAAAACAGTGCAGCAGTAAGTGTGACATACGCCTGGTTTTGGAAAGTTTATTTTGTAAGGTAAATGAAGCAGATAGTTGTCTTGCTGACTCTGAAAAACAGGAATAGACTTCATAACAAAATATGTGCTTGGCTCAAGTTTGACTTTGTACCAGAAGAGCTTGGTCATGTTTGTTGTCCTACATAAACCCCAAATAGTTTCCTGATCAACAGATAGCTCTGGAAACTCAGAGGCATCAGAGAAACCCTAAAGATTTGACTGAATTATTATGATATGTTGTATCTATTCCATCTCAGAACAGCTTCAAATATTGAATAGAAATGAAAGGCCTCTGAGCCTCCATAAACAGATGACTGGAAAAGAATTTCTGCAGGCCCAATGTGGCCTACATTCCCCAAATTCACATTATTTTGACCTTTTCAGCCCCTGTCTATAGTAGGGTTTACATTCCTGACTACTTCTGATGTCACAGTGCAAGAATGGCCCATTGGGCCACGAGGCCCACAGCTGAATTCACATCTAACTGCAATACCTCTGGTGAGGTGAAGAAATCAAGCTCTTCAATGACAATTTTAATAGTAATATGCAATTTTAATAGTAATATTTCAACAGCAGTACAGGACATGTTTGCAGGCCTTTACAGAACCAGAATATCAAATACAGCAGTTTGGCTACACTTGTTCTTATTTTCTTTTCAATTAGAAATCAAGCAACAGGTTCTGAAATTTCTCCCCTTATAATTGTTGGCTATACAATCAGCCGCAGTTAAATCTCAGTCTAAAATAGCTGTAGTTGGTGTAGGCCTGAAAAGGTGATCTTTTCTATCTAGTGAGTAATCTAGATGTTTTTATAGGCACAAAGAAGAATACAGGTAAAGGTAAAATCACCTTGGGTAGATAGAATGCATAAATTTTGTTAATGTCAGCTAATCCTAATGGAACTAATCACATTTTCCTGATGAATTTCCCTAGACTTGCAAAGTCAAAAAAGAGGAAGCAGTCAGTTAAGGTCCCGCTAAAGAATGGAAAAATCCCCAAAGAAATACCAAATTATTAGTACATTTTAAAGACCACACAGGAAAAATCCACAGAAAAATGCCTTGGCAATGGAATGTTATTATCTGTTCTGATTTGGGTCTCATAATCTAGGTATGAAATATAGAATTATTTAACAGGAAAAAAATCAGGCAAATCCATATTAATAATAATGTATTTGTACCAATTTTTGGCAAAAAGTTTTATTGGCAAAAGATTTTTAAAAAACTCTCAAAAAACTGAATCATCTCTCTTTTGTTACTGAAGGTATTACTACATAGGGTGAGACAGTTATCAGGGGCTTCCCATTTATTAATTTCAGTTTACATATAAAAATTTAGAATCAAATTTATTCTGATGGGTTTGGATGCAATGACAACTTTTGGAAGACATGTTGAATCTTTCATCCTCAATGGTTACATTTGGTGGAAGAAAAAGACAGAGGAGCTTGTGCCAGTGGACCTTCCAGAGTAACACTGATTTCATGAAATGCTTTGGAAGAGAGAGAATATGTAATAACAGCTAGAATTACTAGATAATAGCACTTCATATCTGAACGGCAGCATGCAAGAAGAGTGGAATTTAAAACAATCATAGCATATAAAATTAATCTTAATTTTTCATTCAAAACCACATGCCTTCATGCAGGTAAAAAACTAAAATATGTGGAAGGGCAATGAAGGCTCAAATGAGTACTTGGAAAAGCAGTATCAAGATGAGATATTACTAAAACTTAAAACCAGATATGTAACACTACCATATTTTGTAAAATTAAACAGTGTTTGGAAAACAACATTTTTCAAACAAGGAAAGAAAATTTTAATCAAGATAGATTTTTTTTCAGTTTTAGTGAAGTTGTCTAACCTTTAAGTACTATGTTTTTCAGTGAAAATTAAACTAATCAGGTGTCTTCTAATTTTTTAATCAAATTACAACATAAATTGCAATGTTTCATCTAAAACCCACTATGCTTTGAATTCCTATGTTGTTTTATTCACTTCTCCTTATATGGAAGGCAGGGTTAACTGGGCACTGATAAACAGCTGGCACATTTCAGCCCAGAGGTGGTTACACTTCAGAACAAGCTTAAAAGTAAAACAGGATGGTTTCTGCAATGTTTATTTTTTAAATTGTGCTTTTAAGAAGGCTCATGAGAATATCCATAAAATAGTGGGTTTCCTTTCCAGGGACTTAGGTGGGTACCTTAAATGGGTACTAAATTGCTCAGATAGTTTGGCAATATTCACCACTAGTATTTGCACTCATTCAGAGCACGTTGATTAATCACATGCCAAATTTTCAAGCAAAACCACATTGATTTAATTCTAAACACATTTATGGTATTTAATTTGCATTAGCATTCCGTCTACTTTGATAACTGCCCTACATTTACATATTCCTTCATCTTGAAGAGCCTTGAAGCAATTTACAGCTCCAGAACAAGTTGATCTGAGACAAGCCACACAAACAGATCTCCCATTTTCTGCAAGCAGTTGAGGAGGGGGAAGGGTATCAGCCAGCTGCAGAGCATTGGATTTCGTCTCTGAGACTCTGAAGAACCCTGTACACTAGATATGATGGCCATGCATGGGAAGAGCATAATGAGAATCCACATTCCTTTCCTACAATATCAGCAGGGAATTCACAGCAATTCAGGCTGGCTGGGGCCCCAGAGGCAGCCCTGGCCTGTTTTTTACTGTATGTCTTTTTTCCCCTTCCACTCAGACCTACTTTTACACTTGTGCTGCAAACCTGAAGGGCAGACCTGACCATTCATGTTCAAACTGCCCCTAGTGTGGTGCAGTACATCCACCATCCTCCTCTCTAGCCAGAGAGGAAGGGCCACCTAAGAGACCTGGCCGTTTCCAGCCTCTTATCCTTCCTGGGAGGAAATCTAGGAATATGAAAAGCAGGTCAAACAGCTTTCAGTAGCTCCTTTCAAGACACCCTGCTTAGATATCTCTTCATGCTGGATGTTTTTATTTTCCCAGATCAATGACTGCAACCCTTAAAAAATTTTGAAGCCTATATCTGGCATTCTTTAAATGGCCTCGGTAAGACTTTCATGGTTTATTTCTCAAGGCATCTTTCATTCCCTTTTTATTTTACTCCTCTGGGAAGTATCAGGGGATGCAAAATGATAACACTGTACATGTCAATGCAGTATTTTCAAAGAAAAATGTGTCATGTTTTAATTTTTTTTTCTAGGGTACCAGGATGATCTCTCTTTATTTGTTTCATGTGGATTTCTGAATTGTTGCATTTCTGTGTTAGGCGTGGACAGCTCTGTGTCTTACTGTTTAAAATTTATCTTTCAAGGACAGTTGAAAAACATCAGCTTCAGTTCAGCAAGAAATCTATCATTTTTTCATGTAATGAAAACAATCTAGTACTCACTGACCAAATGTTCTTCAATCAAAATCTCTTTTTCTCTCTGAAAGTGGGTTGTTTTTCTGTGTTTATTACAATAATAAATACTATATTTTGAAAGGAAAGCCAAAAAGCAAATAAACAAGTAGTTAATGCTGGTAAATAAGCAAAAATTAATTTCACCTGTAAAATTCCTGTAACTTTGGAGTGATTACTTTACTATGAGCAGAGGCTTACAAAGCGTCAGATTGGAATGCAGCTTAGAAGCTGGTATTTTCAGCTCTTTTGATATGATCCTAGAAACATCTACTTTGTTTATACCAGATAATGCTTCCAATTCTACAAATTTTGGGGGTTTTTTTCCCTTTTCTTTTACCTGATCAATAATTATCTCTTCATAAAACCCCAATATCTTTCAGTTCATGTTGCCAGCACTGGCTGTATCATGCTACAGATTTCTACATGCTCAGGAGGCCTGCCAGCTAGAGATAGTACCAGCTGTCCCTCAGCATGAGAAGTGTCTTCTTTGCATGTTTTGGTTAGGGTAGATTTGGCAGGTCAAAGTGTGTCTCAGAAACCTGTAAATGAGAAAAGTAAACACAGTAGATGGAAACCAGCTACAGGAAGCAAGAAGGGTAACTTCTCTGTGAATTCTCCTTAATTTCCCTTTCTTTGTTATCTCAGTTGGACTTTTTTTTCCTTTATTGCATGTAACCATGGTGTGTACGTTGGTTTGTCTCTTGTACACACTCCTTACTGGTGAAATTTTGGTTTTAGAGAGATAAAAGTAAAACAGTTGACTGAATGTATAAAGTTCCTGAATATGTAAAGACTGATTTAAAATCCACTGGCACCAAAAGAATAATTCTCACTGTCTTAAGCCAGCTCTGGAAAGGACAAAATATGATTTTTTTAACAGTCTGTTCATGTTTGCCATCTCACCAAGGATCATATATTCTATTCACTCATGGCTTTGTTAGAATTGTCTGTGTAGAATAGAATTCAGTGTAGGATGTCACTACAAGAGAGCACAATAGAGAGCTTTAAAGTGCCCACAGTTGTCCTGTAGTAAAGAAATGTGCCTGTGTGAGTCTCCCCAAGTTCCTGTGTGAGGCATTACTCACTGAGTTTATCTGAAATGGGGTACATGCAATCTCTTTCAGAGTTGTCCTTTCAAATGCTACTGACATGAACTCTAAGCTGAGAATCTCAATAACCTGATGAGCAATGGCTGTATTTTACACTTATGGTGGTTTTAGATTAGCCAAAAAGTGCTTTTTCTATAAACATTGCAATGGACACAGAAATGCAGTTTATCCAGAAGAAAAGCTACAGTTGACCTTAAAATCAAACAAAGGGAAGGAAAGGGAAAACACATATACAGGACCTGAAAAAACCATTACCTTCTATAAATGTGGTAAACTTCCATGAAAATTACTGATATACAAGCAGCAGTATATCTTGGCTTTTTTAGCCTCATTTTACAAACTATTTACAAAGACGTAACTGGTCATGAGAACAACTGAATCTCATCATATTTGAGTAATCCACACTCAAATTGTAAGGTCATTATCACTGTAGCTGCATAAAGTTCTCTTGCATACTTCTCTACTTACATGAAACTCCATGCATGGGAAAAAAACAACTGGATGGGGGGCAGTAAGGAGAACAGCAACATGTTTTTTTCCCTGACAGGCTCGCAAATACTCCTGATATCTGCTGTATCCAAGAATAAAAGAGTGACTAAAGTCCCTGACCCTTCCAATCTCCACTTCTCCATCCACTGCTTCCCACCATAGTGAAGCAGGAGGGAGAAGTGGAGATTGGAAGGGTCAGGGACTTATAGTGCGGGTTGCAAATGCTTGCTAACTTTATTAGTTTGAAGACTTCAACCTTTTTTTTTTTTTTTTTAATTTATCAAACATCTTTGTTGGTGGGCGCCTTCATCCTTTTAATGACAAGACACACATGCAAAGTGGAAAAATCACAGCCAAACTCTGGCATATGCAGAAACAATGACTCACACATGTATTCTCTATCTGTTAATATACACACATTTTTAATTTTATTTAATCAGTTTGCATGTACATTGGGTAGTGCTGGATGCATGCAAGCAGTCATTTTATACGTAAAGAAAAGATCATGTGAAAAATTACTGAAAATAATTCTAAAAGGATAGTGGGGAGAAAAAGGACAAGGGGAAGAGCAGAGTAAAGAGAAAGCCTTGAAGAAGATGAAGGCATGTCCAGGATACATGAGGAAAGGACAGTATCTTTGCATTGAGCTGACTACTCGAGCAGGAGAAGCTGGAGAAATGCCATGGCATCCCAGAGCAACAAATTTGTCTTGAGGACCTCTTGGTTAAAAAGGTTTTCTTCTATTTTTCCCTTTACTCCCCCTTCCCACATCTATCTCCTTTGGATACTTTTAGCAATGGAGCAGGCATACAACGTCAATTTTCACACTATTCTTCAGCTTTTTCAAAAGGCAGGAATTTCTAAGAAATGGAATCTTATGTGCAGGCATAAACACAAATACATCTACTCTTTCCAGATAGAAAGGATTAATTTCAGGTTCTAGCTTTACACACCCCAGTCACATCTCTGTGTCTTGTGCTGGAGTTCAGCCATTTCCATAGTTACTTTATTTAAATTCTACCAGAGACATAATGAAATTTGGGGCACTCAGTATAAAACCAAAATTACACTTCTTTTTTCTCTCCTAAGGGCACCTTGCACAGGTTGTGCATCTTGTTTATGCGCACCTTATTTCACAATAAGCAAGCACTGCTGCTCAACTAAGCTGATGGAATACCAATTATCTTTTCTTATCTCTCCCTCCTCCCTCTTCTGCTACATCCTCCTCTTCCTTCCCCCTTTCCCTTCCCTTTTGCACTTGCCATAGGAAAAAAAAGAAAAAAAAAAAAAAAGGGAAAAAAGGCAACAGAAAAAAAGGGGAAAGAGGCCTTTGGGATTACTTAAGTCTGCGTTGGCAGGACTCCTTGTTTGTGGTGCAGGTGTGCAGGAGACCTCATCCATGTCGTCACCACAGCAACCTGTCTGTCTAATCTGCTGAATATAAAAAAAGAAATAGACAGAGAAAAGCCATCCACCCCCTTTTCCTCCATCCATGAGCCCAACAGAAGGATATAGTTTCCAAGCATTCCTCATAATTCCCCAGCCATTGCCCAGGCAACAGCCACAAGGAGCTGGCAGGCCCTGTGGAGAGAAAGCAGTCCCTGTCTGGAATTCATTCCACCACCAGCACCGAACACCTCCCTCCCCCATCTCATGATTCTCTGTTCTTTGCCCTACACAAATGTTGCATGCACGTGCATACACAGACTTGCACATGCAGAGCTCAGACCCTCGCATGTCACTTCATACCTTCCCCCCTTTGTAGCAGGTCAGATCAGGAGCACATGCATTTCATCACCCTTGACTTCACGTGACCTCCTCTTCCCAGAATACACACAGGGAGAGGCCAACAGAATATTTCAAAGCTGTCATTGCCTGAATATTTATTCTAAAATGACCCCATGTCCCTTCTATTGTGTCTCTTTTAATGATTCACTGTTACCAATAACAAGGTAAATGTTAGATCTAACTTTGTAAAGTTCAGCCTCCCATAGGAAAAGAAATCGAAGTTTAACATTGCACAGTACTGTTGAGCTCATGTGGCAAGGCAGCCAGATATTGTAGTGATAGATACTTCAGAAATGCCAGCTGGGAACTCAGCATAAGAATTTTGGAGAGGTTATAAAAAGAGGGGGCTGAAAACCTTTGAAGGTATTTAAATCTCTAGTCACCTTTCAGATGGGCTGCTCTGCTAGAAGTGTGTTTATTGTCTAGAGAAAGGACTGATGAGAGAATACTCCTTATCAAAGCTTGTGGTTTAAAAAGCAGTCCCTCGCAGTTTCAGTTATGACAGCTGTTTCTGGGATATGAAGAGGTTTTTCAGACTGTGGGCTCTCTATCCCCTGTATCCAGCAGTGAAAACTCTCATTTGTCTTCCCACCATCATGTTGATGCAGCTGGGTTTGACGCTGCTTACCTCAGCACTTTTTTTTTGTTAAAAGACAGAAGGCTTACTTGTGATCCCAGCCTTTTCCTATCATATGACACTCAGCTAGTGGTTTTGGTGACTTATTTACTGGCAGTAACCCAGTAAAAACAAAAATGAACATTCACAACTAATAAATCCTTGAGCTCAGATAGCTTCAGCTACATTAGTAGGATTACATCAAACTGTCCAGACTGATACCAGTGCTCCCTGGGAATCTGAAATCTAGCAAGTAGAGTGGGGGTGTCTATTTCATCCTCATTTGAGCTGGTCTTTGATAGCGTAATGTACAGGACAGCCAGGTGTACAATGCTAGAAAGGGGTGCGCATAAAAAAAAAAGAAGTTATCTTCCCTCTTGCTTGTTGGATTTATTTAGACACTTCTAGTAAACTAAATAGTAAAACAGAATAAACAGTCTGCCGCGCATCAACACTGCCAGAGCTGGGGAGACTGGAAGAGAATTTCCGTCTTTCTCATCTGCAGTGAGGGACACCATTTTACTGCAGATGAAGGGTCAAAAATGTTTAGCTAATGCAAATCTGTGCTGTGCAGTACTGCGTACAGGCAGAGGTCAGTCCCCTCTGTAACATTATAGGAAGTAAAAGCATTCCTTCAGTGAGCTGATGATAACATTGTTTAGCATTGCATTCCTCTTTCAGATCACTGTAACTTCCTTACAGATCTGACGTATAATATTTCCATCAGTGACAGGGCTCTGCTCTCTAACCCTTTGACACTGCTCCCTTTAAAATCTTTCCACATTTCAGCTCAGTGAGGACAATGTTGAGCAACTGTGCTTACAGAAAAGAGTATTTCTATTATCTTGCTGGCATGATTCTTTGACAATACATTAAACAGTTCAGAGTTTGGTAGTCTAGGATGTAGGACTCCCATCAGGCATGTGTTATTGTAAGACAAGGAGTTTATTTCATTTAATAAGAAAGCAACTACATGAAAAGCATCAAACAGGCTAGCTTTTTTTGCTCTCCAGCATGTTTAATACTTCCTTCTTCTTACCAAAATAACTAAGATTACTTTATGTGCTATTTGAAAACTGGCATGCAAGTGACCTGTTCTCCATGCTTTATAAATACAAAGCAAAAAACACTGCCACACAGAGGAACTCCTCCTTGTAGTCTTAACATCTGCCTAGCAATGGACAAAATCTGAACATTAGTGCCACTGCCACAGAAAGGAAAACACATGTGTCTAGCAAAATGATTGGGAGAAGAAATTTGGGTGTGCTCTGTGCTCCACTGCATCTTCTAGAAAGCTGTGTGGGAGGTATGTAGATGAAGTTTCACTGAAGAGCAAAGTAGTGGAAGTGCTCTAGGTCTGACATACGCTCTTAATGAAAAATGTTTGATAAACCAGGCATTCTGCCACCCTGTGACATCCACTCACCAGAGCAGAGAAACACATGAAAGAGTTGAGAGAAGGTATGATGAAAGTTTCTGCTAAGAAAAAGTTTCTGCTGTTAAGCTTGGCAATCAGGAGGCAGCAATTCAATGTCAGTGCTGCCACAGGTTGTGTGCATGACCCTGGTCACAACAAACCGCTTAATTCTGTATTGATTCCACTTCCCATCTGCAAACTAGGAATAATTCCTTGTCAGACCTTTTTTTTCCTTTGTTTTTGACCATAAATTTAGTATTTTGTTTATTTAAATTTCAGGGTATGATTCCTGCTTGGATGTCTACAACAGTGCCATACAGATTGGAATTCTAACTTCCTATGTGATATTTACATAGGACAGATATTTCAAAATTTAAAATTAGGAAATCTGTGCAGCAGAAAATAGGCACTGTCATGTAATTAAAAATACAGTATTTTGAGAAACACAGCTTTCTTCCATATGGTACAGTTAAAACCCTAACAGCTTGTGTGGTTTCCAGGAATCTGGAAAATTGGAGTAAAGGTATGAATTAAATTACTGCAAAAGCAGAACTCCAAAAATCTGAAACAAATCCATAGTAAATTATTTAGGATTACTGCTTAACTAAGCTTTTTCTTAAACTTGAACTTACTTTCTTTTGTCTGTTTTAGTTTCACTCAACATTTAATCTGTCTTTGGGATTCAGCTTCATTGAGGTAAATCAGAGGTTTGTATTCTTTTAAGCAAAGGAAGAATACTGATTCAATAATTAAAGCAATAGAAAGATGTGTTCTCATCTCTGGAAGTGAGCTGTGTGCAGGATGTTGCCAGCATGCCACTACACTTCTTAGGTGCTTGAAAGTGCATGTTCCCCAAAGGAAAGTTTTTCTTACTCTGGCAAGTACAGCCACTTCAAAGAAGCAGTACAGTTGTCTACTGGTAGAGAATGTTCTGGTAAAAGAATTGGGGAAAAAAAGCTAACCCCAAATTCTCTTTAACATATATGGTACCGTGTAAATGTCAGCATATTTGCTGACCAGCATAGACACCCCTCTATCTGAAAAAGCTCCATCTTTCTGGGTATAGCAGCCTTACACCACTTTCACGAAGGAGATTCCTCATTCTACACTCGTTTATGATTCATGACATGAAAGACCATTGATTTGAAATCCTGCTTCCTTTTTGTGAGATAAAGAAAATGATGGTTTCTATAACACTGGTAATACTCCATCCAGAAAAGCAGAAAATTTTATATTTTGCTATCATCTAGTATTTGCTTGTTTTCCATTACATTCTTTTAGACTTCTATATAGATAATAGTGGAGACAGCAAATAAAGCTGTTTAACTGCCATACCATCATTAAGCAAAAAGTCCATAGGCTATAAGATGAGGAGGGATCAATGTGTTCATCCAGGCTGACCTCCAGCCCAAACACGCACCATTAGACTTCCCTGGAATCCCTTCATTAATTGCACCAGGTCATGTGTTTGAGCTGAGAATAGAAGATTATACAGAACAGTAACTTCTTCCTAAAAGACCCATCTTCATAATCGTTGTTCAACTGGAATATCAGCTCTAACTCTCCTCAAACAGAAGTTTATTCATCAAGGGAGGGAAAGAAGCTTACACTTCCGTGGCACTGAATAGAGCCACCATAACTCTCATAAAGTACATTTGCCTTTCAAAATTTATTTGAAAGTTCACCTTCAGTTTTATGAATGTTTTGTTCTCCTGTTTTTTGCTCTCCTCTGCTGCAAGATAGTCTTCTTGACTTTTTTGTCTTTTCTTAATGTCTTGACTGTAGATTTAGTTGAGAATCTGAATGCAGTATTTCCTAAGTATGGGATCACATCAAGAGAGGCTTCACACAAGTACAAGTTCAGTGATGCATCAGAGGCCCAAATGACCCCTGTAAACCTTTCCATGTATAATACCTTTCTTGGGCTTAAACAGAGCAGAAGGAAATTGCTTTACGGTGAACTTTGGAGGTAATTCCCTGCACTTGAAGAAATATTTATAATATCCCTGGTCAGCAGAACTCAAGTGACAAAAATGAAATAGTAGTACATTAAACTTTTCTGGTCCTTCTCTTCATACATTATGCTAGGAAGAAATATGCTTTAGATCTAGGTGTACTAAAACTAGCAGTCATTGAATCACTGCACCTAAATAAGTCACTGCACCTAAACAAACACTGACAGTGTACTCAAAGGAGAACTATAATTCTGCACCTGCAATCACTGGAAGTCAGTGAAATGTATGCATTGCCTGGAAGCTTTGTTTTCTGTCAATCACAGACAGACAGTACTGCATTTCTATCCATAAGCGCTGATTCAACAAAAACATAGGTACAGACAAGAAGCATTTAGAGACACTGGCAAAATGGAAAATATGAGCAGAATTAAACAGAAAAAAGCCCCCAAACACTACTAATTTATATACAGAAACTGCCAAGTAATTTCTTAAAAAACCAAAATTATATGTGTAAGAGTTAGGAAATACATATTAATTCATGGCTATTACCTGTATAAATGACCAAATACTGACATAGGTAGTTCCTTAAAAGAAACTTCTAGTCCAGTATGCAAAGTAGAAAGAGAATTTATTTAATTCACTATGGAAAGAAATTTCTTTCTCATGTCAAATAAATAGAATAAATAAAGAACTCAGTGCTGAACTCTCTTTTTCATTTGTTTTTTGCTGTTAAGTCTACAGAGGAGATGCAATTAAGTCTACAGGATGCTGCAATTACAGAGATAAAATCCTTTAGCTGATATCTAAGCAATAAGGAAGAGCCCCCTAACATCTGTCCCACAACAATCCTCTGTTAAGATGTACCTGCTCTACATTTCTCTGTTACGTTTTGTTGTGGGATATATGTTTCTAGTTAAGGAATGATTCAGACTTAAGGGGGATCATATGATGTTCTCAGTCCATTGCCAAAGAATTCCTGTGCAGTCTTAGATGTTTTTCCTGATCTCTTTGAATTGGTCTTCAATTGTAGTTCCTGTTGTATTTGAACAGCAGCAAGAAATAATCTACTCTTTCTGTAACTAGAAGCATGGTAAGAAATATGAGAGGGGTACTGTAGTCAGAACTCAGCTTCAATGTAAATGTCACCCCAAAACATCAGCAGAATTTAGGCATGTTTCACTAGACATAAAAAGTAATTTCTGTCTATTCACATATTGTCTCCTCAAATCCACCAAAATCTCTTTTGATTCAGAAAAACAAGCTAGGACATTAAATCTGTCACTTGTCTCAAATTCCCAAAGTGCATATTCAACTAGTCTTCATTAAAAATAAACAAGGATACATACACATATAAACCCTCATTTAGCTAGCAATTGCAATCATTAGAGCAAAACTACAACAGATCCAAAATGTATGTCGTTCAGTTCCTCTGTATAATGAAAAAATTATTAGCAAAAGCATTTGATCCTGTGTTCGTAGCAGTTGCGCTGTGGAATGGCATACAGTTCTCTCCGTTGTGAGCTGAATATATATTTCAAAGTTGGGTTCTCAGAGAGAAAGTCTTTGTGTCTTGACCAGGGAAAGCAGATTTGTGCTATTTATTTTAAATGGGAGGTGAAAACCTCACCGAGTTGTACTGATCAGAGGATCAAACCAAATAAGGGAGACCAAGCAAGTACTTTAATTAATACATAAGGATATTAAAGTTTCGCAGTTTTTCGAATATATGATTCCAATCCGTAACAGAACATTCAAAACACTATCTGGAGATGACCAGACCCAAAAATGGATGCAATTTCTGAGTGCAAACCTCAAAAGCAATGTTCTTTCTTGTCCAGGCTTGGTGTGGAACATTTAATTTGAAAATATTTTCCTTGAATTTGATATGAGTGCGGTCTTTTTGCTATCATGCAAATGGAGTTTGTGTTCATAGCCACCAAAAAAACCCTTTGTGCTAAGTTTTCTCTTCATTACTTTTCTTGCTCCTAGCTGTCTTTATTTTCTTTGTGCTGAGTTATGTGTCTCATCAGTCACCAGAAGCAGCACTAGAAAAATAAATTTTTTAAAATAAATCAGGTAAAATAATAAAGTATTTTCTACTAAAATAACCAACACCAGCAGGAGTGTTCATTAATTAGATATAAATGTCCATAGTAGTAAATTAAAGCAGAGAAAGACAGGGAGAAAAAAATTAAATCATCTCACCTACACTTTTAAATTTAATATTCTATTAAAACAGAAGGTGTTCCATAGGAAAATTTATGCACTTATGATTTGTTTGATAGACATTTTTTTGAATTATTACTGTGTCATGATCTTTTTCTCTCATGTAAGTAAAAACATAAGAGATGGAAAAAGAAAATATTGCTGTGATCTTACTGTGCTTTTAAAACAATTTACAAGTAAAATTGGAACATGTTTCCTTCCCAAAAGGTATTAAGTCAGTAGTCCAGTTTCATAATGTGTTTCTGAGACTCATTCTTCTTCTAAAAACTGTACTAGCAGAGTAGGAACATTTCCCATGCTGGACAATTCACAGCCCATCCTTGCTTCTGAGAGTATGAGAACCTTTGGAAGGAGGCTAAGCTTACTAAACTTAAAGTTAGTATTTGGCAGGTTCTACAGGACTGCTGTTTGGCAACCAGAGTATAGTAAAAAAATGGCATTATCTTTGATCATATTTAAAAATATAAATTCCTGAAGACTAAAGGGTGCTGTGGAGAATGAGGCCCTGAATTAGTTTTTCCCTTTTTGCAGAAGACTCAGTTTCTAAGAATGTGTTCTGTTTAATTAGTGTGACAGTAGCCCCTGTTTTGATTCTGGTTTTTCAGCTGTTTGCAACTTCCTGTGCTAGAATTGTGCCTGGGAAAAAACCCCAAAAACCAAAACCAAAACAAACAAACAACAAACACAGACACAAACCAAAACAAACAAAAAAATTCCCACCAAAAAAACAACCAAACTAACTAACTAAAATCAAATCCAAATGGAGTCAAAGAAAATGAAATGGGAAATTTTCTTTCTCATGCATTTACTCACTTGCAGAGCATAGGAAATTAAAAAGTCCTTCATTTACAATATGCTATACTTAGCAACAACTAAAATATCAGTGGACTATCAACACTGTTTCCATACTAAATCCAAAACATTGTAACAGCTACTAAGAACATTAACTCTACCCCAGCTGAAAATGATCTTTTCAAGACAGACTCTTAAGGATTATCCACAGGGAAGTAAGTTGTCTAGCTATTATTATTTGAATATCTTTCAGGTCCACTGACTTACCGAGGTTAACAAGACAGTTCAACTAAAAATAGACTTAAATACAAAGAGTGGGGCTGTGGAATCCTGTATTTTAAAAAAAAAGGTGGAGTGTCAAGAACTGGCTTGCGCCATGAAAGTCTAAGACATCAAAAGTTAAGGCTAGAGCTATGTCAATTCAAACTATTATGGAGGATAAATAAAAGCACAACAGGACAAAGTAACAACATTAACTTTGATTTTCTGGCTTCAGCCTAGGGCTCATAAGCAGAAGAACTATTAATGTTGTGGAACAGAAAGGAAAGGATACATTTTAGTATTCACTTTATAGCTCATATTCACATATAGTTTGCACAGTAGCAAACAAATAAAAAAATCTGTGTAAGAAAAATAAAATGCTTCAGTGTCCCTTATTCTGTGAAGCCCAAATAAAGAGATATAAACTGGACACATGATCCTTTTCAAGTCCTCATAACTGCTATCTAAGTCAATGTTACATTGTGCTCCAGTTGGAAGAGAGACTTGCATATACATCTACATATTTTCAGAGCAGTATTTCTCAGTGGGTTCCAACTCTTCGTTGTACATACAGCAAACACAATCTCAACATAAGTGCGCACTAGACCAAAGTTCTCAGGAGTAGTTCGGACTCACTCACTTCTGCTAGAATATGGTCCTTCATAAAAGCTTACAACCTCACTGTTTATATATAGTATATATATATATATATATGTAGTGTATTATTCTCACGTAGAAAACTGAAGACAACTTACCCTCACAGAAGGCTAAAAACAGTGCTTTCCCACACTTATATTTGCTATGGTTTTTGTTATTATTTTGTAAATATGCTGTCATGAAGGTTTTGGGCAAATATCCCTGACATGACAAAGAAAAGCAAAAAATGCAAGACGTACTTGTTTACAAAGAATCTTAACTGCAGAAACATGAAAGTTGACATTAGTTAAGAATGTATACTTGTTTCATAAATGTACAAATCACTGACAATGTAGCTCAGTCAAGGATGAATAGCAAGAGTGCAAACACAAATGCAGCTCCTGCGGTAATGGTGAGAGTTCTCAGAGAGTGCTTCTTACTGTATAGATAGAAACTGACAAAATCTACATCTAATTGGTGGTTTGCTTTACAGCACATGACAATAATATTTTTCACACAACTCTATAAAGTTAGGTATGTCCTTCCCCCTGAGTCTGCTGTTATGAGCATTATACTGCCTGTTCACTGCAGCGCTTCCATTTACTAATGCAGCCTGTGGAAGGTTTGAGAAATACTGAGTGTCCATGTTGAATAACAGCAATTCTATCTTATTTCAAGTGCCCCAAATAATCAGCACTTCTAACAAAACCATGAATCCAGCAGGTTCCAGTTTTCTGAGTATGAGGGGTGCATCACTCAAAACGATGAAACTTGGTTCCAGCTGTTTTACATTAGATGCAAGCATTCCACATCACAACTTCCATGGCCGTTACTCACCATGTTTAAAATTGTTCTACCCCAATCTTTTTCTCTGCTTCATTTAACCACATCACAAAGCTTCCTGTTCAAGGGCCATCCCATTTTGTATTCTATTGTTAGCCCCCACAGGCTGCTCCCCAGCTTGGATCAAAGTCTTTCTTTCAGCCACACAGGTGCTGCTTTGCCCACTCCACACTCAGCTCCTGGTAGCCTCCCTCAGTCGCACTCCTGGGATATTTAGAGAGGGCTTCCTTCCAGAGTACATGAATCCTGCTCTTCTCCACCAGTTACCCCTCCTTTTACTACCCTTGAGGGATTTCAGATCCCTCTACCACTAATCCTTGCGCAAGGAGTTATCACAGAATCCAGGATGGAACCCAGAATTTTCCTGTAACTGTGTACAGATGGGAAGAAACAAGAGCAAGAAAGGTGATAAACCATGGGACTGGCTCTTACTCCATTTTATTCAACTAGGGATCAAGAATATTTCCACTAAAATCACTCAAATTAAGTAAATCATACTTAACTCATACCATACTGAGTTTTTGGAGAGGTCATTCTCTTGCTTGCTCACTCCTGTATAGTGTGTATACCTGAATGTTCTCGCAGGCTGCCTCAGACATTGTTCAGTAAGTAGTTTTCTCTTCCTGAAAGATTTCTGTTGCCACTATTGTCAAAGCTCTTGTTTTCTTGATCATATTACAAAAATGGCTCTCTTCTGGATGAAATGTATATTAATTTCCCTATGGAAGATAAGAAAAAGGCAGCTAAGGGATAATTTATCACTCTCGACTATGGCATAAGTATCAACTGACTAGTCTTTTAGATTGCCCTTATTCTTTTTACTTTCCCTTTTTAAGCTTTTTGATCATATAAGTTCACAGCTAAAATTCCTTCCAGAGTTTTTTCAAGGATTGAAGCACATACAGTGAGTGAACTTACAACATGAAAAATAGGGTAAAACAACAAAAACATTATTTCATTTCTTCCAACAAACTGTTTGCTTCATCCTCTACAATCTGATTGATAAAATGTGTTTCTTCTACCTTAAAAATCTATTCATCCTCAGAATTTGTGATCCCTCTGATTCCAACAATATTTCGCTTTAAATTCTTAACTACAGTCAAAATGCAAAGCTTAACACCCCAGCTGTTTGAGAAACTTTTTGGGATTTCTTCAAATAGATGTGTGTTATTAGGACACTAATGTTTCAAGAATGAATATGAGGATATAATAAACCTTGCTTCTAGAATAAACACTGCATTGATTATAGAGCATTAAAAAATGCATGATTTGGAGATGTTTTGCTAGAATGTGAGACTAAGTTGGCTATGCACTGAACAGTCTTTATTATCAAATGTGTAGTGCTTTTGTTATGAATTCATTGCACACGCAAAAAGCATATTTTTTTCCTGGATCAGAATTCATCCAAATAGAGCAGTTTTTTTCAGCAGAACTCAGAAGATATTAATCTATTAGAGCAATTTCCCTTATGAATTTTCTTTTTTTTATCTTCTCTTTTACTTTTTTCTTTTAATTACATACTAGAGGCAAGAGAGTTGTTGAAAGAGAACACTGAAAATCTTGATGCATAAACAAACTAAATAGGCACTGTATTTTTCTACTCTGTTGTGCTTGGGTAAATCTGATTTGGTTGAATTCTAGCATTCGTTAACATTAACAAGCATTATTAATAAACTCTTTCAAATAGAGAAAAGGTAAGGAAAACTTAGCCTCTGCCTCTATGTACATTTAAGAATACATTAAGGTCAATTTTTTCTATGATATTTTCATGATGCAGTTTTCTTACCATCATCTAGACAATTAATTTTCCACTATATGGTCAGAACTACTACCCATAGCTATAAACATTTTTTACACTCCCCAATCCCAGAATTGTCCATCACATTAAGGTAAAAAATTGAGCTATCTAAGCTACCTGAGCAGATTTTAAATAGATTAGAAATCAATATGCTGCCCAGTACCACAGATCTGAAATTTCTGTCTCAAATTCCTCATGATCAGTACTGGTTAAGGACTTGCCTAAATGTGCTCTTGCTAATTTAAATATGGGGACATTAGACCTGTACAGTCTAAGTTACCTGTCCCAGCTCAAAAATTATGTTTGCATTAAGAATGGAACCCAGCTCCTGCAAACTGCAGAAAAATATCTTTTCTGACAGGATCATCCTTATCTATGCTCTGATTAAGGTACAAGAATCTATATACAAACAAGTTTGCTCTGCTCTTCAGTAAAATGTCTTTCCTTCACATAAAAATATCTATATATCTTTTAAATTTTGATTAACCCTCAAGTCATTCTATTCCACATTCAACTAGAACTAGCAAGGATACAAGATCAGAGCAAGAGCACCTTTCAGTACTGTTTTGTCCATTTGGATGACAGTCAAGCAGCCAACTGATAAAGGCAGCAAATTAAAGTATATGCATATGGGACTCCTAGCTGCTCCTCCGGCCACAGCATGAGTGTAAGCAGCAGATTCAACAAGCTTCTAAAATAAAATTTACACGTAAGACCGCATAAAATTAATTCATGGTTTTTTTTAAGGGGCTGAAGTCCTAGGCCTTCATTCTCAAGTTTGGAGCACAAAATTCAAGCCTGCTAGGTACACTTCAGTATCTAAAACACAATGTCTTTTAGAAGCAGATTACTTACACGTGCAAGCCTTTCATAGTACAAGAAGTGAAGAGTAATGTAGGAATTATAGAACAGTTCACTTCCCATGACCAAACCACAAGAAGAAATTTACAGGAGAGGCAGTATGACATGCTGTCTCTCTGAACACATACACCATCTGTGTTCCTCAGAAGCAATAAGTTTATTTTCCAGCATGCCAAAGAACATATTTCTTTTGTTTTGGGTAACCGTCTCAGACACTGACATACATTTCCAAGGCTGCATCCATTTTTTTAAACATCTCACTTCTGAAATATTTTGTGCAATTATATATAGAGAAAGAATCAGCATTTCCAAATACAGTGCTTCTGAAAACTACCTTACTGAAAACTGACCTTGGTATCATTAATTCTGGATAGTTGAATTTTTTTCAGCTGCAAAGGTTTTATGAGGTTTGCTGTAGAGAAATAAATGCACAGAGGAATTTTCAGTCAAAAACTGAAGATTCTGCTTCTCTTTGACTTGAAGGAGGATGCTTTTCTTCACAAGGACCTCCCCTAATATTAAAATCTGTCCAGAACTAATACAGTGAAGACGAAGTTGGAACCCAACATAATAGAAAGAAGAATGGCAAACACATGCGACAGGTGAAAGACAGAATCTAGACTGCAACGATAAAATTGCAACCTTCCTTGAATTACAAGCAGTATTCCCCTAAGCTGTCATTAAGCTAACTGACAGGTAGAATAAGCATCAGTACTACACTGGTGTTCAGGAGAGGGCATTCGTTTAACATGGCTAGCAGAGAGTTTTAAGAATAGCTTTAACACTCAGTGATATGCAAGAACCAATAGACAAATAGGTATTTTTATCTCCAAATGTGTAGATCTCTTTTAGCCAGTACTATGTCTGGACTCTGTCCTGAAGAGAGCCAATCCTGAAACCAAAAAACCCAGAGTTCATCCTGGGAGTACAAGTATATAAGCACAAGGCAGTGGTGATGGTAATTTCCAAGTAGATTTGCACGTGCCCTTCAAGGGTTTCAAATAATTATCCACTCAGATTGATAAAGTGTATCGATGCAGCATCACTTACATTGACACAATTTGTAACTGGCATCCTTTTGTAAATGTAATGATGGCAAGAACCATCCAAGACTTCATTTACTTGTTTACATCCACAGTCATTGCAGGAAAGCATCAGCTGAAGAGCAGGCACAACTGTTCCTGTATGCACAGAATTATTATTGAAATCAGCAAAGAAATGGGAACTTCCCTGGAGAACAAAGTCACAGAGGGTTTCTCTGGGCTCCATGGCATTGTAAAAACTCTGTTTCCTTGATTACAGACCTTGTATATCACACAGTTAGGTAAACATGGTGTCTGTGGTTAACCTTAAGGAATGTATAATCAAATCCATTGAGTAGCACATTCCCTTGCTGGTTGCTGAAACAGTAATTAGAACTAAAAAGAGGGTGCTCTTCTGCTGCAGTTCTTCCTCATCTGACCAAAAGTGAAACACTGTATGAGCATGTACATTTTAGCTAATTTCAAACAACCTTTGGCTTCAGGTGAATGCTTTCTGTTTTAGAGTTAAATCAACAGACTATTAGACTATTAGTTAAATCAAGAGACTGTGATTAGAAAGTCAGACAGCTTCATAGCATATAACAACCTCACCTATCAAAAAAATTCATAAATAAGATCAGAGGCATGAGTTCAGTTGTCAGGCACAAGATATGCATAAATACACCCATCTTATTCAGAGCACCATCTGGATAGGATCATACATAGATGTTGATGCAATCAGGATTGAACACAAGATGATCAAAAACCTGCAGCACAGCAGCAGCACCCTAGCTACTCATCCTTTTCTTGGTTTTCATTGTCTTGCTTTGTTCTGTGGTCTTTGCAAATTTTCAGCTGTATGATTTATTGAAAAGAAAAAAAAAAACAGACTGAAGGTTAGACAGGGTAGGAGGTTTATTTAAATTTTTTAAAATTTCCATTCCAAGCTTTTTGTAGTGGCTCTGGAACAAAGCAGTCTCCTAACACACAAAACTGAAAATTAAGACTTTTATGTCAGTATAGGTAAAGCTTGAAAAAAGTAGCAAATACCACAATTCTTATTCTAAAGATCAAATATTACAGATTCAGAGGTCTATAAAAAATTACAATCAGATTTTATGTATGTTTTATATATGTAACGTAGAGCAAAGATGTGGTGTGTACTCTGCTGTTGTGAAATTTCAGTTTTCAGTGGTGAATTTTTACAACGGTTTTTTCCTTCCACTTCCTCATTTCCACAGCTACATAAATGCTTCCAGCTCTCTACCACTCCTACTCCTGTGTTATGTACAAGAAACTTGTGTAGTTAATTAATAAAGAAATCATCTTCTGATGACAGTTCTGAAATGGTTCTGAACTGTATTTTTTCATGGTTTAGGAATGGTATTCCCAGCTTAAGTACTTCCACTGAAAGGAAAACCACAAACTGCTCCCTGCTCCCCTACCTCCTAGCCTCCCTTCCTGTGAAAGGGACAAAAGGAAAAGATCAAGAGACAAGGAATAATTTACTGGAAACAGCAATGATATAACACAAACAGTAGCAACAACAATATTAGGAACAGTGTACAAGAGATGGTGATTCAGGTGCAAAAATACCTGCTGCACCTGACCTGACCTGACCTGTCAGCAGCTCAGCAATGAACAGCAGTTGATGGGCGCACCATAGCCCTGACCCCAGCAGCAAGAGTCACTCGCTCTTGCCCGGGGAGGGAAGCTGGATGGCATGGAATAACAACCCAAACACATCTACATCACTCAAGGCTCCGCCCCTCATGGCTACTGTCAAAAATTAACTCTGTCCTGGATGAAACCAGGATAATTTCTCATCAAAGTCATATTTAGTGTCTTCAATTATTACCAAAATAAGCTGAAATCAGAACTTTGTCCAAATTCTAAACCATCAGTATTCAGGATGTCCTAACTCTAGCACATTAGCACTGTCATACCTGTGGAGAATCACTGATCCATCTATGCAACGCTCGCAAATTAAAAAATAGTTTCAAAACAAGTAGGTCACAGCCAAAATGGCATCAGCTGAGATTTTGAAAAATCTTTACAGTTCCCCTTTTCCGTTCCATTCATACTCAATGTAGACTGACTCAGACCTACTGCCTCACATTTTGTAAGTTTAAAAACAAAGAATGGTAGGCAGAAGAGAATGGTTAAAAAAGAGTGTATTTCCTTTTTTTAATTTTTTTGTTTTGCAGAAAAAGCTTTTGCACTTGAGAAGTAAGTGACTTCTAGTTTAAAGAAAAATGTGTCATCTCAATCTGATCCCATATACAGCCTGCACATGTAAGTCTCTTCCATTGCATTCGGCTGACAAAGGATTTGATAGATATGATACGAGTGTAATGTCTATTGTTCTACAGTAGAGTAGGAACCAGGAAAAGAAAATATAAAAAAGAAAGTTGTTGTCCATCATTTTGCTATCTTATTCCAATTATTTATTATATAAATTTTATTATTAAAAGTATGAGGCATAATTCAATATTTGTCAGAAAATATTTGTCATGGCAATGTGGGACCAGCAACCTGGGTTTCTGACATCTCATCCTGCTTAATTACATCTCAGAGCAGTGTTTTCCATAGAGGAATATGGTATACAAGAGAAGAAAGAGGCCAAGAACTCCTACAATGACCAAAGTAGCTCAAATAATCTAGTTTTTTACCTTATTGTACTGTAGTACCTCTAGCTGGAAAACACAAGATCATAAAGGCATAGGCAGACTATAATGAAGGAAAGGGAGAAGGGTTAAGAAAAAATATTTGTGCAGAACTATTGAGAACAAAACATCTTACAATTCTGGCAAGCTTCCACAGCTTACTTTTTTTTTCTACTCTAGAATCATGAGCAGATGTGAGCAAATGCTGTGTAAAAGATTGAGCTGCCACCTTAAATGGAAGAAAAAAATGTGAAAACATCCTAGCAAGCAGCGCCTGCAATACCAATACTGTGAGAACAGTTTTGAGGAATTGAAAGGATTGGATAAATTTCAGGAGAACTTCTTAAATTGCAAGTGCTCCTTTGAACAAAATGTGGTCTACAGAGCTTAAGGTACCCACCTAAAAATGTTCTCTTCTGTGCTGAAAAGCATTAAATAACAATGCAATTAATAAGAGAGGAAAACTTGCAAAGTTAGCACTCTGCAGTTATTCTTAAAATAACTGACTCTTAATTGTTTTCCATCATCTGTCCAAAGAAAGTTTATCAATGAATCCAGAAAAATTTTGTACCATTGTTCATCTTGTAGAATAAGTGAATCTGCACAAGGAAAAGGGTCCAGAAAGGGGGATTTTTTCAAATTTAAGCTGTGTCAAAAGTTCAGAGAGTGGTGAAAGGAGAGAAAAACAGACATATTCGCAACAATTCAAACAGAAAAACCCAATTCTTGGTGGCCTATAGAAAGTCCACTAATTTAAAATAAGACCAAGAGAACTTAATTTAACTGCTATGTTTAATGGTTAGTGCTGACTTTCAAAATGCACTTCCACTGACATACTGAATTAGTTTTCCTGCTCTGTACTGGATTTTCTCAGTCTGGCAATTTTTTATGGTATTCCTTCAATTTCTCCAGAGCCAGTTAAACCTAACATAACTTGGAGTTTTCAGGACAGAATAGAATATAAACATGGTTGTCTGTCTAAATGAAGCCTAAAGAATCAGGATATCTGGGTAAAGTGTGATATGCAGAAGTGTTGTAAAATTTCTTTATTTTGCACTGACTGCTAGTTTATTTTTGATTCTCAGCTGCTCAAGAAATTTTGTTTGCAATTTTTCATATCCCAGTCATGCAGCAGTTTCATGAAAAAATGCTGAACTAAGAATAAACCTAAGTGCAGATCACTAGCTCCTATAATTTGTAATAGCAAACCTTTCATTTTTTTCAAAGTCTGCAGCTACCAGAATCAAGCATATATAAAAGGATGTCTCTAACCTTTGCAATTGAAGAAAGAAGCTGAAAATATATGACAAGTGTACTTCAACTCCTCAAAGACACCAAAACAAATTTTTGGTGAATTCACATGGGTCTACAATCTAGGTATTCTTAATTTTATGTTGGCAGTACTACAAATTTCTCATAATCTCCTGCAATTGCAGTAAGGAGAAAGTTCAGTAAAAGAAGTAATGACTTTTGGGCTGTTAAACCCATGTCAAGTCAAACACACCTGCACATACCTTCTCAACCAGTCTTGTCTCACAGCTAAGGGGAATGGTTAGAAATATTTCTTTATAACACAATTTGGCATCATGTCAGAGATGTCACGTCAGCTCTGAACATGCCCTCACAATTGTCAGGGATGCTAGTTCCCTCATCATGGTGCTGGAGTCAGGCAGCACTGACCCAAGTGGCTCCTGAGCCCTGCTCTCTTTACCAGGGTGGTCTCAGCAGCTGCCATGAAGTGAGGCTGGTCTGGCTCTGGTGGCTCAACAACCACATCCACAAATGCCACCACAAAAGTCCCAGGGATGGGCCTAACAATGCAATGAAGGATTGACAGAATGCAGTTAAAATAACCTCTGAAGGATAGTTCCAAAAGCTTCACCACCAGAACATTTCTCAAATCTAAACACTACTGTAAACCTCATTTTCTGATAAAATGTCTGAAGAAGAAGGAAGATATTCAGGAGGAGCTACAAGAATATTCAGAAAAATATATTTTCTTTCACACATATTAAGTGCTTTTTGGTTCTTCTGAATGCAACATATCTCATCATACGCAAGGGTTCACAAACCCTAAGATTAATATATTTGGGTATTTAGATTTTTGTCCCAAAGTCACTTACTGACCTTCAACAAGGTGTGTTCTTACCAAAGTGTTTTAATCAGTAAAATAGAAATAATTTACATAAAAGTTAGGAGTACTTTTGCTACTGTTAATAAAAAAATTGAGAATATAGAATAAACCAGATTGTATAGAAAGTGTCATTCTAAAATATACCCTAGCTATTCTGTTAGATGATACAGGGAGAGTGAAAAAAACTTTTCTTCCTTCCAGAGAAGAAAATTACAAATAATTCAGCAAGGTTCCTGAGATAGTTCTTAATCACTAGGAATAAAAAAATCAAACCAAAATTTATAAAGTAGACTGAAAATCAGCATTTGTTTTGGAAATTCCCTTGGTTATTCCTTCAGGTGTTTCCCAATTAATAAAATCTAGAGTCCGGGAGTACCTTCTATCTTAGTTTGGTGTCCGCAAAAAAAAATCTTAAACATCTTAAATACCTCCATGCCATTGTACCTATTTGGGTATTAAATAAAAGACATTTCTCTTCTACACTTACAGAATTGATGAGACAAAAAAGCACAAGCACCGAGACAAGAGAGAAATACGCAAACAAGTCTAATTGAATTTCTTGGTTTCCTTTGTTAGACATTGTCACACAAGGATTATTTTTTATGGTTCTCAGCTATACCTCCAGTATCCCAAATAGCCAGATATGGAGCAATTCACTCATTTTTTGCAGCCTTAGAGAAAGAACTCTGGACTCTTTTTTCCTCAAGAAGGTTTAAGGGAATTTTATAATCTAGAGGATCCTTTACCTGGTCAGAAGAGCAGAGCTCAACAAAACATAAGAATAAAAAGAATATTAGGGTTCAGCAATATTCTTTTGAAAAGGAAAAGGAGACAAGCTTTTTTATGCAGACCAGGGTCTGCACTCTCTGAATAGTTTCCAGTATAATTTATGCTGCCATGTGATCCGTCCTTATAATCAACAGTATAGAAATGGAAGTAGGGAAAAAAATGAAAAGTTTTTAATGTGATGGGGATTTTTAAGACAAAAAACAAGCAAGCAGTCTACTGAAAATTGTAGCTTCTAAGGAGAGAACACTATTTTCCAAACAAGAAAAAAAATCCAGAAAAAAATGTGCATCGAGATATTTTTTCCAGAAACTCTCACTTCATTATCCTCACCAAAACACTAAAAATTGTAGAACTATCTTCAGCCATTGTAAGTCTGTTTATTTCCAGCTGCAAACTGTATCGAAATGCACAGTGTTCAAAATTTGGAATTTATTAAAAAGTGGTTAACAGCAATGTGAATTTCATCCAACTGAAAAGAAAAAGGGAGACTGTTAAACTAGAAAATGTTGTTATTCCAACCTCTCTCAGCACCATAATTTCAATCTATTTACAGAAAGGAGATATGAACTAAAAAGAATTGGTCTGTGGTTGTCCCGTCAGCTATGCTAATCTGGAGAACAAAATAGAATTTTGTTGGATAATAGACATCTCTCATGATTTTCATAAGGGGCTGAACATTTGCCTCCTTCTTAAACTCTGTTTTTTTTGAATGGGTGGTAGAGGGGAAGAAGAGGGAGGAGGGAGAAAACAGGAAGGGGGAAGGGAGGAGAAGTTTAGAGATTAAAATCATTTTTGTTTAAATATATGGTGTGTGTGTGTTTAAATATACAGTGTGAGTATATACAGGGTATTCATTTTATTAGGGCACAGGAATTATAAATCAGTTTTACAGAGCCAAAACTAGTATGATATAAACACCCAGTTTGTCAGTCTCTTCTTGGAACAGGCTTTACATCAGAAATGTGTCAGTAAAGCTTAAACATTATGAAGATCTGGTTGTCTAAAATGCTCATTATGTTTATTATTGTACCTGTTTCTGCAAAGTAATGGGAACCTTCCTTCCCACATAAACCCTCCTTTTTTTACCTCCTATTTTCTGAGATTGTACTCAAAAGCAGTATGGTTTCTTAAATTTATCCTAGTCCCATCCCATATTCTATTGCTTAGAATACTATTTTTTCATTTCGGAGATAAGCCAATGCTGTTATTAATTACATGCTATACACAACAACTGTCTTAGATCTGTCTTCAAAAGCCAGGTGGAGTTTAAAACTAAGATCTGAGACTCCCTAAACTGCACCTCTTCCCCAAAGACATTCACATGCATGCATACCTTTTTACTTAGTATGGTTAATCTGCTGTGAACTCTAGACTCTGTCATAAATAAAAGTGAGAAAATGTAATTAATGTTAGTCTGGTAACCATAACTTCAGCATTTTTTGACCTTGTGACTCAACTCATTAACTGGGGTTATGGAAGTTTTTGTAACCTATGTACATTCTTGTACATATCAGGAGGCATGCTTCCATTGTAATGTTTTCCATCAATTTTTACAGAAGAAACCACAAAATATTTCCAGCTGAAATTTCTCTGTTACATTTGTTCTTTCTTTTCTCTTGCCATGTCATACCTTTACTTTCTGAAGTTTTGTACTTTTTGTCTTAGAACTGCTCTATTTCACCTTTTTATCTGGCATGTTTTTGCTCTCAGCTTAACCTGTCTGTAAATTTCTCTCCACCCCCAATTCTTCTAATATCCTGTCTATCCTAATCCTTGCTTTCTACTTAGAACTAGTGAGGCTGTATTTAGAGTGCTCTTTTCAGCAGTGGGCTTCCCAGTGCAAGAGATTTGAACACTATAGAGAAAGTCTAGCACAGGGGCCAGAAAGATGATCAATGAAGTGGAGCATCTGTCATATGAGGAGAGCCTTGATAATTTACTGCTTTGCCCTTGATTTCCTATAGGTTCCTGTGGCCTTTTTTCACAAGCTTTGTGTGTGATTTTATTTAAAGTTTGTCCCTCCTGAGAGACCTGCATATAGCCCACTGCTAAAAACAGAGGGGTAAATCCACAGATTTCTGACTCATTTGAATTCAGGAGTGTGAGCTCTAACTTTGAAATAATGAAACTGGTTAAATACAAAACAAAATTGAAACCATCCCAAGCATACATATCTCTCAACTTGAGGGTTCAAAAGTTCAGTCAGGGTTTAGAAAAAAGGAATGGAAATCTAATCTGAAAGCATTTTAGGACTTGCATTTTGTAGAAATATAACCAGACATTTCAGCCGTAGAGCCAAGGGTGCAATCAGTATGCCTGATATTGTATGCAGTCCAAGCAGTAAGAAGCACTTGGCTCAAAGAGCAGGCTATGATAGTGTTTTTTCCCTTTTAATCCCTTTACCCATGGACAGAATCATATACATTGGCTGTCTCTTCCAGGCCACCCAGAGACTTATATGCACTTCAAGTGTTTAGGTGTCCCCGCTCTTTTGAGCTGGGGGCACAACTCTGCAAGAACATTCATTCTTCAGTGACTTGATCAGACAGGTAAGTTCTGGAACACCCACAGGAGAGCCCAGACTCTCTTTCACCCTCTCTTTAGAGGCCAGAAAGAGCCTGATAGGTTCAATTAACCTATCCTCAAAAATGAGCTTCTGTGTTCTATTTCACATGGCTTTCTTATCTAAGCAGCTTTCTACAACAAATGGAGGACAAGATACTGAAAATAATTTCATAGAGCATGATTTATAAATTAAAAATATCTAAGAATTTTCAGAGCTGTAATCCAAATAGTACAATACTTCATTTCACATACATGCAACCTTTGAAACATAAGTGCTTAGCTTCATGTAAAATATAGTGAAAGTATTTTTTGCTTTCACTACAGAAGTATTATGAAACTAAGTTTTAATTTAGTTTTAGATAGCACAACATATATATGATATTTAGATATGCACAACATATATATGTATTTATATTTGAATATATTTTTGCCTTTCTCCTCAATTTTAAACACAAAACACACAGGAAAAATTGCTTGGTTGTGGGTTTCCAAGTATGCCATTTTTTTTTTTTTGCAGCATCAGAAAATTGCATCTCCTACTTTGTGTCCACAGCTTCAGGTATGGTGCCAACAGCTGTAATGTACTGTTTGTCACTCGACCTTGTCAGTGGCTCTGAGTTGGCAGTAGATGAGCTGTCACACAGCTACACTGCTCTCCAGGGGACTAGGAGACACTAATCAAGTCAGCATTGTTGTGGGATATTAGGGCAGTTTTACAAAGCAGGTGTCAGTCCACTAAGAAATGGTGTAGAAACAGGAGTTTTATACCAAGAAACTTTGAAAAAGACTACTTCCTGGGCAGACTTCCCTTGTCTAAGGGATGATGGAAAAGGCTACTATACAATGATTGTCTCACCCTACATAGTTGCAGGCATAGTGGTTTTGCAATATATAATGTTATTAGGGCTGGACCCTGATATGGTAAATTATGGGGAAAATTGTGGATTAGCCACAGTAAAAATGTCAAAAGCAATAGGAATCATAGTTTAAAAACCCAGATATAATTCTGGGTTTTTAAAAACCCAGAAAACATGAAACATGTTTGAGGTTGAATTACCATTTTAGACCACCTGTGGTTCCAATTCTTATTTATTTATGCAACATTATTTATGGGACTGTATTGATAAAGAGAAGACAAAACCCTATGCTGATAGTTTAAAATGTCAAAAACCAATCTTGTCACAGGACTTTGTTGAGCTGTAAGAGGCCTTAGAGACAAGAACATCTTTGCTGGATCCCTCCAACACTCACACATTCCAAACCCTTGCAGCTGAGTCCTTGATATTGCTCTAGGGGTGCAAGGAGGACAGGAATGTAGTGCAGTTGTAACACAGGCAGGGATCAGTCTGGCTTTTCTAATCCCATAACAAAAGCAGAAAGAGGAGTAGTCAGGCAGTGATCACCTGTATCTTGGCTAGCCCTAAGGCTCATGTGGGTTGCACATTAGACCCAATAAAATATCCAGAATTAAATTGGTGCAAAACCATTTAAACTACCATCTGCAGGGATACAGACAGCACTGAAAACAGAGCTAGAGATGCACAGCTACTTTTTGAAAGATGAGCTACTAGTTGAGGGAGCCCATTAGTCATGACTGTCAACTCCAACAGCGTTTTGCCAGGGGCATTAACGGATAAACTAACAGTCGTAGCTGCAAGGAATCCGTCTTCCTCATGTTTTATAAGTCCTGCTGTAGGCTATCATTTAGCAAATAAAAAACATCTCTAATACAGCTTTTGGGGGAGGAAGCAGGAAGAAGAGTTGAATAGGTGAATCTTTTGTCAGATCTAGAGTTCCCAACCCTTTCTACATTTGCCTTACACTGATCACTGTGAAATCTGTGTCATTGGGAGAGTACGTGCTAAAAGAAACAAATACTTTGTGAAATACCCATGTCATTGATAACTTGAGAATTACAATTTGAGTTGCACCATATGGGGATGTCAATGTTATGACAAGACATTGTTGGGGTGAGAATACTAATGATAAAACTTTTTACTGAGTCAGTAGAACTAGTAGTGGTGATAGTATCAGACTCAGTTTAAAGTGCTTTTATTGCTTGAGTCAATTGAAAATGGACAAGCAGGGGACCTGATAGATTTAAATAGCTTTATTAAATATTAAATGTTTTATTAATTATTTATTGAAAATTCATTTTTATTCATCCTCAGAAGAAAAAATCTGAAGGGTTAGGTGTTATCATGATTTTGGAAAGAAAAGTTAGTAAAGGACACTTTGAAATTACAGGAAGTTCTTCAGACAGTAATATCTCTCTTGCTCATTAAAACACCTAATTTTTGGGCTATAAGTAAAAATTAAAAAAAATTACTAATGCCTGAAACATATTAATATCTGAAAATTTTATATAATATATAATATTATATATTATTTTATATATATATAATATTTATATATCACATGGATGAAAGTCAGACTGCCTGAATGTCTGTGAAAATAACCTCTTTTATTCTTGTCACAAAAATAAAAGGAATTTTTCTTAATACTTTGCAGGGCTGATACTTCCAAACTTTTAAAATTTATAGAACTATTGCAGAGAAGCCATGAGAATTTTAGGGACAATATTTTTACAATTGTATCTCTTTCCTGGATTTTGAACTTATATTACTCATGATAGTGCCATCTGAATTTTTTTTATTACAAGTACTAGTGATTGATTCTCTCATGAAAGTTGCATTGTCGCACCACACAAAAATATATGACAATAGGCAAATAAAACATGCTAAAGTTACTGCAAGTGAGGGGTTAAAAAAAACCATAAAAACAAAACTACAGGGGGAGCAACTGAAAAGAAGAAGGAATAAAGGAAATTTCCCTGTTATTTCAGGTAAGAAAATATACCCTCTATATCCTACAATAGTAGAGCCTGCAGGGTGCATGACATTATGTGCTCCAAATGAGCAGCGCCCTCTTTTCTTCCCAACTTACCCTCAAAAAGGTGTTGCTTTAATTTTACAATTGTTAACTACAGAAGATCGTTGCTCTAGCAGAGACAAAAGACTAAAATAGAAATAAACAATTAAATGCTACTATTAGTACTATTAGCAATAGCTTTAAAAATTCCTCTCCACAAGGGCTGAAGTAACATTACTCAGCCAACTGGACTTCAAGAAACCTCTAAAGGTTAGAAGAATGCCAGTTTCCACATCTCAAGGTCTTTGAAGCGTTCCCTCTAGAAAGATCCACTGAATCACATTGAGAGTCAAAAGGGAATTGAGAAAAATGCACGTATGGACTATGGTTGGAAGAACTTTTAATTGTAAGTGGGTTAGAAATAACACATGTGAGTGTATTACTCTTTTCTTCTGCTAGACACTGGGAGCCATGCAGGCCACAGAAAATCTTCACATAAATTAAAATAATAGAACCTCTGTTTTTCAGAGTCACACTCATAGAATTCTGGTTTCTGTTAAAGTGTTCTCCTTTCAATAGGAGACAGCATGTTGTAAAATTTAAGAGTTAGCTACAGTCTGCATTTTGATTTGGATTTGAAAGGTTTGAGAAAGTTACCTACAAGTATGTTCTGATTTAGTTTCTTGTTTTGCTAGCCTTCAAGAAGCAGGGCCTCGAGTCATGTCCTTTGAGGAGTGATAAATTAAAGTGTCAGAAATGTGTGGTATACATATATATGTATGTATACATATGGTACAATATGTTTTACTCAAAACACCCCCCCATTTTTCTTTTTCACATATAATCTCCTCTACATTAACCCATTGTCTTGCTTTCAGCTAGGACAGAGTTCATTTCTTCTCAGTTACCATTACAGTACTGTGTTTTGGATCTGGAATGAGAATGGATAACACACTGATTTTTTGGGGTTTTTGCTAAGTCATGTTTATCTTATGTCAAGGACTTTTCCTTGACTCATGCTCTGCCAGTGAGGAGGTAAGCAAGAGAAACTCTGAAAGAACACATCTAGGACAGGTCACCCAAACTGTCCAAAAGGATATTCCACATCATAAAACATCACAGCCAGTTTATAAATTGGGAGAAATTACCCAGATGGGGAAAATCTGGGTTCAGGAAGAGGGGTTTGGCATCAGACAGTGGGTGGTGAGCAACTGGATTGTGCATCACTTGTTTTTTTCCCTTGTTAGTATCATTATTAATATCTCTTACCATTGTTATTAATATATTTTATTTTATTTTCAATTATTAAACTGTTCTTATCCCAACCTACAAGTTTTAATTTGATTTTCTCCCCATTCCACCAGGTTGGAGTACAGGAAGAAAGGAGAAGTTGAGCAAGAGGCTGCAGAGTATTTTGTCTCCAGCTGGGCTTAAAATGACAACACTGTGGGTGCCTTTTGAAGTAAAGTCTACCAAGTAAGTCAGGATAAAAGTGGGATACAGAATTCAGTTTTAAGGTCAAATAAGGACAAGTGTAGTCAAAAAAGAAATTAGATAGATTCAGGAAAAAATGCCATAAGAGAAAATAGCAAGCAATGCAGATGTCAGTATAGCTTCAGTTGGTCAGGCAGCAGAATTCACACAAATAAGAACTGGGAAGCTTTCTCCATGTCACCACTCAGAGACAAAATTTCATTCCAAACCAAACTGCTGTTTTAAATGAAAAACATATTTTCCCATCAAGATTAATATATTACTATCAAGTTGTTTATCAAGTTCTAATAAAAACATTTTGGAAACTTGCTGTGGTCCCTAGAGTTGCTTGAAGTGCTGTATTCCAGAATGCTTCAGGAAAGCTGATCAGCTGCAAAGCTGTGATGAGAGAGAAAACTTCCAACATATCTGTATACACCACAAGACTTTCTCCCTAAAGAAGCTGTTCAAGAATATGGTGTGCTATAAAAGGAATGCCACAAGTACTGTGAAATCTAAATTTTCATTGAGGGCTTTCAGTGGCAGTTTTAGTTAAAAGTCACTAAGTAAAATTTCTAGATTGAAAACAATTGTGTCTGCTGGTTTTGATACAAAAATGTGGAGTTATATTTAACAATCATCCTTGCTGGCAGTAATAATGCTATTTGGTAATTTAAGGGAGTGTATCTGAAACTACGAAACAATATGTCAAAGTCCAAGGTACTGGGAAACAGTGAATAAGAAATATGACTGCATTTTTTCTTCATTAAATGATAGCTGGGAACATTGTGATTTTATTTTTCTACATTGAAATATAGGATAAAGGTAATCTCTTAAAGACAAATTATATAGTTTGATGATTTTATCAGTGCATCTGTACAAGTTGGGCTTCTAGGTAAGAAAAAAATGAGCAGAAAAGTTTGAAAACAGAAAGCTTGATATTTTTGCAACTTTCTACATCTGAACATTCTCACAATATCAAGAGAACCAAGCTTTCCTCACAGTAGTTTGGCACTTTTAGTTCATATTCAAAGCAAATGACAGAATAAAAAGCACAGAATATTAAAGATAATTCTGTCTAATGCTTCATGGCTTTGGTCTCTGTTGAAGTAATCTTTGTACTTTTCCAGCTCTGTAAAGTTTATGTAAGTGATGCACAACAGCTTTCTATGAAACTTTCTCTACCATCAAAACAGACTTTTAGCCCTTGCTCTTTATCTTATTGAACCTTCTGCTTTATCATAAAGTGATGGTAGCATCATTCACTTCAGTAATAATAATAATATCCCTTGCACCTGGAAGGAATTGGTAAGGTAATTTTCTTGGTGCTACCTCAAGACAAGGATAACTGAGATGATTACAGCCAGCAAAATCTTATTCATTTTCAAGTTACCCCAAAATTCTAATTCAAAACCAAAGATCTTTCTTCAACCTGACAAATATCGTTATTGATGATCTGGGTAAGGGGATTGAGTCTACCATTAGAAAATTTGCAGATGACACCAAACTTGGGGGAAAGTGTCAATCTGCTGGAGGGTAGGAGGGTTCTGCAGTGGGAAAGGCTGGATAGATGGGTTGAATCCAACAATGTGAGGTTTAACAAGGCCAGATGCTAGGTCCTGCACTTTGGCCACAGCAACCCCATGCAGCACTACAGGCTGGGGACAGAGTGGCTGGACAGTGGCCAGGCAGAAATGGACCTCAGGGTAGTGACTGGCAGCAGCTGAACATGAGCCAGCAGTGCCCAGGGGGCCAAGAAGGCCAATGGCATCCTGGCCTGTGCCAGCAGTGGTGTGGCCAGCAGGGTCAGGGCAGGGACTGTCCCCCTGTATTTGGCACTGGTGAGGCCACACCTCGAGGGCTGTGTCCAGTTCTGGGGGCCAAGTTGAGGAAGAATGTTGAGATGCTGGAGTGTTAGGAGAAGAGCAGTGGAGTTGATGAAAGGTCTGGAGTACAAATGCTGTCAGGCGTGGCTGAGGGAGCTGGGCTTGTTTAGCCTGAAGAGCAGGCAGCTCTGAGGTGACCTTATCACCCTCTACAACTGCCTGAAAGGAGGCTGCAGCCAGGTGGGGGTCGGTCTCTTCTCGCAGGCAACCAGCACTAGGATGAGAGGACACAGGCTTAAGCTTCAGCAAAGGAGGTTTAGGCTGGAGATTGGGAAGAAATTCTTCCCAAGAAAGAGTGACTGGACATTGGAATGGGCTGCTTAGAGAGGTGGTGGCATCACCATCCCTGGAGGTATTAAAGACTGAAGGTGTCACTCAGTGACAGCGGTACCTGGTCATAGGTTGGACTCCATGATCTCACAGGTCTTTTCAACTAGTTCATTCTGTGATTCTGTGACAGGAGGAAACAAACCTGCAGGCCTGCACTAAAGTCAGAGGTTTTAATAGAGACCTGTTGCGGAGCATCCACCCATCCCTCTTCTCCTTGAGCAGAACTACAATCTCCTCAGGAATTCTAGTTAAGCCTCACGTTTGGTTAATGGCTTCTGGGCAGTTAAGCTTCCCTTGAGCTTATTGGAAACACTGTCCGTATCCAGGCACAAATAACAACTGGAAGCCACCTGGGAACCCTAGTCTAGCAAGTGGAAGACTGTCAACTATTATTAAATATAGACAGGAAAACTTGTGAATTTTTTCTTATGGAGTCTTCTTGATATATATTGAAGTTACAACCAGATCATTCTGTATCCTGGCTTCAGCTGGGATAGAGTTAAATTTTGTTTCTCTTAGTAACTGGTGAAGAGCTGTGTTTTGGATTTAGTATAAGATTAATGTTGATAACATACTGATTTTTAAGTTGTTGCAAAGCAGCTCTTAATCTGTACCAAGGACATTTTGACTTTGTATACTCTGCCAGAGAGCAGGTGCACAAGAAGTCTGGTTGCCTTTTGAGGCAAGCAGTGTTTGCAAATGCAGAACCTGATGCTTCATCTTCAAATCCAATAACATCACATGCAGGGAAACCTGGTATAGTTATGGAAAATGTATCACTAATTTTAATTTTGTCTCTGACTTTAACTAAATCTCGTGGCCTGCTTCCTTGGGGAGGTACTGATAGCAGTGGTGTAAAAGACAGAATTAGTGCATGGTGGATTTGTTCTGGATCATGAAAGGGGTAATCCCATGCCCTCTTCCCAGTAATTTTCTTAATAACAATCAACAGCATGTTAGAAATAGAGAAAGCGGATCTGTACTTAGAGAGGTATGTGTGGTACTGCCTCACAATGTATGAGAAATGGAAAAACTGGAAGTTAAAATTATCCCCATAGCAAACACAGAAAATACCACCTTTGGGCTCAGATGATAAAAGGGAGAACCTCCATTTACCAGTTCAAAATTGTTAGTCTACAGTAAGAACATAATAAATTTATTTTATGACTAGGGCTTCTTATGATATCTGTCTCCACAGAAAAAAATGCCAAAATTTCAGCATCAGTGAAGTTCCTAGAACATAATTCTCTAAACATGAAAATTTAAGCAGTGTATCTTCATGTTTGACTCTACAGAGAGAACCCAGAACTTTTATTCCTCAAACAAATACCACTGTAGCATCATAATTCATTCTCTTAGTTCTATTTCCAAGGAAAACAAACAAAGAAACATATGAATAAATAATATTTGCCAGAGTGTCACTTCTAAAGAAAGAGAAATCAGCTCTTACAGACTCCAGGTAGTAAAGCACAGAACTTTGCCAATGCCTCACTCCTCTAATCATTACAATGTAGTTTTTAAAAAGTCTAATTTAAATATTCCTACATTTAGCCATGAGGTTTGTTCTTCTTTCTGATAATAAAAGATATGTCAAAATGATAATAAGAAAGTGATAATAAAAGAGTTGCTTCTTTACCCTTTTTTCAACATAAACTCTAGAAGTTTTTAAAAGGTCTGGATACCTACAGAAGGAAAGAAAAAATGGAGAAAAGTACAACTTCCCATTCAGCTTGATGCCATACAATCCCAACATTTTGTGAGAATGCAGTTAATAATAAATTAACTATGATAATCTGCATGACCTGGGCAATGTTTGAAAGAGTTTTGAACTTACCTTTCATCAAGATCACTTTTTTTATACATGTCAAACCTATACCTTGACAGATATACTTCCCCACCCTTCTTCCTCTCCAGTCACCAGCAGGATGCATCTTATCTTTTTCTTTGTTTTCCTGTTAGACAGTAGGAATGTTGAATATTTTGGAAGAGAAACAAGAGAAGGAAGTAAGAGTGGGTTTGATTTTATGCCAACTAAAACTGAAAGCAGATTATCCTGTCCTATCAATCTGATGTTTGTGTTATGTATTCAATCATGACACCACACCAGAAGACTTTATGGCTGCCTGCTAAGAGGAAGAAGAGTGTTGAAAGAAGGGAGAATAAACCAGAGCTGCTTTCCCTCTCTGACTGTTCCCAGAACCCAGAACTGGGTGGCACTGGAACATCACGTCATCTTCTCTAATAGCATGAGTAACTTATCTGAGGCTCTCACTCTCTTCTCTAAAAATTAATTCATTCATTATTCAACTGCTTAAATTACCATCTGTGAGAACTGGGATTTAAAAATTTCTGGGTTTTTTAGAAAAGAACAAAAAGAATATAGTGCATAATAAAAGGTAATTCTATCTTTCTTGCATGAATACCATCATTAACACCAGTTCATAATTACTTACCATGATATAATAATTCAGAAAAATCTTGCTTTCAGAGGGAAAGGGCAGTTTATGCTGCTTCTCTCCAATAAGTCTTTATTTCCTACAGTTTTCTCAGTCTGCAAATATCTTTTTGTAGCCCTCATCCTTCAGTTTTGCCAAAATAACCTATGAAGATAAATCCAAATCCAAGCAAATCCTTATTGGTCCAGCATGGCCTTACAAAAATGAAATACAAAATACATTTAATTTACTAGCCTGCTTTTTAATATATTTTGTTAATGGAGTCCTGAAATATAAACCTTTAAGGTCCTCAAGTATAAATGGGAATAAATACATTTTCAACAGGAAAAAATTCAGATTGGATTCTACTGATAAGGCTGTTTGAAAGACATTTGTGTTAGTAGTCATCTTCAAAGTTAATTTGAGTGTTTCTCCAAATACTGAGTGATCTGACTCATTGTCCCATTGCCAATTCAGGATTCCCCTCCCACGTTTACGAGTGGTCTGACGGGTTAACTTTAATCAATTTGCCTAGCAATGCCTGGTTTTTTCTGCAATCTGAAGCTGATGACCCTTTGTAAAATACTGTGAGAGCTACTGATAAAAATTACTTACAAAAAAAGCAGTAAGTGCTTTGCTTATGGTAGAAGTTATAATCAGTAATATGACCTAATATTTGCTGCTTGAAAGCATCTTATTTTTACAGATACCCCTTTTCCCGAACTGTTTTTTTCCTCCTGTTGCTACAGACAGCATCCTTATACTTTTGGGGCTGCATGTAAGTATCAGATATTACTACTTTTAGTCAACTTCACCCATTCTTTGTATTTTCACATAGATAAGAAAAATCAAATATTTGCCTTTTATTTTTTTTAATTTAATGAAATACTGCATTTACTAAGATGAGACTCGGAAGTAAGTTTGTTAAACTGAAACTTTTTTTCCTTTTTTTTTTTCCAGGTAATTTGTATAATTATATGTAAAACTTAAGTGGACATTTAGGTAGGCAACAACGATTAATATTGGAATCTGTTCCTATGGAAGTCACTAGGAGATTTCTGATGTTTCTATTGGCAGCATAAATTTCACAGTAATATTTTGTCTAAAAATCTTGGGTATTGAATTTCACAGACATAAAATTTCCTTCTGATTTTTGGGTTTTATTGTTTGCATTTTTGTATCTGCTGCATCCTACCTTTTTCTGTCCTGCACTAGTCTAAGGAGGGAAGCAAGAAAAAGAACAAACTCTTTGTTTTCATATTTCCATAAGGCTTTTCTATGATAAAAAGGACCAATATTCTGGTATGGTAACTTTTTTGTCTTTTGAGATAAGGATGGATCCTTGGGGGACTCACAAATCCATACTCACATTGGCAAGAGACAATCGAGGTTTCTCCTCTCACCAAAGTCCCTAAATTACTTCAAATGACAAAGTAGCTCAATATTATCATGAACATGTGTTTTGTTCAAACAGAAAGAGTATGTCTTCTGGGCACCGCTGTAGCACACTAAGAAAGAAAGATGACACACAACCATAATCCTGTGCTTAGTGCTGTCACACAAACTAGGATCACTTCTGTTTTGTTCCAGTGATACTAGACATTGATGAAGATTTCCATGAAGATATCATTTAATGTAATAGAATATCACACTGTTACTTTCTTCTGAAAAACTAGGATAAAAATTGGTAAAACATTATTAACATAAGAGAAATCTTTCCCCTCAAAAGTGAATTCTTGCTGGACATCCCTAGTGTAATGACATTAGTCAGTGCTTATGAGTGATTAATTTATTTCATTAATGTTAACAGTTCCAAGTACTCTACTGGCAGGCTGTTCACTGTCTTGGTGAAGTTCAGGAAGCTATTCCTCTGGATATCTGCCTTTAATCTGTGTCCTGTACTTCCACTTACAACCTCATCACTTTTGAATGTTATCTGTTTGAATTTTTTGATATATGTATGTAAATACCACTTGTTAATAAATTGCTACAACAAACATTTGCAGGACATATGAAAAAACCAACTAAGAAATGGTTGGCACTTCCTTAAAATTCAAAACCAGCACCAATTTATTGAAAACAACTCCTCCAGAATGTGGCCATAAGGAAAGAGTTTGCACAATCTGTTCATCTGCATAATTAGTAATTGAGGACCTGAGAACAGTTGGAACATTGCTGTGGGCAAGCCAGGTCACATCACTGATAATGTAAATACCAAAGATTCAGATTCCCAAAAACTACAAACATCAGAATGGAGCTAACAACAACTCTAATATGAAGACAGAAAACAAACAGAAAGACAGATAATTTTCATGGCCATGAAGGGCCATAGGACTACTGGTAAAAAAAAAAAAAGTCAATTGTAATATAAGTTTCATCTGAGGCTTAAAAGAAACATAAAAAGAACATGGGAAAGGGTGGGGGGAAGGGGTAAGAGGAGGAAAAGGAAGGGAAAAATTAGGGAAGATGCATGAGAAAGCACTGTGACTTATTTTGCTTGTTATTTGCATTATGGTACAAGTTTATGAATACTTCTGCCAGGTACATAAAGAAGTATTCCACCTCAGTATTAGAAAAAATAACAAATCTGATTATTACTATATATAATAATATAATAGTATGACTAATAGCTTCAGGAGCAAAAAAATGTTGTAGCAAGAGTGGAATCCTTTGCTTTCAGCAAACCATAGTGAAAAATCATGGAGCACACAAAGTGCTGGAAAGCCACCTGTTCCACTTTGGGAGATGAAGAGTAATTCAGGTAAGGCATGAATCACTTGCAGATCCATTCTTTCCAGTGATTTAATTTGATGCATGTTCATTGGATAGATGCATCAGGAGACCAAAAAAAGGTAAGTTCTCCTTGCTGGCTCTAAACCTTTCATACAATGGCTTCAGTTTGTCAGCCTTGTTTCTTATGCACAGGCCAAGATCATTTTCCAAAATAACTGGCTATCGACATGTAATTTCTGGGTATTTATTTATCTCACCCTCCTGGCAAATCATAAATAACACAGTTTAAACACTGTTTATTTGTATTGGCAGAAGGACAGTTTTGCATAGGATCATAAGATTACTTTTTTGTTAAAAAAGGAAAGTAGCCTATCTGCTTGAGCATTCACCAATGTTTGATCAATATAAATCCTTGAGGAATTTAAATGTCAAAAAAAGTAAAGAGGGACTCTAGGTTCTTTCCATTTACAAAAATCAAGATTATTCATGTTACACTCAGGTGAACATAAAAAGTGATATCCGAAGGCAACACTATGTTTGAAATTCTGTCCTTTTCAGAAAATTATCTTATTTGTAATTGAATTAAAATAGTGTTTGGGACTCTAATGTCTTTGATCCTAGAATGTATAAGGTGAATATTAGAGCAAAGGATGAATGAGAAACAAACAATGTCAGGAAGAGGAATATAAAAACAAGAGCAGTGAAATCTGCTGCAGTGAATATAAATACCATTGATTAAATAGTAATTACAAAGGCTGCTGTTTTTGTTTTAATTACATTTAATAGACCTAAAGATATATGCCTACTAACATGAAAATACTATCGGGTAGGATCTGCAAAAACTTGTATATCTCCATTCTCCCAAACCCAAATTCAACAGGTGGTTAGCCCACTTCTTTGGTCAGAGTCTCAAAACAGGCATATAAAAACTGTAGAAGTGGCTGAACATGGAGAACCATACAGGACACAAATGAATTTCCAAAAGGAAGAATTCTAGAAATTCTTTCTAATGGGGGAAAAAGAAATTGCTAGTAACACTAAGAGAAATTAACATGTTATGTCCTGCAAAATTTGCTTTACACAGGTGGGCTATTGGACTGCCCCATTTTGAGTTAAGGAGCAGTTGCAGACTCTAGTTTGAAACACAGATGTTAAATGTTATATCTAAATGCACATTACTTTTGATAAAGGAAAATTTGGTATGTGTGATACCATTTCTTACTATTAAATGGAAATAGCAAACAATCAGACATCCCTCTCACTCTTGCTTCAAACTAAGCCATTTAAGGGTTACTAATGCTTTAAAGGATGTTACTGTTATTATTGAAAGGTTAATTATTCAAAAGGTACTATTAGAAAGTTGTTATTAGTATTATTATGGTTGGTAGTAGTAGCAGTAGTAGTGGTGGTAGTAATAGTAGTATTAATAACCATTAAAAAGGATATTAACCCTGTAATTTATTTACTCCATGAGGGTCTCCTGGTCCCTCATTCTGTTGAAGAAAAAAAAATTGAAATAATTTAATGGGTCAATAGGCCAAACTCTAACTATAAATTAAAATATTTACAGAGGTCTCATCTGTCTTTTGAAGTGTAAGACCTTTCAAAGCAGTGTACCTTTTAAATATTATTCATTTCACACTTTTTAGATTTTTTTAGGATTGTTTCATACCAGTATACGTTTTACATACACCAACCAAGTCCATACGCTTTTTTTGACCTCTCCATCCCACCAGTGTGAAATATCTCTGATGATGCTTGGTGTCATGGCTTAAGGTCAGCTGCCAACTACTCACCACAAAGCTGCTCACTCATAACTTCCCTGGAAAAGGGAGAAAAATCAAAAGTAAAACCTATAGGTTGAGATCAAGACAGCTTAATAATTAAAACAGAATAAAATATAGTAACAATTAATAATAATTATTAATAATAGCAATTAATAATAATAGCAAAGGCAAAACCAAGTTATTCACAAAACAATTGTTCTCAATCCATTGGCCAATACCAGGTCTCATCCCCAACCCTAATCATCCTCTCCTCTAGGTAATTCACAGAATTTATAGACTGGACATAATGTTCTAGAGCGTGGAATCAGTTCCCATCCCCTGTCCTGTCAATGCTTCCTCACAGCTTTCTTTTTTCTACCTCCTCACTGGCAGAAAATAAGACAGAAAATAGCCCTTGGGTTAGGATAAACACAACAACCAAAACATCAGAGTGTTATCAACATTGTTCTCACACTGAATCCAAAATGCAGGACTGCTCCAGCTACAGAGAAGGAATCAACTCTATCCCAGTTGAAACCAGGACACTTGGCCATCTTGATCACCTTCTATGCTGAAACAACCATTTGATAGATGAGGAGAGAGTAGTGGGTGCTACATGGATTTCAGCCATGTTTTTGATACTGTTTCTTGCAAGATCCTTGTTGATAAACTCTGGATGTGTAGGCAAAGATGTGGATTGAAAACTCTCTGAATGGCTGGGCTCTGAGAGTGGTGATCAGTGGGGGCAAGGCTGGCAGTCAATAATTAGAAGTGAACCCCAGGAGTCAGTGCTGAATCTGATCCTGTTTAACATCCTCATTAAAGTTTTGGATGATGGGAGAAAGCGTATCCTCAGTAAATTTGCCAGTTATGCAAACCCAGAAGTAATGATTGATACACCAGAAGCTCAGCCTGCCTCCATATTCATCACCAGAGGGATCTGGGCAGGGTGGAGAAATGAACCAACAGATATTTAATTAAATTCATTAATGAAATTTTCATTAATGAAAATTTATTTTTAATTCATTTTCAATTCATTAAACAAGGAGAAGACCAAAGTAGTACCCTGGGGAAAGAGCAATCAAATACACCCAAATATCCTAAGGGTCATCTAGAACTCATTTCAGAACTACCACAAAGGCAGTATTTTCTTGCAAGTCACATTTTTTCAACAAGTGGAGAATTGGCCACCTGTGACTTCTCTGAAACTCTCTTCACTTTCTGGGAATGTAACCTGTGGCCAGAAAGGGCACTACTAATCCGCTTACAACAAGGATTATGTAACAGTTTTTCAAAGCATTCTGTTTACAAGAAAGATAGGTCCTAAAATACCCAAGGTATGTTATGTCCCATCTAGTCTTCAGAAGGCAAAACCATACATAGCTATGGATGCTTTTTTCCTCATAGTGCAACTGATTCCAAATACCAGTTTTCTGTTTCTGTACTAAATTGTCTAATTTTTAAATAAAGAATACTAATGAAAATCAATGAAAACTTAAAATTTTTACACACATTGTTTTTTAAATATTTTCAAGATTTTATGAATCTCAAATCTGTTCCTGGGTACCTGGGAAGTATAGGACAGCCTATACTTCCTTGAATATTTTGTGTTAGTTAAATTAGATTTCCACTGAACTCAGCACTTATTCATGGATGCAGTCTTTGGTCTGGTTTTGGTTTTGGAGATCATTTGTTTATTACAAGTCTTCCAGATCCATTCATCTGTTATCAAGACAAGCTACCTGTCTGGATGGAAGCAGATAACGGTATGCATGAAGACCCATATGCATGAAGTATACACAGTGGAGGTTGTGGACTACTTTACCCTTAATTCACAACATACAACTACTGCATCCAAGCCCAGGCAGGTCAGAAACTGAACAAGAATGTGGACCTCAGCTAACTCCTTCAGCCAGCACATTTAATTTTCCCAATTAAATGGAAGTTACCACTCCAAAATAACTGAAAAGTTTTCTTTAGAAGAGACAGTGAGAAAATGCATTGACAAGCTTGTATTGGTTTGGAATTATCATGAGAATCCTGTTTTAAAAGCCAAGTTTACATTAAGGATGAAGATGTTTAGAGTAGACTAGGCGGACTAAGTCAGCTGACCTTGTACTATATGTAATATAGATATTGGGAAGAGAAAGGAACAGGTAAGGTTGGAAGCTATAGAGATACCTGATCTTCTGCTTAATGGAGAGGAAACATTTTGTCATGTATTCAGTCAATGCCTTCTGAACTCATAGTAAATGTGAGGCCTTGAGCACTTTTTATTGCTGAAGATCTGCTGGCACCTTTTCCAGTAGTGCAGAAAGTTACCTGCAGTGTCTTGGGCAATTTTCAACAGCAGTTATTATACTCTGCTAGCACAATTTCCCATGTAACTGCAGTTGAAGCAGACATTTTTTACTTCCTCCTCCCAAAAAGAGTGCTTTGCGTTTTGTGGAATGGAGGAGCTGCTGTGCTCCACCCCAGAGATGGTTATGTTTTGCTGGTGGTTGAATTCATCTTTAAGTGTGTACAGTTGGCAACACACTTGGAGTCCTTTCTGGAACAGAAGACATTTTGTAAGTATAGAGTAGTCTTAAGAAAGTAACACAAGATGAGATGTTATATACCAAATCTCTGACTCATTTCTTGCTCCCCCAGTTTAAGTAGATCAGCTCTCAAATCAGATTAGTATGAAAACATATTTTGGCCTTGAAATTTGGCACAATGTCTACAAAGAATTACAGGTTTTGGCTTGTTTACCTTTTCCTTCTGTGACATAGGATGCTATGTATGACTTGGTAAAAAATATATTAATTCAATACACCTATCTGCCTTCCTTCTGCGACTCACAAATACACACACTACATGTTTAATCCAACTAACCTTCTTAATTTAAGAAAAAGCCTTGGTGAGTGGCAGTTTTTAAAGTAGCTTAACACAAAACACACAACAGAACGATGAAAAATTCTCTGGTTACTCTGTTTGGCACTTAATGATTTGGATCAGTGCCAAAGCCAAGCTACTGAAAAAATCCTCCCACTCCAAGGCCTGTGGAAGGTGACAATGCCTCCTTTAAGAAACATAAACTTTACTCGCATGATTTAGCTTGCCAATTGTTCTAATCTGGTAAATCACATCTTGTTCTGATGTGTTTTGAGACTAGGCTAGGGAGGAGATGTGAGAAGTTAAACTGTATGGTGTGTGGGGGAAGAGCTGTCCCTTTAGAGCAAGAGGCTGAACACACAATTGAGTAAATATCCTTTTAATATTTTGTTCATTTCAGCAAGTAGCAATAAGAAAAATAATTTTCAAATCTGTCAGCACATTTCAGCATCATTAGTTTCTGTATCAGGTTTGCTACCATTCAAAAATGCATCAGGAGACAAAGCAAGAAGAGTTAAATATCTTTACTGGAATCTGAGGTCTGTAAGGAGGTGAAATTGGATTAGATCTGTGGAAATAGGGACAGTTTACATTACCAGAGGGGCCCTACCTGTCTCTTGGCTTGACAATGAACAATGCCTTCAGCATATGGCATTACAATGGATTAGTGATCAAGTGCAATTAATCCTAATATATCCTCTCTTGAACCTCAGTGGCTTGTTAGTTGGGAAAAAAAAATCTGCTGTCCCTAAATTGTCAGGTGAAACTCTCATTTGAGGTAAGGCTACCATGTGGAGCTGTGCCTCCATCTGGTGACTCCCTTTTGTGATATTCAAACAGAAGGTGTTTTAATGAGGCTTTTATAGCAGGCACCACCTGCCGCTGATCTTCCTCTCTAAAAAGTTGCAATTAGAGGATTGATTTTACAGTATGGCTTGAATCTTAACCCTGGGAATTCTTCATGAGATGCAAATCTGGGAGTGATGTTGTAATACTAAAATACTATTTTGGCTTTTGGTTTAGACTGAATTGGTTAGAGAAAATTGTGGTTCAGATAATTGCAACCAGTTATATGGTGGCTTCTCCCTTTTCAGATGGATTAATAGAATGTCATCTCAAAATTAAATATCTTAGCTGATGGTGACCATATGTCTCCACTCAAATCCTTGTATATTAATGATACAGCTAAACTTCTAACAGGATAGGGTGGAAGATGAGGAGGAAATTAGGAAAAGCTTCACGACAAAGAGAATAATGGCATTTTAACCATACATGAACTTCAAGAAATCTTACAACAATCACTGTGACAAGTAACAAGAGGACAGCAATTCTGTGATTTTTGAACTTCAGTTTTAAGGTCAGTTTTAATTATGGAGTTAAAAGAAGGAGAAACTTTTACTCCAAAATAAAGTAAAAAAATAAGTATATTCTGCCTCGTGGTATCTTCGTCATTGCCTGGGTATAACAGCCGGAAGGGTGCTGCTATGTTTCCTACCATGCTCTCAGGAAAGAAAATGATAATGGTCCTTGCTTTGCCTGACAGAACTCCTTCACAATTTCACTACCCAACTAAATTGGTTTCACATGTTGGCACAGCGCACCACTCCTCAGATTCACACAGTGTGAGCTGACTGGGAACCATATACACAACAAGCAGCTCTTTTCAGAGTTTCAAGGTTCAGTAAAATCAAAGCAAATTTTTTCCTCAAGGGCCTCCATTGGCCCTTTCACAGAGACTGTTTCCAGGCCTAATGTTCATGATAGAAAAGAGTAGTTTCTTCTGTACACATAAATCTTTCCCCTCTGATGCGTGTGCTTTTTTAAAGAAACAGGCAGGAAGCAAAGGCATCAGACACACTTTTCAGGCAAAGAAGAATGTTTCATCAAAGCAATGAATGAAACAGGAGCAAGAAGCAGAAAATACTGCAAAATCTTAGCTGTGGAAGTAATAAGTGCCTAGGTATTTGCCCGTGCCACAAAATCGCTGTGTTCAGATGATGCTATGTAGAAAGAGAATAGAAAAGAAAGTAAAGCGCAGACTGAGGGAAGTATGAGCTGCCTGCCCTGTGTGCTCAGCTCTTTAATGATCAGAGTCCAACAGCCAGTAGCCATTGTCATCAAATTACAGGTCAGAAAATTAGATTTAGCAGAATCTTTGTTTTAGCAGAACCTTTTATAGAAGACATATCTTGCTATAAAAATGACAAGTCTTCAGGTGTGACTTCATTACCCCTAACAGGGGATAGTAGAAAACTTCCAAGCATTCGTAGAAAACAAAGGCAAAAATTAATTTTAACAAGGCTTGCTTCTGTATTATGTTGCCCAAAAGGCAAGAATTTGCATAGCTTTAGTGCTGGATTCAGCCCTCAACCTTCAGCAGTAGGAAGTTAGCCAGCTACACCATGGTGCAAAGCAAATTACTTTCACAAGGCTTGTAAAATGTCATTCATTAAGATGACTCTCTTGGCGTCCAGTGTGGGTGTCCGCTTGCTCTACTGTAGAGCTTGACAGAATATGAAAGATGCCAAACCACTAAAAGAGCTGAGCATTAGAAGCCACTGTGGTCACAGGGCTAATGCCAGCACCAAATGGAATGTACCAACCAAACTGCAGATGTGAACTCTGGCTATGTAACTCAGCATGCAGGCCTTTCAGATTAAATGAGTTGAAAAATTACAAAAGTTTCATCCTCTAGCCCATGCGTGTATGCCTAAGTAGGCCTATAATTCACTGTTGCTCAATAAGGTGTTTTAATTTTCCTTCATATTCACTTCTCCTCTCAAACTTCTTTTAAGCAGGCTGATTTTTTAATGTTTAATGTGAATTCCAAAACTGTTGAGTTAGAAATAACCTCCCATTTATATGAAAAAATATTCTTACACACTGAAAGCAGAAAAGATTATAGATATGGCCAGCAATTCTTTAACTTAATTAATATTATTTAATTCCAATTAACTACCATGCAGGCCTTTTCTTACTCTTCCCTTGCCCCTGTCTGGTGGGGAGGAGAATCACAAAGTAAAAGTAAACCTTGTGGGTTAAGAATAATTTAATAGCTGGAAAAGAATACAACAGTAATAATAACAGTTGTAATTATATGGTGAGGGAGAGAGAGTATGCAATCCAAGAGGAGCAAGTGATGTGCAATAAAATTACTCACCACCTGCTGGTTGCTGCCCAGTCCATGCCCCAAAAGTAGTCAGGCCCTTTCTGTGTAACTCCCTACAGTTCACAGCAGTCACCCCTCTTCCACATAACTCCCCCAGCTTACATACTGAGCATGATGTTCTACGGGATGGAAGATTCCAAGTCATCTGACCTCTCTCCCTTACAGCTCTTTTTGTAGCTCTTCGTGGACAGCGCATGAGACATTGAAAAGTCCTTGACTTCAGGTAAACACTACTTACCAACAGTCAAAGCATCAATGTGTTATCAACATTATCCTCATCCAAATCCAAAGCAATAGACCAGCTGTTAAGAAAATTAACCCCATCCCAGAAGAAACCAGGAAAAATACACAAAATTATTTTCTGTGTTTTCTTTGTGTCACAGTTCAGGTCTGCTGAAAATAATCTTCTGCATTGGGTCTAAAGAAACTAAAAAACATGAATGTTATAGAAATTGGTGTATTCAGATGTCAGAATTGCTCCCCAGAAAGTAGGTAATATAATGTTTTCACTTTCGTGCTGTTGCGTCAAGACAGTCTAAAACAGAGGTATTTCTTAAAAGTGAAATGGATAGCATTAAAATAAAGGCTGAATTAGACCAATCATCTCCATCTCTATAGTCTGAATAAGCAGTTTTTAAAAATCTTAATTTGAACTGTAAAATAGAGATACTTAGACTTTAAGATGGGTGAGGAGACATGAGAGAAGGATTTTATTTATGCATTGCAACTCAAGCTCATCAGCTGTATTTCTTAGGATGCACTAGGAAGTGTTGATCCTGTTCTTTGACTGAATTAACACACCCAGACTCCACTTGTCAGTTATCTTTTAGGCAAATACAGGATCTGTTCTATATCTTACATACAATGTGAAACACAGTTGTATAAAAGTGAACACAGATGTTTTGTTGACTTTACATTGGAAAGCTTACTTTTCATTCTTGGACAGCTTTAGAAACTGTTCCATGGTATAATATTTGATGATATATATCAGAGCAGAAGTAGAAGTAAGCTTTCAAGTGATGAGTCATAAAGGTTACACCAAATGCCCTACCTGATAAGTTATATTATTGAAATAACTTCATGGTGTCCTGTGTTTATAAACTAACAGTTATAGCTGGGAAAACAGACTTCAAGACCGAAGACTGAGATGGCTGTGTAGCCTAAACAGAATTATTTCCATGGAACACCTATAAGCAGCTAAACTTTCCATCTCAGAATATT
>VZSU01000154.1:2866124-2877650 GCA_013398715.1 Nesospiza acunhae | reverse complement strand
CCCTACTGCTCACCTGATATCAAAGTCTCACGGTAATATTTACATTTAGTATCAACTAGAGTCAAGTGAATTTTGTAGAATTTTCTATATCAGCATTGGTTCACTTGACCTAGCAAAACATCTTCAGGTTAGAGCATACCCTGTTTTTCATTATTTCCCAAGAAAGTCATGAAGGCTGAGTTTTACCAGGATAATGGGACACAAAATTTCACAATTATGAGTACACCTCACCACAAAAAAGGTTTTAATTTGACACATAAATAACCACAAATTATCATACTCATAGAATCATATGACTATAAATTAATTTGGTCTGGAAGGATCGGCCATAAAGGTCATACAGTTCCAACCCCTCTTTCATGGAGTGGGACACCATCCTCATCTGCCCTTCCAAATAAAAATGAGCCAAAGGTAGGACTAACTGAAAGTTTTCATGGCAAAATAGCTTCTATGTCAACAAAGCCATGAGACTTGAAAGTTGTCACCTATATGCAACTGAAAAACTTCTGTCTCTTGATAGCTTGAACAACACAACCCCTTTCTTAAGGGCACAATGAGTCCAGAAAGGCTGCAAAAATTTTTTTCTTCTATTGCTTTCTTTCCGCTTTCTTTTTCATTAAAGAAACAGAAGAATTTTCACTATGTATTTTCCAAAAACATTTAGTGTTGTCATATTTAATATTTCTGTTTTCTCTGCCAGGGTAAAAATTTAAAAAAAGATCTGCAACACAATAGTGCGTTTAATAACATTTGATAAAATGAGAATGAAAAATTATGAATTAAGGTAGATATTTTATCAATATCTTTCCAAGCTGTATAAAAGACTAGAAGAGAAGTCTTGTAGGAGTTTCCAATCTAGAATAAAGTTTCGGTGCATGTGACTTTTTTTATTTTCAGTCCTTGAACAAAAGATTGGCTTTGAAGGGTTCATGGTGCATTCAAAACTTTAAAGAATTTTCATCTAAAATTGCATCAATTTCAGCAGAGCAACATTCTTATTGTTCTGTTTATTTTACTTCTGTAATGCCAGTATATACATACACATAACATTCATGGAGTCATATGTATCCCCACTTTGACATTATGCTATCAAGAATGTGGTCTTAGAGGTTTTTGTTGGATTTGAGTCTTAAATGTACCCTGCTATTAAGGTAGGGGAAAAGAATGCATAAAAATTCATCCCAGAAAGTAAAATTCTTCAGATAACTTTGTAAAAAAAATATTTCTAATATTTTTACAAGTTTGGTCTAAGATAACAGTAATGATAGTATTTATACATGTTTTTACTCATTAATAAGTTTTTAAAATACCTGTACATACAAAAAGGGTGGGAAAATTCTCCCTGTAAAAATTTGTAAATAGATCTACAAAAATTATAGAAGCCTTTTGAGCTAAACCTAGATAGTTTTGCACAGCTCTAGATCTTTAATCACTGCTCAGTTCTCAGACTTCAAGCTCTGGTGCAGTCAGAGATATTTTATACACACAGCATGTGCTTCACTATAAAACAAAGCAATCAGCTTCCAGCAGAGATCCCAACAGAAAATTGTCTGTATGTGTGATTAAGTTTTTTCCATGTTACTCCAGTTTTGGGAATCATGCTCTAAAAAACCACAAAAGGTAAAATGAGTTCTTGATTTGTGAATGTCTAAACTGCAGAAGCATTTTATAAAATGAATAAAAAAGGTAAAGAGAAACCCTCCTTAGTACCGTGCAGCAGGAGCACAGACCCTGCCATATGAGCCTCACCAGGGAAATTTAAAGTAGGAGTTCTAGCAATGTAACGTGATTTGGCAAGAGCTGAACTTGAATGTGGTTGTGAGGTCCCCATAAGCAACATATGCTTTCACTAAGCTGCAGTATTCCTTCCTTCCTTAGCCCAAACTTTGAAATGATTGCCTTGTATTTAAGAAAATTATATAGTTCTACACCAAACCAAAGTTGTTAGTTCTTGATAAAACTATCATATTATGAAATTACAACTCATCCAGACGAAGAGAGAAAAAGTGAATATTTAATTTTAACCACTTTAGGGGAAAAACCAAAAAGAAACAAAAGTGGAGAGAAGGAGGGGGAGAGAATGAAGGAGGAAGGAGAGGGAGGGAGATGTCTGCTTATGATTATGAAATGAACTTTGAATCTTTTCTATTTCTGCAGCCAGGAATATCTGATTTTTTTTTAATACCTTACTGGAGTGAAAATTTGAAATATACCCTGAATGTAGAAAATTTTTACTTACTTGATTATGGAAAATAATATATTAAAATGGAAAACAAACACCTTCCAGACACAACTGGAGATTGAAACACGTCTAAAAGCAAAGTTGCCAACCTGGAATTTGGAAACATAGAACGTGCTTTAATTTCTTTTGCTTCCCACACAATGAGTGGGATGACAGTGCTGCCCAGGAAGGTTCTGACATGCCCTAAAATTATTCTGTGTAGTTTTACTTCCTGTATTCTTTGTCACGTGAAAGCTGACAAACTTTCCTTTTCAAACTAGATTAATTTAACCATCATAATAATATCACCCTTCTATTTTTTGTATTATTATTATTAATACCACACCAGTAGCATGCCAGGACAGGAAAAACCAGCTCTAACGCACAAGCTCAGAGAGTTATCACAAGACCAAGAGAACAAGAACTTATTCTGAGGCTTGCTTGCTGAAGGAAGACAATGCAAGACTAAAGGAGGAAGACTAGCAGTTTACCAGAATGATCGCCTTATTTTCAAGTTACATTTCAGAAATCAAATGTGTTGCTGCATATAAACTGAGCCCTTTTGTAAGTGTGTGGCCTTGGTCTGACATTGGTGTTCTCTGCTCTTGCTCTTGTGGGACAGCACAGGACTCTGAAGGCAAGCAGTGTTTCTCCATGAACCACCCCCTAACTCTGGAGGAAGGATTGCTACCCAGTCTTTCCTTTGTCCCAGGTGGGATGTGTCTGATGTAACACCTTCAGATCTTTTCCAGTGGGTGCTTTAGGCTCTTATTCAGAGTGCATCTGCAAACTGCAGGCAAGCTACCTTTAAGAAAGCTGGGAAAGGAGGATTAGGGAGTATTTTCCAAAAAAATAACCCCAAAAAAGCTGAAATGAAAATGGACATCCTTTAATACCAAATAACAGAGAAAAACCAGCACAAAACATCCAGAAGAATCCCTACTGGTTGAGTTTCATTCACTGGCTAGTCTTACACTGCAGTTTGTTTCAAACTAACAGAAGGTACTTGACCAAATCTTCTTACACCCAACAAGTACAAGACCAATGAGACAAGGCATATTGCTGAAAATTATGGTAAATTTTGCGCACTGCAGAGTGACCAGAAATTTACATTGTTAGGAGCAACTAGCTTCTATCATTTTTTTGTGACAATTATATCAATGTTTAGGTATGGAGGAGCAGGATTGTAGCAGACCTGGGAATAGAAATGCACGGTTTTTTCTCATGGTTTGTGTTTCAGTTTTCTGGTTTGGTCAAAGAAAAATTTTCTGAAAACCATATCTTCTTAAGCACATCAATTCCAATAGGCTAGACCTTAATAAAATTGCCACTACATTTTCAGTGCACTCCCAGCTGTGACCCTGATTATCATCTGGAACTATTGCTGTGAAACCATATCACATGTGAACGTCATGAAATTCAAGAAGGACAGTGTAAGGTCCTGCACCTGGGTCAGGGCAAACACCAGTATCACTCGATATTGGGAGATGAATGGATTGGGAACAGCCCTGTTAAGAGGGCCTTAGCAATACTGGCAGGTAAAAATTTAGACGTCACCTGGCAGTGTACACTTGCATCCCAGGAAACCAGCCTTACCCTGGGTTTCATCAAAAGAAGCCAGCAGGTGGAGGGAGGTGATTCTGCCCCTTTAGTCTGCTCTTGTAAGACCACACCTGACCAACTGCATCCAGCTCTGCGGTCCTGAAACATGGATCTGTCCAAAGGAGGCCAAAAAATTCCAGAGGACTGGAACACTTCTGTCTTGAATGGCTGAGAAATCTTGGGCTGTTCAGTGTGGAGAAGAGGTGTCACTTAGGTCATCTGGTAATTTTAAAGGGGCCCTATAAAAAAAGGGAGGGCTACATTTTATATATGGACAGAGTGATAGGTAAAAGACGAACAGTTTTAAACTAGAAGAGACTAAGAAGGAATTCTTTATTGTGAGGGTGGTGAGGCACTGGCGCAGGTTGCCCAGAGAGCTCTGGATGCCCAATTCTGGAAATGTTCAAGGCCAGACTGGGTGGGCTTGGAGAAACCTGGTCTAGAAACCAGGGCAGTGGGGTTTGGAACAGAAGACCTTTGAAAGTCCCTTACAACCCAAATTACTATATGATTGCATGATTCTCCATAACAGGAAACTGGAAGCCTTCATGCCAGCATCTTAAAATTGACATTTTAAGCTTCTTCAGAATAAGGTGTCCCACTGGAACAACAAATGCTCATAAAAGACATGAAAGGCAGTTCAGCTTGTCTTTTAACTAAGAGACCATGGCACAAACATTAATACATTATTTTAATTCATCTATTTTTATAACTAGGCAGGCGGGAATATTAAACTATCTATCAGAATCATCCCAAACACAAAAATTTCAAACCTTCTACTAAACCCAGCCTCCCCTATTCCTCACAGCAAGAAAAATCTAAGCATCCCAAGCTCTGAGGAATTTCTGATTTCAAAGCCAGCAGCTTGCATTATTTACCATTTACCTATGCAAGCATGAGCTCCAGGAATATACATTTAAAATAAAAAATAATTTAGGCAGATACCAAAAACCTGACAATAATTTCCAAACAAGAAATATTACACTAATTAAATGCCACAAATCACCAAAAACAATCTGTAGGAGTGAAAAAGCCCAATCTTAACCAACGAGGGCACAATTTATGCCTCTTACATGTCTGTTGTGTCTGATGCCTCAGTTAATAAATGTTTTACATGGTACATTGGTGATAAAAAGAGCAAAATTTTATCTTATTAAATTCTAGTATTGAAAAATATATCCTCAAAACGTGTATATGTGTATTTCTGAGCTACTCTTACTTAATTGGCCTCTAGATATAGCCATTGCTTTAAAATAGGTAATCTGCACCTAAATTCTCTTTCAGTAAGCAAATGAAGGGAACATAGTGCTAAAGTATTTCTAAACTGTTTGTTTTTTTCTTCAGATTTTGCCACATCCTGCATTATATTCTGGGATATTACCAAATGGTCAGAATAAGCCAAATACAGCTAAAGGCCAGATTTTCTTCTGTAGTTTCCTTAACCAATATGACTCTAGATTAAGAAAACAAAACCAAACCAAAAACCCTAAGAAGGTAAAATTATGGCAGGAAAGTCTCTTGAATCTGCTTTATTGCTGAAATTTTTTAGAAGTTCTTTGTGAAAAATATAGTTCCTGGATCATTATCAAACTCAGTAACAGGATAATAACTGGCACAAGAAACACTAAAACATTTGCTGTGGAGTAACACTATTTAAAAGAATTTTTCGTGTTGGGTTTTTTCTCTGTTGCTCTTCACGTTGTTGAATAATGTTTCTTAATAAACCTTTTATTTTCCTTCTAGCATATTTCTTACTACAAAGTTCACATGGAAAATTATCAAGTGCTACTTATATTTTCTTACCTCATAATCAAGCAATAACAATATAGGAATGGAATGTTAATGAACTGGTCAAGTCATCAGAGTCTAAAATTAAAGATAGCATGAAAAAAGAACTCGATATAGTTTGAACACAAGATTGTTGGGTGACCATCTCAGCTACTTTACTTTCTCCAGTTATAAAATAAATTAATGTCATCTCTTACAGTAGTATGAAGATGAGTTTGATTGACTGGGCAAAAAGTTTTACAATTTTCAGACACAACTTTCTGAAGGAACATTACAAAAATATTCTTACTGACAATGCCAATGAAAGAATCAATATACTTTGGCACTTAGCTGTTTACAAAAAAATTACCTGCTATTATTTTTGAAAACTATTTAGAAGAAATTTTCACCTGCATTTGTGAAATATTTTGCCATTAATTTACCAAAGTTTCATATTTATTTCTGAAAGAGCTCTAGCAGCATTCATTCCAAAGTTTAAGAAACAAAATTAAAAGGGTGTGCCTTTCTTATTAACCTGGAATAATTTAACAATTTTCTCTAGGGTATTTTTATTCCTCTTTCTTAATTACTAAGACTACTTGCTAATTTCATCTACTTTTCACATTTTTGCTTCTGGCAGAGCTTTTATTGTATAGGGTGGTTTTATTGGGTTTGGTTTTTATCATTTAGCAGAAAGTCAAAACAAAGTAGTTGGAAATCATTTTGAGTGGAATTTTGGCAGTGGAAAAGAGAGATGGGTATGTATAGTGTGTGCCTGGATAATACAGTTTTTCTTATTCTACCAAAAGGTTTTTTTCTCGTGTTGGCAAAAAAGTCCCAACACACTAATGCTTTATTCTGTTCTGTAATTTCATTCAGCATGATGACTAGTTTACCTTGCATAACAATAACAATTCTTTGCTGCATTTTCATGCATTCTTGCAAAATTCATTGTGACAAAATATTCTGGTTTCAGCTAGGAGAGAGTTAATTTCTCCTCAGTAGCTGCTACAGTGCTGTGTTTTGCATTCAGAATGAGAATGGTGTTGGTAATGCATGATGTTTTGGTTTTTAGCTAAATTGTATTTATCCTAAATAGAGTATTTTTCCTTGTCTCATGCTCTGCCAGTGAGAAAGTGAGTGAAAGAAATTGGGAAGGAGCACAGCCAGGACAGGTTACCTGAACAGTCCTGAAGGATATGCTACACCATAAAATGTCATGCCCAGTATATAACTGGGAGGGGTATCCAGAAGGGGTCAATCTGGGTTTGGGAAGGGGAATCTGGCACCAGTCAGGGGGTGGTGAGTAATTGCATTGTGCATCACTTAATTGTTCCCTTCCTATTATCATCACTGTTATCATAGTTTACCATTATTACTATACCTTTACTTTATTTTCAATTATAAAACTGTTCTTATTGCAAATTACAGGTTGGACTGTGATTTTTCTTCCAATTCCACCTGCTTGAAGTAGGAAGAGAAGGGGGTTGACCAAGAAGCTTAATTTCCAGGTAGGCTTAAACCACAACATGCTTCAGAAGTTAATCACTGCGCCATTTAAATGATTCAGCTTTTTGTTGTTGTCCATGCTATAAAAAATCAATAAGACATAAGAAAAGAAAACATATAAAGATATCCCTTACCAGATAAAGAGCTATAATTCTTTAGTATTTTTCTAGTAGTAAATACTAGTAATTTTTCTTTAGGTAATTTTCTAGTAGTACTCACATTCAGTGACATACTTGTTTATTTTTGAGTCATACATTTTTTATGTACTACAGTAATAGAGTTATACAATAATTGAAATTAATCCATTCTTCATTTTTTCAACACACATAAAATGGGAGAAGCCTTAAAAATATTGAGGAGTGTTAGTGTTTTTTGGATTCCTTCTTTTCAGTTGTGTTTTTAGGCAACTCAAAGATAAGACAAATTTAATTTCCATCACTGCAGACTTTATGAGGTCAGAAAGTCAGACTTTGCATTCTGCACTTTGCAATAACACTTCTACCTTTAATTGGCACAATCAGATGAAGATGAATTGGTAAACTAAATGCAAGAAGCAGTGAAGAATCCATTTCTCATTTCTGCACTCTGTTTCCCTATTGCAGTAGGACTTGAAGGGCTGGACTAAAACCAGCAGTACTTAAATATTTTGGCATAGTCAAGAGGTATACCAGTGCTGGAACAAATATTGTGTTCAATCATGATCCTGTTGTTTTACTGTTTCTACTAAAATTGAAGCCGGAATTCATAATGAAAGAAGGGGAAAGAAATTTCCAAACACAAAGATAAAAATTTACATGCTAAGCTTTATATTCCATTTTTAAACTCTATCCAATCTTTAATTTAAAAGAAATAATGCTCACCCAGTTAATATTACTGCTGACCATTTAGCATGGCAATGGATGGGAAAAGGAAACCCAATCTGCAACCAGAAACTACTCACAGCCACCATGAATGGTTAAGTAGTAGAATTCATGCAACAGAAGGACACCAAAGTAAGCTGCTGACTGATTTCTCTCTCCCTCTGTCTTGCTGTACTCCACTCCCCAACGTTTGTTAAAGTTTGGCCCAAGCTGCAGGTATCTAAACTTAGCTGCTGTACCTCATTCCAACAAAACAAATCAAGCATGAATCACAGCCCTTCCTTCCCCTGAGCATTGCCAGTAGATCTGAGGCTTCTGTTCAGATCCAAGACTTTGTCTTTTCCCTTCTACTGCCAACTAAAATACATTTGGTAATATTTAATTAAGGTTCCTATTCAGATTATATGGTCTCTATGCTAAGAACAATGCTTTAGGTACCCAACTCTCAGTGGCATGGTTAAAGATATAAATATCAAATTGGGAACATAACCCTTCATTTAGATTTAATATGGAGAGTTATTGTGAATTAAATAACTATCAAGTGATTATTAAACCTCACCTAGAGATTAACAAGCATTATTAATTTCATAGCATTTAACCCTCTGTAATTGTGTCTTTTGTAATCGGTTGGCACTTACTAGTGTTATAGAGAGCTGTCACAGCTTTGAACGTTATGCCACTGTTTTATCCTGTTGCAGATACTTTAATAGCCTTTAGTTATCTATATTATGAGAAATAGCCACCTTAATTAATTACAATTTTACATATTTTTGAGAGACAAAATTCAAATTTCCACCTAATGAGCATATTACAGTGTGAAGTCAAACAAGAGGCATATTGGGCCTGTATTTTTTTCCTCATGTGGGAAAATGTTTTACAAGCAGAAGCTCACATTTAGCAGTGTTAAGTAGTGAAGCAGGCAATATTGAACACAATATCTGGCGTTTCAAAATTTAGTGATGTATACTTGATTCTGAAGAGCATATGGTACTATAAGTATTAGTGTAAGTGCATTATAAAATGTGATGAGTAGAACAGGAAACCAGACAATCTCATCCCATATTCTTGAAAGTCTGTGATGTAGTCATTGAAATCTGAGGTCTGAAAGAAGAAGCAGTACTCAAATAAGGGTCACTAAATTTACTTCACTGGCTGATCCTCTGCCATGAGCTCCACCTCACCCATTTTCTCCATTTTCTTTTAGCAGCCTAAGGCTTGGCAGTAATTTCTCAATAAGCAGTGGTCATTTTTTCACTACACTATCACTCCAATAGAGGATTTGTCTAAATTTGTGTGGGTCATGAGCATTTTAAATTTTGATATTCAAGATGTGTGATTAAAGATTGTATTGTTTTAAGTTCCTTTTTCTACTTTTTTTTTCTATTTCCTTTCTGGATTTTACACCTACATGTATGTAACTATGTTGCCCCATACAAAAATCAATATTTTCAGCTTGGCTGACAGCTGGATGGGGATACTAAGATCTGACTGCAAAACCATTGAGGTGCAAGGGAAGGAAAGAAAGCAGGCAAAAGCATACATAACACGTCACTGTCCCAGACAGTACGAAAGTTCATAGAGTCACTCTCCCTGAGTTTAAATCAGAGCATAGGAGACTTCTCTCATGTGGGTTTTAGATCCTGATCATGTTTCTGCCCCTCCCATGTACACAGATACATACATGAAGCAGTGGTTCTTCCACCTGTAGTGTGGGTACACCCACAATAACAGTTGTCCTGGGCAAGAGCTGGAGCATCACTTGAGTGCAAAAAGGGGTGTTCCAGACCTGTTACTCTCATACTATAGAGATGTTATTAATCCTTGGCAAGGACAGCTTGATAGTCCAGGTATGTTTCCCCCATATGGCAGAAGTCCAGTTGTTCCTCACAGATACCCTTATAGGCCTGCTAGTACAGCACTTTCCCCAGCCACTCACCTAGAACATCTTCATGTCCATAGAGGACAAGAGAATTTATCATGATATTAGAATAACAATGACTACCACGTCCACTTTTTCAGGGTTTTTTAAACCTTACTTTGCCATGTGGAATACGGCTTACCTCGTGAGGTTGTCTGGACTAATCTTCCACATATGCAGTACACTGAAAAGTATAGAGCTTCAGGTGTCAGCAGTACCATGGTCCTTCCAGTTCCTCTTCTGAATGTCCTTGCTGCTTTCAGACTGCAGAAATGTTTAAACCCTCTGACAGGTTTGGGGCTATGTGTAGGGATAGCTAAATGAAGTTTTAATGGCCTATGACATACAAAAGGTGAGGTGGGGTGATAAAATGGTCCTCCTGGCCTATTTAATAAGTCTCAAGAAAACCAATTTCAGAAATATACCTTCAGGGATATTTTTTCCTCCCTTTTATTGCTAATTTGGCAGTACTTCTGTGTTCCAGTCAACTGTAGGTATGTCAGACTGATGAAAGACTGCCCCTGGCTCACCCCTAAATGGGTTGATGCAGCCATGTGGCACCAGTTCAAGCAAGAACATTTCCATCCTGTTTCTGCTATCTGCTATTAAAAACTGTTTTCCCGTGTAGGTAGTAGGAATGTTAGTGTCTGCAAGCAACTTGTACCAGCCCAACCATTTTGTACAAACTAATGAAATTACATCACTGGGCAATGACAGACCCAGCCCTCACAGAGACCACATTAAACCCTGAAGCAGTTCAATTCCTCTCTCACAACTGTCTCAGACTATGGGGTAGTGACAATTTGGAAGATTTAGAGGGTGAAAAATGCCTCTGCTTTTACTTGGCTCTGAAAAAAATGACACCAATTATATTTTAAAAAAGAAGAATTTTGTCTAACAGTAACAACTAAAAGTTCTATTTTCTCATTTTTAAAGACTTTCCATGCAAGTTAGCAGACTGATTAACGGGCATCATTAAATTACTGTATTTAGAAAGCTGGAATATGGTCAAGTGTTGGCTTGTTCTCCTCCCAGGACCAAGGATATGAAACACATTTATAATTCTATAAAGATGCTTCCAAAAAGGAAAGTCACAGAGTAAGCACATGCCTGCTTCCTCTGTGAAGTAGCTGGTATGTCTCCAGTGGCTTCAACAGAGCAGGCATGATTTATGCCAGCTGAGGGTCTGGCCCACAGAATCCATTTTTTCTCACTAAAAGAAACTTCTTTTGCCTGCCTTCATGCATGCAAAGATATTCAGCCTATAATCAAAGGATGGTAAAAAGCACTGGGACTACCAAATATGAAAAGAAACACTTTCAGTAGTCATCCGTGGAGCATACCTAAACATCACACATGGGCACAATGACAACATCAACTTCCCACAACTGTTCATGAAAGCCAATTTGTGTCTTCCCAAAGAGTTAAGGGAAGGCAGCCCAGCAGGGAAGGGTCATCCTGGCTAACACTTTCACTTAGCCTGAGCATAGGTGGAAGTGGCCCAGGACAAGAAATTCTTTTGAAAGAAATCTCTTACACTTGGAGATTTAGTCTCTAATAGACTGAAAACCTGGTATCTCTCATTGCACAATGTGCTGATTTTCAACAGATTAGAAATCCTCAGAACTCATCAATAACTCACACTGTAT
>VZSU01000154.1:2851402-2866077 GCA_013398715.1 Nesospiza acunhae | reverse complement strand
GAAACTGCCATGTGCCTTTAAAATTTACTTTGTCAAAGAAGGACAAAGGAATTGTTTTAACGAGGTTGTTTTCAGTTGTCTTTTGTTTTGTATTTTACACAGGAAAAAGGAAAATATTTCTTCAGTTCAGGGCATCTGAATCATATTTCCAATGGGACAGGCACTTTTAGGACAGTAAGTTCTGAGGTATAAATAACCTTCAGTGAATTGAATCATAGTCATTTAGTTTTTACATATGTGGAAACACTCGGCTTCCAAAAGCTGTGCTAAAATTCTGTTTTAGGGAGGTATTACATCTGTGTTTAAATTAAAGGGTTTTTGGCACATAACATCTCAAAACTACAGATTGAACAATACAGTACATTGCACATTGATGAGAAACTCAGCTGTATCAATAATGCACATTTATTCCAGATTTCTGCATACAGTCAGCACCTTTGGTCTATAAATTGCAAAAGACTCAGTTCAGTGAAAATTTAGTCTAATTGTCAAGCGCTGTTAAAAAGGGAAGATAGGGAATAGAAAAGAACAACACTTCAGAGTTGAGGACATTCATTAATCCTCTTCTCAGAAGATATTTTGAATGTACAAAGTAGCATTTGTTTCATTTTTCTGTTTGTTTGTTTCAATTCTGATGCTAAACAGGCATTATAAGTTTAATTTATTTCTTCAAGCTTTCATTAAGGTTATTCTGAATATCATAGTCAGGAAAATGCAGAATATCACATTTGCTACAGTTCAATTCTATACCTTTTTCTTTGATATGTGAGGATCTTGAGTACAAGGTAGGATAATTTTTTAAAAGTGCATTACTTTTAAAAGTAACAGGTATGGGTGTCCTGTAGTAATGTGGTCAGGAAGATGTGATGATCAAGGCCCCAAAATCCCAGTTTCACAGCCTCTTCTACACAACCTACAAATTCCCAGATCCTCAAAGGGCCCCAGAAAAGACAGTCTATTGGTCGAGTGTTTTGACATGCCTGCCTGATGCCTTTATGTTTCTAGATGTGTGGGGACAGTTTAGATATGATCTTGGAGGTACTGTTTGTTTTATGAGCAGAAAGGGACACACACAATGCTATCATAAAACCCCAAAACCCTCAGATTGTGTCTTTCTGGTTCTCTAGAGTAAAGTAATAAGATTTTTGGGGTATTAGAAGAGGTGTAAGCAGCACACAAAAAACAGCTTTCACTATCTGCACATTTTAAATTTCAGCACTTTCAGGACTCTGAAGAAAACTAACAATATGAGAAGAATGAATGTTTCTTCTGAAGCTGTGTTTCCTGTGTGACAATACCTTACATCAAGAGCTATATCCTCATATATGTTTGTACACTAACCAGTGAACCTGTTTCTTACTATGACAGCTATGTTAATGACAATAATAAAAATGCAACATAAGAAACATGAAATAAAAAATTGATTCAACTCCCAAACATTTCTGAAGATGGAAGAACCATTTATAGAGAGTGAATTAAATATAGTGCTCCTCATTTATGAGCAATAAATCACAGAATGGTTTTAATCACTATAAGTCATGTCTTGATGCTGGGACAGTGCTCAGAACTTAGGCTGGTATTGCCTTCACTTCCACTATTTCACAGAACTGTCAATGGCTCATGCTCCATCATGTTTCTGTGTTCAATGACAGCAAAGAGCATGAATGACATGGTGACAACCATCATCTTCTAGAAGAGAATTATATTCATTCTTATTTTCCTTGGGGTTTTTTGGTTATTTTTTGCCTTTTTTTTTTTTTTTTTTTTGCGCAGAGAATGATCTCTAATACATGGTCATCATGCAAATAATAACAAAATATGAGTGAAACAATGCACTGATCATCTAAGTCCATCAATAATTGGTGTGCTATGAAAGAAAAAATGTCTTGCTGAAAAGCATAAATTATCCATCCAAGTAAGAAGCATGGCACAAAAAATGGGAGGAAGGAATTGTTATTGTTTAACAACTCTTCTTTTTCAAACTGTTCTTCAGCCTTGAAAAAATGCAGTTACTATTGGTTATACAAGCTACAGTGTCAGAAAACTATTACTGCTGACCCAGACCAGGTGACTTGAAGTGAAAACTGTAAATGATCCCAGAAAACTAAAGATTATTGGCACCATTTCAAATATTAAATCTACCTCTAAGTTACCAAGATTTTTTATTTTATTTTATTTTATTTTATTTTATTTTATTTTATTTTATTTTTATCTTACTTTACTTTAATTATTTAAGCATCACTAAGTTTTAAATTCAGAACCTGTATTAAAAAACATGCAGAATTTAAAGATTGGTTGGCTAAGGGTGTGGTTTATGATGAGTAAAAGGACATCGTTTATAAAACTTAATAGGAGTTTATAGGAGTTTCACTTATCGCATGTAAAATTTTCCTATTGTAACTCCTATGATTTGCACTGAAAAGTGAAAAAAGAAACATTTAGATGTAGTCAGAAGTTACTCAGATGCCAGCAAAAGAAAAACTATGAAACTCAAGGAATATTTGTCTGAAAAATTCCACAATCATAGCAATAAAAATAACTCCTCTGTTGCCATCCCTGTCTTTTTCATTTATTTTTTATAATTTAAGCTCAGTATTGGGGAACTCGTCTTACCCAAAAATCGTGCTCAAAAAAAGTTGTGAGCCCATCTACAGTGGGAAAAGGGGCTTTTTGAAGTATTTCCAGGTAAAAGTCTCTAAATGTAATGTTTAACTTACTTTAAAAGTAACCTTTCTTTAAATATAGGTAATTAATGATATATTTAATGAATTTTCAAGGGTTAATTAAGAAGCTTATCATAGGCATGCTTACTATGAAGAGTGCATGTTTATTTCCTGTAGATAGAAAAGTTTTGCCACAAGTTTTTGTCTCAAAAACTTTTGCCACTTTACTTTTATGCCAGAAGACTAAAGAAGATTTTAACTATGAGTATTGGGCAGAAAAATTTAAAGAACTTAAGAGATTTTTCATCCAGCACAAAACTACCAGGTCTCTTTTTTGATCTGAATTGTGTTGCAGTTTCAGATAAGCTTAGATGGGAAAAAAAAGCAGCTGCAGAATGATTACTTTAGACTAAAGATTACAATGCTGGTAGCCACAGAAAACCCCTCCAAAAAATAAATGTCAAAAAAATTCCATTGATACAGTCATCCTCACCTCCAGTTCTTTAAACCCAATAATGTATGATCCTGAGCTCATCTCAGAGCTCAGTTTGATAGTAAAAGATCTATTAAAAAGATTGTGAAGAACAAGCACAGACAGGTGACAAATGAGAAAACACTTTCATTGCAAAGCCCGACACGAACAAGAATGATTGAGCATTTTTTATAGCCTTTTCATCTTCAGATATTGCTTCTGTTTCAACACCTGGAGAAATTGAGACTTGTGATTAGATAAGCTGACAAGTTAAAAGAAGCAGCAGCCAAACTAAGGTGAAAAAAAGAATTAATGAAAAGCAGTTAAGACAAAGTTCAGCTTCCTCACCCAGAATCCTCAACATTTTGGGGACATATCATTGGATTTGAGGAACTCAGCCTGGGGAAAGATCTATGGGGAATGGCTGCAAAAGAGCAAAGACGACCCCTCAGAAGTAATAAGAAAATTATGAGTTTGGCACAGATGTCCTTTACTCTTCTCCTTAGTTACATCCACTGCTCTATCCTCTCTTTGTTTTATCTTTTCTCTCACTTTTTTCCCCTTCCTTTCATCCAAGTCTTTTAATTAGCCTTCATCACCTCACCACATGTTCCCCCCAACAAACACACCACTGGCATCTGCCGCTGTTGCACTATTCAAGTTCTTAATGCAGCTGAGCCTATTCTTTGTCTTGTTTTTCTCTATTCTGTTCAACAAGTAATTCAGAGCAATTCTAAGATACTTTTTTTAAAGCCTCTAGATCCTAGCATTATAATAGTAATTAATTACATTGAAGCAAGGAGCCAGCAGTCAAGGTAAGAAATCTCTAATCGAAGTCTTCTGTTGAAATTATGCTGTTTTGCTGCTGCAGTATAAACAGATAGCTGGATCATCTGCCTCAGTTCTTCTGGAATAAAAACTTCTTGGTTGCCTGTGATTGTGCATTTTGCTCTGCTTTCAGAAACATTACCGTAATGGCATAGCTGATGAGGTTAGATAATTCCACTACCTTCTGTAGGTTTAATAGCATAAAACTCAAATCCTCTGTCATGACAAAACAATGCAAAGTGACATCATGTGAGAATCTAAACCATATACTTCAAACAGTTGTTATTATTCTCCTATCATCCGTCACTAACCACAATTAAAAATAATGACTTCAAGAAATAAAGTGGACAAAATTTTGTGAATATAAAGGGGAAAATTCCTAATTTCTGTTCGTACCCTTCTAAAGACATGTCTCGCTGCATGATTTTAAGTGCTTAGAAATAACTGTTGAACACAGCCAAGATGGTAAAAGAGATGTACCCTGTAATTAAAATATATCAATTAGTGTTTTTCTTCCCTTCAGTTTTACCTAAAGGCTATGTACTTCCCGTGGAACCAGGCCACCCATTGAAGCAATCCACCCCAGTGTGGCATCTGTTTGTTCAAAATCCCCTCAGAATAAAACACCTTTCTATTTCAACAAGTGTGAAGAGGCATAATTGTACTCATGTAACTTACAAGTTTTCTACTCAATCGCAAAAGAATATAGTTTGTTTTTCTTCTGCTTTTCCTCTCCTCACTTTTGATGTTAGATTAAATATGACAACCCTTATCAGTCAGCAGAATAAAACAAACTCATTCAAAAGCCTCAGGGATAAGGGATTTCTTTAATCACATTCACACAAATTATGAGGATTTCAGATAGATGAGGTAATATAGTTGAGTATCAGCAGTTGTAATTTAAAAACTCAAGAAGCAACAAAAAAACCAAACCAAAACCACATAGGTTATGTCTGCTTTGTTAAATAAGTGATAAGTGCAAATAATTGAAATATATCTGTACATCAGATGCCTTGTTCAAGGAGTCCAAGGTGGAAGATGGCTCCTCATAAGAATGTCTTGCTGAGATTGCATCCAGGCTAGTTTACAAATTAACTCAGTTCAAATTGTGATCATGTCAAATTTCTTAAGCTGCAGAAAGGGAAGATCATCTAATTGTATGTCATCAGCACAGGGTATGACTGAAAGGTAGACACAAGAATTGTACAGTGGTCAGCAAGGAAAAATTGAGAGTTAAACCTGCCTTCATTTTTGTGGTGGCAAAATAACACCCAGTACAACATAGCTTAAAATCCAGTAAAGAAATGACCAAAGTAAATGACCAAAGATGTTCCTTTACTCAAAGGAACTTTGGTTTTGTATGAATTAGAAAATTGTTGCTTGTACAATATAGGTATCAAAACAGATTAAGAATATGGAAACTGATTTAGAGTGCAACTGTTAAAAGAAGAAATGTAAGAAGTGCTTGTCTTCAGCCAAACTGCTGAATTCTGCATTCTGCCCTTCAACCCTGATCAGAGTTTAAAAGAAAAACTTTCCTAAATATTATCATCTAATATTTGCCTTTCCTCATAGGACAAAACATGTATTTTTTTCCTCGTTTTTGAGTCCCTTTGCTGGACAGTGTTCATTATGTCCATGTCTCTCTTGCTTTGAGGAGCCCAGAAACTAACCCAGCACTGTTGCCTCACCAGTGTTGAGGAGGAGAATCACCTTCTTCAACTCACTGGAAGTACAGTACTACAGCATGAGATCCCATTTGCTGCCTTTGTTGCAAGTGCCCATTTCTGGCTCCACCAGGACCTCCATGTTATTTTCTGCAAAGCAGCTCTTCAGCTGAGTATTCCTCATCATATACAGGTGCATGGGATCATTCTTCCTCAAATGCAGGGTCCTGCACTTCTCATTGTTCAACTTCATGAACTTCCTTCATCTTCAATTCCTTCAATCAATCCTTATTTCTTCAACATTTATGGCTTCTAGTATATTGGTGTGGTGTCTTGTTACTTCTTCATTTCATGGTAAATAACATGAATTCTTGAAAGCTTCTGACTATTCTTCCATGGTCAACTATAAAAATTAAGGGACATGCTTTCTTCTAAATAAATTTAAATCTTGCATCACTTTATGAAAGCATAATGGCTCAACTGTGAATTCAAAATCATCTTCTCCTCAATGGTCACTGCAATACCCTTCTCACAATGAAATTCTACTCTGATGGTGATCACATTTTAGTGATGACTGTAGGGAGCCAGTTTATCTCCTAAAGCTGGACTGGGATTTGAAAAGCATGTTTGATTACTTCTGAGAGAAAAAGTCATTGTACAAATGAAGCTGAGGTAATGAGGCACTGTGTGGAAAGTGTGTCTGCTATTTCCAGCTTTTGTGCTAGAAAATAGTAGAAAGTATTATCACTCAAATAAAAGGTGAATTGAATCTAGGGGTTCTGCAGAATGTCACATGGAACAAAATTCCTGTGCCAAGGACAGAGGAAACCAAGACTGTTTTCTGAAAAGCTTTGTAATTGCCCAAGAATTTCCTCGGTGAAGAAGAAGAAACAGCAGACAGGTAGATCTGGTCTTTTTAGACAAGAAGACAGACATATGTTAAGGTTATTTGTTGTGATGGCCCTACACAACAAGAATGCTGCTCAGAACCTACCTGTGAAAATGGAGAATGTGTAAAAGAGTTTGTGCTTATTTTGCTTTTATACTGGATTTGAGTATGAACTGAGTTCTACAGGGGGAAAAATGAGCTAGTGTGTCCCAGTATCATTTAATTGAAAACAATTAATTACACAAACCATTCAGATGACAATTGCCCCTAAAGGTATAGGTATAGGATCACTCAGTTAAGAAGAAACAGATGCAATAAACAAGATTGTAACAAGAAGAATAAATTGAAAGAATGAACAGAAAGAAGTTCTACTATCCATTCCTTGATTGTAGTATCATAGATGGTAGCATAATAAGAAGAGGAGCGAGTTTTATGGTGCACTGATAGCTGCTAGAGAAGAGAAAGAGGCCAACAAGAAATACTCTATATATATTAATATTCTGAAAACATAGTCTGCAAGTTTGGTTGAGAATCCCAAAAGCCAAAGCTTCAACCATCACCTCGAGACTAGTGAAATAAATTAAAACTTAATGCATAATTTTTCTAGGCAATTCATTAGTAAAGCATTAAAAATATTTCAAACCCATTTTTCCACTTTATACTCTATGGCATGAAATGCCATAGGTGAATATTTTAATTTTATTCTTTCCTTCTTCTAGTCCTTACTGTAGAATTTAGAAAATTCTAAGAATTGAAAAAAGCAACAGAGATTTCATCAGGTGAGCTTATATAACTTCATATCTGCAATCAGCTGTTTGATACTCCCCAATACGACAGTTACCGAAGTTGACTAATTTTCATCCAAGAGGCAGAAAACTCTTGAAAGAAGTTACTTGCTTCTCCTGAAAAATCTTCTCTCAGGCTTACTTATTTTTACTGTATTATAAACAGAAATTTGGTTGATTTAATCACCTTGGAAACATAGAAATTGCATTGACTCAGAGTAACCCCATGCAAACATGGCTTTCCACCACACATTGGTAAGTCTTGCTTGCCTTGCCTAGTGCCACATAAAGGTAACTCATCAGAGTCCTTCAAGAGCACCAATCTCTGTATTGCATTCCCAGTTCCTGCTTCCATTTCTGAGGTATTTTTTCCTCTCAGAGCAGTATTCTACATTTCACCATCTTCCACATCTCTTCTCCAAATTCCTGGTGTAGGTAGTGAGAAACTTTGTTACAAGCTAAGACTTCAGTGGTGGGATTAACCTCAAATCTAAACTGAAATAGTGGCTCTCTATCCAAATGCCATAAAACCAAACTCTTTTTAAACAGAATATCTCATACCTCTGACTGCTTCAGGTGCTTCAGCAGTCACTGAAATATATTCAAGTGGTTGAAAAGCTCAGTGAAAATGATCCCATAGTTACTGACAATAGAAGGAACTGCAGCGCTTCACTTATCTTTGTGGCAAACTTGTTTCCCTTGTGAGAGACAAGGAGAAAGTATGTATTCGACTGCTACCTCCCTCTGTGGCATGTATCTAGAAAACTCTCAGAATCACATCTGGAGGTTTGACAGTATCAGCTGTGCTATATAGGTCAGTATTGCAGTTACAGTCTGAGCACTTCCTTGTTAGGTTGGATTAAACAGTTACCGAGACTCAGCTGGCCGTCACTGTTCAGAGTTCCACCAGAATTAATTGCTGTAAGGATCATGGAGAAACACTGGGGTGTCTTAGGGTGGAGTCCATATCCTCAAACCTAAAAGGTTCAAGAGCAGCACTAATGGTGCTGTGCTCTCAGAGGTGGAGCTTTGCTGTGGGAACATTTGCAGTCCTAGGAGTTAATTCAGGCTAGATGTGCATGCCAAATGTCAGATTAACTATGTAGTAAATGTCTACCCTCAAAATTGATTTGTAAGGTGTTTGGTTTAGGGTTTTCTTACTTATCCACTAATGGCACCTTTTTAATGGCACATGACAACGAATGGATTGATTGGATAGCACTGAGACCCTTGGAAAGGGCTGCAACAGAGCCTTTGAAGCTCCCAGACAGCTTACAAAGCAAGCATAGATTGAGCTTGTCACCTTTTGAGGAGCAGAGAACAGTCAAGGTACACTGAAAAAGCCATTTTTTAACTAGGAAGCAGAGTTACTTAAAAGTGCGGCAGTATTGCTGCAGATGTCTGTAGACCCCTGACATGAACTGTCATTAAATAATTTGTCATTTCCATCTAATTAGATTCAGTATATCACAAAACCCACCAGCAACAGAAAGCACACATTGTTATCCACCAAGTACAAGTCAATGGATGCACCTGGCTTACTGCAGTTTGATATCCTTAAGGCATTTCAACAAACCAGGGTTGGGAGGCAGGATGGGGAGAATATTACAGCTGCCAGACCACAAGATGAGGCAGAGCTGATACAAGTGTGTGATAGATCCAAGTGTTTATTTATACATGTACATCATTCAAGCATTCCAAGAGATGTGCTGACATCTTCCAAGATGAGAGGATGCCAGCTGGCCTGGTTTAGGATCTGTGTTATGAGTGGAACCAACAAAAGTTTCATTCTACTCAGAATTCCAATACCACCAAATTTGTTCATTTTCCAAATCAGAACAAATAGATCACTTTAAATGCAATGGAAGGTAAAAAATTTCAGGCATTTGTCTTTAATTATAAATAACCCTGATATGGTGGTGGCATAATTTATAAAAGGCAAATCTGGTTGAGAATCTGAACAAATTATTTAAACAGTTTTTCTTACAAGTGAAAGTTCTGAAGTTCAGGAAACAGGGGGTTGGGGGTTTATTTAGTTTCCAAGTACAGAATTGTTGCCAAAAATAAATGTAAGCAACTGACATTGCCTTAGAGTTTTTTAAACTCAAACAGAATTCAGAGCTTTGTCTCAGGCAGGCTTCAAGGCATTTCTTTAGAAATTGATCAAATCTGGCTTCAGCCATCTGAATGCTGATTGATTTTTCCAACTGAATTAAATACAATGAGAATTAAGTAATACTTTTCTGGCTACAAACTGAGGCTTAACTACATATTTAGCTAATAACCTTCTGTAAAAACATATACACATAATCTAGAAAAAACCTTTTAAGCAAAATAAATTCATATCTTATAAAATATGTCCTGGTAAAATGAAAATACAATATTTTGACCACATTTGGTCCTAAATAATCCTTTCCTTCTTCTTTTAAGTTTTCCAATTTTAAGGAAATCTCATTCCCTATTTAACATCTATATGACTATGTTGTACCACTTCATATCTGAGGGTAACAGAGGAATTATGTAAACTGTGTAATAATCTCTCTCTAGAAAAGTCTTTTGACAAAATGGAATATTCCAGTGAATTCATAAACCTGTCCAGAAACTGCTGTTTTACAGGATTTACCAGAACTGTAACAGGTGTGAAAAAAGCCTCCAAGACTGTAGCAAAGAAATAAGCACCAAAAGCAGTTCAAACATCTTCAGCCTTCCCAATTCCATTTCTAACAAAGAAAGAGAAAATAACTCTCTGAAGAGCTGTTCTGAAATGCAAGCTGGGAACATTCCCATTTCTAGAAAGAAGATGGCAACATCTTCTTTCTAGAAGAAAAGAGGATTTAAAGCTCATTACTTGTTATTATATTGAGGCATGTCAAAAGGCCTATTTTGGAATCTGAAGATTGCTATGTAACATTTCAGAAAAAGGATAAAACCAGCTTTTTATTAGCATATAAAGTAATCAATGGTGAAAACACTTCCCTAGGATGATATTCAGAATGAACCAATATGTTGATGACATCTACACACCGGGTTATGAAAATCAAACAGGGTTATGAAATCCATACAGCAGGTCTAATGTTTTGTGGGCAAGTGCTTTTATTAGACATTATTTCAAACATATGCAGAAAGTTACAGAGCTTGGTTTTGGACTTTTTTTATTTTCTAAATGTTCAGTACAGTAAACTATTTGAAGTGGTCAGGATAGATTCTGATCTACCTAAAATTCACACTTACATCATTGTCTGTTGTCACTTTCAGCTTTCATTTAGACCATGGAAAAGAGATTTGTATCCCTAGAAACATTCACAACAGCAAAGTAGTTTAAGTTTTCAAGATAAAATTGTAAGAGACAGCACCATCATGGTCATGTCAGGCTTTCATTCATCTGGATGGGCTGAATGGCTCCAGCAGATGCCAACATGCCAAATTTTGTTTCCTGAGTTATGTCCTTACCATGTGAAATTCTGCCATTAAAAACATCCCTCCACAAAACCTCCATATGAAGTCAGCCAAGCAGGAAAGCAACTGAAAATGAGGAATATATACATCTTGCCTGTCCAGCTCTGAGGCCCTGGTAGCAGATGTGCTAGCTCAAAAGCTGTTCACAGTAGACTGGTGGGTTTTTGGCTCCTTCAGCCACTCAGGTTTCTCAGCAGACCCCTCTACTCTTTTTCATTTCAACATCCACTCTATATGCAGATATTTTATGTGCAATAAGAAAGTGATTTTTCTGTGTTAAAAAATAAAACAAACCAGAACCCAAACAAACAGAGTTGCAGTACATTTTTTTTAATGGATGTTCTATTTATTTAATTACTCTTGTTATTTGTTTTTTGTGAATAGTTCCCCAGGTGGGTTAACACAGATAAGACCAAAGAAAATTCATGCTGGTTTTGTCATTTTTCTGCTTTACGTCTGTTACAGTATAAAACTGGGGCTAGAAGAAAAACCTGCATGATTGATTTTAGGCACAAGATGTTCTTATCCAGCAGTAAAAAGCAAACTCTCTGAGGCAAAAAATTCTTTACCTTGTAAAAAGTACTATGATATAATGTTACTGAAGTGCCTCAACAAAGTGCATTTCTTCTAGTTAAAGGTATTAGTGAGAATGGCATGTTCTGACAGCATACAACTTGGAATAGCCAAAGAAATATTTTTTTGAATGTGCTTAATATCAGCAGCACCAACTAAAGAGCAATGCTCTGGACACTTGAAAAGATGCTGACCTCCAGTGTCTTAAAGTGGTCAAATTGACCTCTGCTTTCTGCTCATAATGTACAAAATAACAAGAAACCTTGATGCTTTAAGTCAGGGTGAATACCAGAAACAGCAAGAGGCAGCAGTCAAACCTAAAATGTTTCAAGGTTAAAATATGACATGACAAAGATCTACCTATCCTGGGGTCTTATCATACCTGCATATTAAAATGGTGAGGTATATGTTCCCTATTATTTTGGTCTACATTATTGCATATTTTCATTTTTATATTTCTTGCAAATGTTTCTTATCAGATAGATACTCCTCAGGTCCATAAAATCAGAATTCTGTTACCTCTCAACAGGTTGTAGAACAGACTGACATACATCCTGGTCTTGCAAAGCAACGAGACCATTTAAAAGTTTAATTGGAATACTAAATGTTTAGCAGTTCCATTGCTGTGAAAATGCTATTTATTAAAAAGTGTTTCCATTGATACAATTGGACTTTTTTTTGCTCCTCTACTCAGAGTCACAGCAATGTTACTAATTCTGAGAATGAATCAGAGAAAAAGAAATATACCTGCTGCTTATTTATGTGCTTACAAGAGTCATTAAATTTGCCTGCTCACAGGAGTAATATTCCCTACTTTTCCTGGAAATCAAATGACAGAAAAACAAACTTGGAATGAGCCCAAACCCCAAAATCAGATCCAAACCTACAGCAAACATCTCTAAAATGTGAGGTGATTTATAGCAAGAGTGGTGGTTTCGGTATATCTCTAACCAAAACCTCAGACTGAACTTCGGTTTTGATTCAAAGTGTTAAAACTATAGGTTCCTTCTGATTCTCTCTAAATTATTTGGCTCATTGCTTGTCTGAGGTACAAATTACTCAAGCAGGAATTCTCTGGCAATTTGTCCATGGAATAGTGATTAAATCCTGTCTGCAAAGACATAACATTAAAGCTGATACAATAAAATTTGCATTCAAAGATGAAGCATTTGCAGTCGGAGGTGACCCACACTGGGAATTCCTTATGAGGCCCTTAAAACCACAAGCTACTTTTTCCTTTCCAGGGCCCTTCCTTATTATTCCTTTTTTTTTCATCTCAGACTGCAGTTTGAAACTTGATCCTGTTTCATGAGGTAGGGGCTGGTGTGGAGTACGAGGAAAAGAAAAAGAGGAAATTTTATGCCAACAGAAGAAACACAACAGTAACACTCCAGAAATATGCTCTATTGTAACTAATAATGTGAAGTTACAAAAACATGTAGGTACAATTTGCAGACAACACCGGGCACAGTAAAAGCTCATCACTCTGCTGTCCTCTGCGTTTACTCATTAGAAAGATTTTTTCAGACTGCCTTTCCTGATTCTGAGTACTCACCCTCCCTTGGGTTTGCAGCATTCTTTCCTTTAACTGCCTTATTTTCTCTATAAACCAGGGGCAAATCTCCCAAAGGCAAAATAATTCAGCGTACTTCTCCCTCTCTGTTTCCCATCCCTCTCCCTTGTCACCTTCACATGCCATTTTTACTTTAATCATGGCTCTGGGATCAGGGCTGACAGGATACCGTTCACCTTCCTGACTCTCTGCGCACACCCCAGCCAGGTCCCAGTATCTTGAGATAGAAACCAGGACATCTATATTAGAAGCAAGCAAAAGCCTGATTTCTGAGCAACATTACCAAGCCCCAGAGAAGACCTTAGAGATTTCCTGCGCCACAGTTTCAATGCAGGCAATATTCTTCCTGCATATGCATTGCCTAGCAGTGTAGCCTGGTCCTCTCTGCAGCCTATCGACATTATTGCCGTGCTGCTAAGAAACGTTGAGCTGTGAAGTGAGAGCCAGTAGGAAATTAAATCCACTTCATTTCTCTTGCTTTATCTTGCCTCTCGCTTCCCTGCTCTCCGCCCCTTTCTTTTCCATGACAGAAAACCTGAAGATTTCTTTCCCTCACCTCTAACTGGCATATTTACTGCTGAGCAGTAGAATCACTGTTAGGAGTTCTTACAGGAAAACCAGAGAGAAATTTTGAAAACCACTTTTCTATTGAAAATCTGGCCTAGAAGACAACTGCTGTCAACACTGCCCACCTGCTGCTCATAAACACTCTTCAATGAACAGTTCAAACACTAATTATGCCCCTATGCTCTTGGTGCTGAACAAATAACCAAGAATTTTACTGAAGAAGTGAAAACACAGAAATAGAGAAAATTGTTTGAAAGGAAAAGAAAAATTCAATTACCTCTGAGGTATCCTAATGGAAGGCGTGCCATAGAGCTGAGAACACAGTATGAGCGACCTGTGCCTGTGCTACTTTCATGATAAACCCATGTGGAAGTTGTAGGAGACTTTTTCCGTCATAGCATCTCAACAGTTAAATTACAATTTTCATGGTCAGTGTTAAGATTCCCATGACACAGTGCACATATGCTACAGGTGCAATGTGCCTACCACTGCTTGAAAATAGGACAAAATCGTGGTAATGGGAGATTGTGTTCATTCCCAACAGTGTAAATGCTGCATTTATACAACAGCCTTGCAAGAAGACATGCTGTTGAGATCATCCAGAATAAAACTAGTATCTTGCTGAGAGCTAGTGAGCTGTTTTGTGAAAGCTGATTACACACCTTGTTGTGATGTGCAACATAGCTAGTAAAACTTTTGAACCATGCTGTATGATGTGATCTGACTGCAGTCTGTTCAGCTTCATTGAAGAGGTAATTAAAAATAATTTGGAAAGGCAATACTTTTAATCCAGCAGGTGACTTGAAGACCTGACCAATCTTATACTGGATAATTCACATTTTGTTAATCTTTCACTTAAAAAAAAAGAAAAAAATCAAAATCAAAACCAAACACCAACCAACTAACAAAACCCACAAAAAAGAAAAAAATAACAAACAAAAAAAAGCCAACTCTTCCCCCTTCCTCACTACCCCAAACAAAACAAAACACTAAATAAACCCAAACAAAACAAAAAAAAGCAGCCTGGGGAGGGAAGCAGACCCCAAAATGCATAATGAAACACTGCTGCAATTGGCTATGATTGTGGACTTTAGGCCGCTCTACTCTCAATTATAGACACAAGGCTTCTCATGGACAGTAGGTTAGTTTTGTTTTATTTTTCAGTTTTCTGTGTTTCTTTTAGGAGAAGAATTCAGGTGAGC
>VZSU01000154.1:2811175-2847257 GCA_013398715.1 Nesospiza acunhae | reverse complement strand
GGGGGGCTGCCCAAAATCTTCTCAGTGCTCTTCCACCCTTCCACCCCTCAGGGTCAGGCCTACCTCTCCCGGCCGCATGGCTTTTCCCCTCCCCCTGCCCAGCCAGTAGCTGGGCCGGGGGAGAGACCTAAACTCTTCCCGCCGGAAACCCAAAGAGCCAGCTCCCAGGGGACAGCTCTGCTTTTAACCCCTGTGTTCTCAGAGGCGTAACCAATATCCCAATGGTCAAACCAGGTGCCAATTTAAAATCTGGACACCTAATTGGTGGCCACAGAATATCCCAGAAAATGTACTTCCTTTAAACCCACGACACACTGAAATTCAAATTTGTTTAAAATATTATTAATATTGATTAGAATTTAACAAAACTATGTTAAATATGTATTCTTGAATCCCTTCTAAAATCACATATCTTCCTCAGAGAGTGGCTTTGGTAAAGCTTTCTAATTAAAGAGAGCAGTTACGCTATAACTTCAAGTAAAAAGAGGAACAAAAAATATAGCAGAGCAGAATTTTTTATAGTAACACATATAAATATATTGTTGCATTAACATTAACAATACTAGCAATAGTTCTAACAATTTCAATAAGAGCATTTTTGTCCTAGGAGGTAGGCTGGCTGGAGTTTAAGGAGATACAATAGCTATGCAAAAGTGTTTGATCCCGAGGTCATTGAAGGAAAGAGCATGAATGATTTATGTTGGAAGCAACCTGTGGATATAATCTGCCTTGTTCAAGCATATCCAACTGCCCTGATCAAGCAGGACCACCTGGAAAAGCTGGACCATCTCCAAGGATGGAGATTCTCTGGGCAATCTGCATTAGTGCTTGGTCACCCTCACAGTAAAGTATTTCCTGAAGTTCACGAGAAACTTCATATATTTCAGTTTGTGCCCATTTCCTCTGGTCCTGTCTCATCCTTTCTCAAGGGAGAAATGCTGCATTTCCTTCATGATTTTAGTGGCTTTTTGCTGGAAATCTTCAATATGTCCACATCTCTTTTGGACTGAGGAGCTCAAAACTCAACCAGGACTCCAAGGGTGGCCTCACTGGGGCTGAGGAGAGATGAATCATAGAACTATTACAGTTAGAAAAGACCTCGAAGTCCAGCCATCAACTTGGCACCACCATGTTCACCACTAAACCATAACCCAAAGTGCCACATCCACACACATTTTGAACACTTCCAGGCATGGTGATCCTACCGCTTCCCTGGGTGGTCTGTTCCAATGCCTGATCGTTCTTCCAGTAAAAAAAATGTTTGTCATTTCCATTCTAAACCTCCTCTGGCACAACTTTAGGCCACTTCCTCCTGTCCTGTCATTTGTTACTTGGGAGCAGTAATAAAATCCACGCCTTACCACAATCACCTTTCAAGCAGTTGTAGAGAGAGAGACAAGGTGTCCCCTAAGCCTCCTTTTCTGCAGCCTGTACTACCCCAGTTCCTTACAATACTTTTGCCCCAGACCCTTCACCAGCTCCTTTGCCCTTCTCTGAACATGCTCCAGCAGCACAAAATTTTTCTTGTAGTAAGAGGCCCAAAACTGAGCACAGGATTTAAGGTGAGGTTTCAGCAGTGCCTAGGACAAGGGGAGGGGTGTACAGCGAAGGATCACCTCCATCGACATACTGGCAATACTTCAATGCAGCACAGGATCCCATCTGCTCCATTGGCTGTCTTTTTTGCAAGGATACATTGTTGTCTCATTTTCAATTTGGGATCTGCCAGGTTCCCTGAGTCATGTTTGCCTCGTTGCTCTCCAGCTGAGTGGCCCTCAGCATACGGTCAAACATCAGCTTGTTTATCCCCAGGGCAAGACCTTGCACTTCTCCTTGCTCAACCTCACCAAGTTCTTGCTGGCCCATTTCTCTGGGCTGTTAAGATCCCTCTAGCTGGAAACAGGATCATCTGGTGTATCAGCCACTCCTTCCTGTTTTGTGCCAGCAGCAAATTTGCTGAGTGAAAGTTCTGCCTCATCAGCCAGATTATTAATGAAGATGTTTCACAGAACCTGACCCAGTCATGAGCTAATATTTTACTGTCATTATTGGCTTCCAACTAGACTTGGTTTCAGTCTCTGGGCCTGGGCATTCAGTCAGTTTTCAACCAATATCACTGACAGTTCATCCAACACTAACAGGGATCTTATGGGTGACAGTGTGAAAGGCCTTACTGAAGGCATGTAGGCAATATCCTCTGCTCTCATATCATCTATTAAACCAGTCATTTATGGCAGAAGCTTATAAAGTCAGTCAGTCATTACTTCCCTATGATGAAGCCGTGCTTCTGATGATTGTCTCGTCCTTTTTTCGTCCTTCATTTGCTTAGAAATGGTTTACAGGACTAGGTGCTCCACCACATTCAGAGAGATCAGGAGGAGGCTGACTGACTTATCAGAAAAAAAATATCCACAATGCTCAGATGATGCATGCAGATTGATTTGTTGGTTTCAAATAGTTTAAATGTATTATGACCCAAGTAATTTTTAGGCCAAAATCTCCATAGGCATCACAAACACAAAGCACTTTGGTCATTCCACTTCTTTGCTGCATTGGAGTTCACTATAGGAGGATTCATAAATGAAACAGCACAAAAGGATTCATTATATTCACTGCACCACAGCTTAGCCTTTCAAAATTCTACCTTACACAAAACTTTTCTGTCTCCTCCCACTCTGTACTTCCATTCAAGAACATTATATTTAAAAGGAATGAAAAAAACAAGCCCTATATCTGCAGTGCTTCAAGTCCACTCTAACTAAACTTGGACTTCAAAGTTAAGCCCTGTGTCACACATATTGGTATTTTCCCCTCCCTGTTTTTTCCCCTGAATGTAGAAATGCTAATTTTTTTGTTGAGATACTGTCATGTGCNCCTGCTGAAAATATAGACATTTTTTCCTTTCTTTTCCCCTTAAACAGGTTTTTTTTTTTCTTTTTTGTTTTCTCAGAGCCATTATTAACTTCCCCTTAACTGTTATAAATTGTGGGGAGTGGACAACCTCCAAATTTAAACATAGAAATGCAAGAAAAGTGAGAAAAGTGCTCTGTAAGGAATTACTTTTAAAAAGTTTTCATGTTCCATAATGGAATATTATAACTATGTAAGTGCAATCCCAATTTAAACCTTGTGTTTTTTTAAAAATAAATCTTGCTTAAGACATCAATTATTCATTTCCAGACTAAATAGCAAACTTTCAACATGTAAGGGAATAAGGGCCCTTCAATTAGACTATCTGGCAGCTGCCAATAACATGGTTTCTTTGATATTTGTCTTGCAAATTTTATAGCTAATTTATTGCTATTTCCTGCATATTCAGGTCTCTGACTCAAATCCCAGTAAGAAAAGAATAGGTAATGGCTGCATATCCCTAATGAAGTACCTTTCTTAGTACAAGATGCTTGCTTGCTCCACACATAGCCACCATATTTGTTTGTTTTCCTTGTCTGACCTTATCTGATTGTTCCACTGGACTTTCTTGCAGGCTTGAGCTTTTTTCCACTCTAGAAGTGACCTTATGACAAGCATCAAAGCCCATCTGGAGAGACAAATGAAAGGCTCCCAGATATCACACAGTAGCACTTATGCCAATCTCCTGTCTGAAGGGTGGAGAGAGCACCTGGTCTTCATTAGGATCACTGCACTGGTTAAAAAATTGCAGGTTTAAAAGTATATAGCTAAAATCTGACAAAATACCTTTCATAATACCATTAGATCTGCCTCAGGTATGTTTTATCCTGCCTTGAAAGCTTTAGCAAGCACTGACCTGTAATTGGGAAACCAGAGTTATCATTTACTGGGAAGAATTCTTTAACAAATTATAAATAATTTCTCTGAAATTACATTAATTTAAGATAAAAGAATGGCTAAACTCTGGTCTCTATCACCTTCCCTTTCATCTTTTTGCAAATATGATTCCATACTATCAAACTGGCCCAACCAGTCATAATGAACAGCTGCAGCTAGTTCTCTGTTTACTGAATTTGGAACTGGACATGTTTCATAGATTATGCTTTCTGGATTGCTGCAAAATTATTTAGTTCATTCCCTGTCACTAACTTTGCCCTCCCACTCAAGGCATTGGTGTTTGAATATAAGATATTGTTTTAGTCTCTTATACAGAACAGAAACAGTAGAGGAGACTAGTTCTGTTTGAATTTCTCCAAATATGCTGAGAATTTGGACAAGACTTTGAGTTTTATCTCAATTTTACACCTCAGGGAGGCAAAAAAATGCTTAAAGATCTTGTTTAACTAACTTCTTGCTGGGTAAGATGTAGGTTTGTAAACATATACAAATATTCATTTTTTTATTATTCATATTATCAACTTCAGACATGATATCCATTTATTCATGCTGGGAAGATAAACTCTTCAGAAGCAGACCTTAATATGAAAAAGGGAAATACCAACTATTTCACTATATAGCTGCACCGAAAAAAATTATTAATGAGAAACAATTTTTTTGTCAGATAAAATTATTCTCTCTGTCACAGGTTGTCTTAGGGCATGATAGATTTCTTTCTAAAGTAAAAATATAATAATTTTTTTTTCACTTCACTCTCTTCTTTTTATCTCTGTGTCATTTAGAATACAATTTTAGACCCATTTTCTTATAATATCACTTATTAATATAAATCTAAGTCCCTAGTAGCAGCTGTCCAAAGACCAGCAATGAAGTTGACCTATAAGGAATTGATACACAGTAGTAGCTTTGTTCTTTTAGGCAGATATCTTCTGTAGTGGAGAGAAACCTAATTCATCCAAGAACATTTTTTTCACCTTCTTTCTTTCTAGCCATTGATTTGTTGGTTTTTGGTTTGTTTTTTTTTTGGGTTTTTTTTTTTAGGGGGACGTTGTTTTGGTTTGGTTGGTTTGTTTATTTGATTGTTTTTTTCTTTTGCGTTGCATTTTTTTGTTTCCTTTGGTTTGTTTTTGTTGTTGTTCTTGTTGCTGTTTATTGTTGTTTTATATTGTGGCTGTTTTTTGGGTTTTTGAGTAATGTTTAGGTTTTGTCTTTTTGGTTTTTAAAGTAGGTTATGGGAAATACAGCTTGTGTTAAAACTGAATCTCAATGAGTAGACATTCAGACATTACTGAGATAATGAATTCTGATATATTCAGGCATTTCTTTACCCATCTAGTATATCAGTTTTGGATCAATCTTTTCATCAGGAGTTTGTCTTTTCAGAAAGTTCTATTTGAAACTTCAAGGAATACAGTCACAAAGGAGTTAAACCACAGAAGAGCAGCTAGGACTAAAATTGATGTTTTTATTCAAAATTTATTTTAAAATTATAAAGTTTAATTTAGAGTTTAAAAGAAAACTTCTTAGACTGCCCTTTGGAAAGCATACTGAACTCGCTCTAAGCAATTTTATTTATAGGGTTTCCTTTTTCCAGCATGAGATGCAACCGGTGGGCCATAAATCAGTTTTGAATTTCTTTAACAAAAACATTCCTTTCCCATTTAATGCTTCCCATGCAGGATCATATTCTCTTCTGTGTGACAAGAATGTGTGAATGCTGAACTCAAATGCACAGACTCCTAAACTACTATAATCATATAATCACAATCTACCTGCTCCCTAAATGTTTTCAGCAGTTTGTTACCAATATTTTGTTACCAAACATATTTTTAAAATGTAACCTCATTGTGCAATGACTGTCCAGCTTTAAAGAAAATAATATTTTGTACATCTCAGTACTCTTGTATGACAAACTGTATATATGCATGCCATTAAGAAAATATTTCCCTCGCCTTTTAAAATTAAATTTTTGGCCTCCTTACAGAAATAACAATTTCTTCATTATGCAGCAACAGAGCTGCAAAGATTTTAGTGTGCTGATCTGCAGCATTTGGATAGTCTTTACTTTCAGAGTGTGCATGAGTCCTGTTTCTTTGAGCAGGTGGTAGAAGAGAAGCAGTGAAAAGGGATCCAGTTGCATATACAAAACATCTTTCATCAAAAGGCCTTTGTTAACCAGTTAGACTTTGTTGGATGTAGTTCAGGCTCAGTGACCCCTTTCCTACTACATATTGAACCTTTCAGCTGAGAAACCTCTCATTCAAGGTTATTAGAGACAGTATGGTGTATAGAGGAAAGTCTCAGTGGGACAGGAGTGTTGTAAAGAGTTCATTACATCACTATTGTTCTGGGCATAGCTATCATATGGCAATTTTTGCTCCTTTCATGCAAAATTTCACTCTGGATTCCTGTATTCCAAGATCCAGTAAGCAAGACATTAGCACCTTTTCCCACTGACCTGTAGCTGTGTTCAACTCCACTTGCTTCCTTCTCAGAAATCTTCTGTTCTAGAGCCAAATCCTAAGAACAGTTTCCTACTACTCTAGCCTACCAAACCAAAAGCCCAAAATATGTATCTGTTTTATTTCCCGGCAGTACATTTCAGCCCCTCTGTACATATCTCAAACACGCCCCCTCACCTTTCCCCCCCCAGAAGAATGACCAAGAACTATAGAGTGATCTTTAAAAAGTTTGTATTGAAGTAATGGATCAATTCCCCTTTATTTAATATATGTATGGCTTTGTCTACCCAGTACATCTGCAACATACCCTCTGATTATTCCAGCTGCTTCTAACTCTGATATTCACAGCCATTTAAATTTATTTTCCTTTAGTGAAAAAGTAATGAAATAATTTTAGTTTTCTCCTTATACTACAGTTATTTTAAATGGCTGATAAGCAATATGACTTTTAAAGTAGCAGATATCTTTTACACCCAAAAATGAGACTAGAGAGCAAATATCTGTTTACTACACATACAAATACATATAAATGCAAAATCTGAGTGGAAGAGAGCCCAAGGTTAGTGCTTGATTCAGGGGAATGGCTGGTAGCTCAGATACCTGCTTTAAGAGGTCATACCTGCCCTAGCAGACCAGTGCTTCTGCCTGCTCCTTCCCATCCAGTAGGGTACTGATCTCTCCAGCAGGGAGATTCAAAAGGAGTTTGAGGTACACATAGGCTAAAGGCTGGCTGACAACTACAGTTATGACAGTGTGGTCATGGAAGTTGAAAACAGACTCAAATTCACTGAAAATTGAGCATCATTAATTTTTTTTCACTCACATACTTTAATTACTGTTCTTTATAACTCACACTCCATTCTTACCAGCATTCTTTAACAATCCTAATTTATCACGATTGATCTTCTCCCAAGTTCTTTAAAAATGCCATGATGGTGCAGTTTATAGTAAACTTGGACAAAAACACACAAAGGGGATATCAGAAGAGTTAATTTCAGCTACAGTACATTCCTGAGTGAATTCACTATTAAGTGTGTATTTTATGTCATTAAAATAAAAAAAAGTGGTAAAAACAGGCCAGTGAGAAGGTAGTAAAATACTTTCAGGATTTTTAGAGAAAAGAAAAAAATACCCACAATATTTATGTCTGAATAAATTCTGGACATGGAAATATACTTCAATGTAATATTTTCAAATAATAAAATTATCTTTTTTATAAAGTGTGATGTTATTTGATGTTTTGTTGATTTACATAGTGTGGAAGTGAATGCATTGCTTAAACAGACCTTAAAATTGTCAACCTAAAAATTTATCTGAAAACAGAGTGCCTTGTGCCGTATTCTGAACACTAATTGATGAAATATTGCAGTATGACAGGGAACAGGCACTCATGAACTCATAATACAGTTTTTTTTCTCTAGGCTCCACCCTTAAAACTATTCAAGGTTTTGCCATTCTGCTATCATTTGTCAGCACTGCTATCATTTAGTTCTACACAGCTTTCTGTTCCCATTTATTATAAAATTATACCAGTTCCTTCTTAAAGGATTAAAGATTCTAACTTGTTTTTCCTAAGCTAGCTATTGGTTTGAAAGATTGTAGTAGCTTTGGAGAATGCATAAGTGTTCTCAGTCTCTTTAACCATTCATTTGAAGCACAGGAAGTTCTGTCTTCCTTGCAAGCAACAGAAGTTCAATCATCATTCAGTTTCTGTTTGCTTCTAATTGAGTGGCATTAATCCCCAGCCTCTTATTTGAATGTGCCATATAGGTACAATATATACAGTATATGTTCATGTATCCCAGCAACTGCAACAACCCAAATATGCTGATACAGGAATTCATCTGCTCCAAAATAGGCATGGGAATGAATCATAATGTTTATCAAAGATCCAGCTAACCAATGTCAAAAAAAAAAAAAAAAATTCAGGCTATATGCAGAGCTCTCCCAGTCAGGTAGCCCCAATTGTCCACCCTTTCTCTTACTTTTTCTATAAAGTGGTAAGTCATTTTTGTCAACATTAAGATATAGATTGACACCTAGGGCAATAAAACCCCAGTGCCATTTAAACCTCAAAAATATCAAGTAGTAAATTGCTGTAATACTGTCATCGTAGTGCCTCTTCCTCAGTTTGCAGAATTTTCATACAGAGGATAACAGAGACAATGATTCTCTTCAAAGAGAAGGCCTGCTTCCAATAGTCGCTGTCCCACCAAGGCAGACTTGTATGACAGTAAAAAAATGAAACTCAATTTTGATTTGTTTGAATTATAACATCATAACAATTCCTATCAAAATTTACATAGAAGACTTCAAGCTGTTCACTAGATTTTACTCTTAAGCAGATACATGAAGAGCATATACATTAATATGTATATTCAGGTATATGTATTTTTATTTTGTGTGCAGTTACATATTTTTAAAATCCCAATCCACATACAGAGACATCAATGCATAGATGTGGAGCTCTGAAGCTAGGAGTTATGATACTGTTGCTTTGTACCAAAAAGAAGTGAAGAGAGCATCCACCCCCCCAGCCACCCCATCTTACACTTCCTGACACACTCACTTCACTCCTCCATGATTCCAATACCAACTTAATAACCAGCACTGAGATTAGCTGAGCTTGGGCTGATGTTTTGGCAAGTATTCTCATACTCTAGCTGAGTCAGGAAGATTTTCCAGGTAGCTTTCACACAAAATTAAACTATGTAGAGAAGTTGAGCCAGGGCAATATTTTTCTCTAACACTACAAGAGTTAGTGTCAGAGTTTATCTCCTGTCTCTTCTGCAGACTCTGGTTCATGTGTACCAGTTCAAAATCCTTAGTGTCCTGACAAGTTTCAACTAAGGAACTCAGGATGAAAACCTCTCTAGAATTTGTAAGCCACAGAGGAAATCAAGCCAAGCAGCCTGTGCTTTGCATAACTTCTGGCTTGCCTTTGTGGTGCTTGAAGCAAGGAAACAGGATCTGCAGACTAGTCACAGTAAGATATATTTAGCCACTGTCTACAGACTTCACATGCTGCCATTTGGCATTTGCTCCTGACACAAGCCAAGTGTGAAGTATAAAAAAAACCACATGCCAAGCTGCTACGCACCTCCAGCAAGACAATAGTCTAATTGCACTGTGGTCTGTCTTAAAGACTTTAATGTTAAGTGGTAGAAATAGTTTCTTCACTGTGTGGTTTGGAGCAAGGCAGAGGATAGAATGGAAAGCTGTACAGTGTGAAAGACAATTAAATAGCAAGACATGATAAATCATGCTTTTTTATAGTAGTCATTACACCTTATGTGTTACCAGCCTAAAATATGACTTAGAAGTTTCCTGGTTCTGTATTTTTCTTTGATTTGATTTAGGGCATGAAGCATAAAATGTGTGATGCCTTTGCTTTGAATATTTCTCAAAATATTAACCTCTGCTTGCTGAAGTGAGCAGAGTGTAGCAAACATTTGCAATCAATTTCCTTTTTCCCACAGACACAATTGCTAGTTGAGCTGAAAGGCTTTAGTTCCTCTCCACTCTTCACCTACAGCACCTCGAGTTGGAGATGTTCTGTGTTATTCACTGCATTTGAGTGGTGACTTACTCTTCCAGAAGTCAAAACCACAGCTGATCTGCCTCTGGCCCTCTAGGGAAATTGAGTTTTGTCTCTTTTCTGCCTCGGCTTTTCCAAGTGCAAAATGTCAAGGATGTTACTTCAAGGTCCACAGCTTTAAGTTTATACATCTCACTCCGGTAACCAGCCTTAGACATACATTTGAAGCTTCTTTGGACCTTATTGTTTCCCAGCTGCTTCTTGCAGACTCATACATACAAAAACAACTCTCTCTGTTAGCTGCTTCAGACTGGTGGAAGTTATTATTACTTAGTTCAGCCTCTGGGTCTCTGACTTGAATCTACTGTCAGTCCAGTAGGCAACCCTCAGACCTCCTATTCACAACTATACCCAGTGCAGGCCACCCCAGTTCATGGCTACCAAACCTCTTACCCTATTTACCACTAATTTCTCCAGTTGTGGGCACCTTGTGCACACCCCTGTGATCCATGTGATCCTGTGACCCATAGTTGGCACTGAGCCGCCACACAAGAATACTCCCAGACATGCCCCATTCAAAACAGAAATGATGATCAGTGATTGGACAGACAGTGCTGAACACACCCTGCTTATACATGTCCCCTTGCAGTAAAATACTGGACCTGTAGGAAAAACATGGGAGACAGGACCACACTATCTAGAGAAGGTTCTGCTTTTCCTACAACTACACATCAGGATGTATTTTTCTTCCTGCCACAAAAAGGACTTCTAATCATCTCTTGTATCATGAAGGCTTTACAGCAAGGTGAAAGGGTTCGATTTTCTTGCTAGATAGAGGAAAATTGAAAAATGCACCATTAGTTTTTCTTGTAAATATGGGTAGATTTAGATTGGTTTTGTGCCTCTGTTTACTTTTATGATCTGGTGGATGAACTGATAATGGTGGGTAATTTTCACATAATGACAGAGACATGATGTCCTAAACAAGAAGTAGACCTATGAAACCCCAGAAAGTAATGTCCTGCTGTTCCTAACGCATTACAATAAAAATATATCCCATTGTCCATCAGTTTTTTTGAGGCTGAGGATGTTTGGATGAAAGAGAGCATGCAAGTGCAGCATGGGAGTACGGACTTTTTTTAACTGCTTTCAGTCTAGGGCATTATATTTGTTTTACTGCACTGATTATAAAATTATTACATCTGGGAAACATATTTCAGAGCTATAGTTCTGCACTCTTCTACCAGTGTCTGTCTGCAGGTGACAGCACAGATGAAAGGACAAATCCTATCATCTGCCTAACACATTATTACCTTACTACACACTAATTTTAGACTACTCATTGAATATGATTTGACAATGATCAAAAGAAGAAAGTATCACAAAATGCAGAGCAGAATAAAGTAGCCAGATTTATGATTTTTTACTGACCAAGTTGATTGAGAAGTAGACTAATGAAAAGCTGGTCTGAAAGTTGATTAGAAAAAAATCATGAATGTTGTTAGACACGCCTGTAGTTAGACATTTTGTAGTATCTCTTTTTTTTTTTTCTTTTTAATGAAAAGCTGAGCACAAATGAATAGCCCCTTTGCAGAAAAAAAACACCTATTGTTTTTTGTCTTAATTTGTTTATATTTTAAATAACATTGGCTCAGGAAGTCTGACAAATCCTGTTTCTCAGAAGAGAGAAAAACATTGTTGACTGACAGTTTTTTGGGTGGATAAGTATTGGTACAAATCATCCCACCATTTTTTGCTAAACATTTTTTTCAAAGGCAGCTGGACAACTAGCTGAATGATTCCATATCCAATTTGATAATTTTGATGCTATTCTAAGTAAAATTTCCATTGTGCAAACATTTTGCAATTCCTCTTGTTTTAATCTAGTATCTTGTCTATTGTAGGCTAGGATGAGAGTTGTATCAATAACCATGAAGGCCTCATTTTTACTCCAAAGTTAAAAAACTAGAAGGCAAAATGGCAAGTTTAGTAACTTTTCCCCACAACTACATCTCATGCACTTACAAAACTGCTTTATGAAATTGATCAAAACCATGGTTTGCTTCCCAACAAAGTACTGTAAGTGTACTCTAAGTACATGACCACTCTGTGGAAGTAAACCTGGCAAGACTGAAAAGTGGAAAGGGGGACTGAGAGTATCTTAGTATGTACTAAAAAAATACAAAACCAAAAACCTTAAACCAAAACAGAACAAAAAAATCTCTGCTATGGAAAAGAAAACATGTACGCTAACAAAGGAAAGCATGAGTAATTCAATGGAGCTGCGGTTCAACAACAGTTTGTCCAGCTGAAAATATTACTTCTGTAAAGTAGCCAAGGTGAATGTCAGCTTAGGTTATCTGCTGCGGAAGTGCCAGAGATGTGGGTGAGATCTTCACAGGAAGACTCAGCAGACATGTACTTAGCTGTGAGGTCCAACTTCAAGTTTTCTTTAGTCAATTATACTGGCATCTTTTTTTGCTTCTTACCCGTCTTCCTGCACACTTTGCAGACTCCCTGAGGCTCATCTTACCTTCTCATTCACCCCTTTTGCAGAGATATTCTTGGGAGAACATTCTGGCTAGTACCAAGTGTATTTAGGTACAAAGGGGTTTTTTGTCTACAATCCATAAAACAAAAATATAAGACATTTTAAACTGGAATAGCCCTTTCATAATCTTCATTGTGTTTTCAGGAATGAATCAGCCCTTTCCTCAACCCTCTGCAGAGTTTATCTCCTTCCTTTGAACTTGCTGGACATAAAAAGCCACAAAGTTACTTACCTTGGAAAAGAAGGAAGTCAAAAGTTTTTTGTCCAGCCAGAAACCTGTGTTCAGCCATGCTTTTGCTAGTGTCAATCTGGAGTAGCTCTCTAACAGTACTAATGCACCAGAGTAATAATGTCATAATACCTTACTAAGCCATTAGGTTCATAACCTTTTCAAAAAGATGCTGTTACCAAGCACCAACAGAGTTACAGCACCTCTAATAGTAAGCTACGATCCCACAGCAATGGCTCAACTTTTTCCTGCTCTTCAATAGACTCTTAAACTTTGAGTGATGGGAACCCAGATTTCATATTGTTCCCAGACATTTGGACGCACTGTGTGTGAAGGATATATTTCCAGACAATGCTGCTTAGCTTCAGAGAAAGCTTTTTCTTATTTCCACATTTATTAGCTGAGCAAAATCAACGCTTTACTGCATGATCATCCACCTGGGATTGCTGTCAGATGAAAGAAGGGGATCTTAGTAGACAAAGAATTGGAGCACTAATAGAAAAGTTAATAAAAGCTCATTATAGCTGCAGCCTGGTCAGCAGTCTTGGCATTCAGTTATTCCCTAAGAGAGACTGATGTGTAAAGAACATTTCCTGCTCTCATATGCACTCTATCCCTCTCCTAGTAAAGAAAATGAATCTTTCTTTAATTAATTTAGTGTAGGCCAATAGTGTTCAACATCGGAAATAGTGTATTACCTATATTTTTATAAAGAATTTATAGCTCCACTCAAAAATATCTTTCAAAGGAAACTGCTAGAAGGTGACCTGACTCATAAAGTCTTTCAAAGGAGTGAGGGAGTGTGACAAAGAGACATATGTCATAACCAACAGGATACCTGGCAATTGTGATGGCTAACTCTTTACCACTGGAAGGGGTTTTGCAACATCTTCAACAGTATTCATATCAAAAAGTTATAAGAAAAGCCCACTAAGTCTGAAATTTCATAATCATTGCATTACCATTTATTAATAGTTCCTGTTCTGTGATTTTTAAAAAAAATTCATGTCATTTTTTCTTCTAAGGTACCTATTCAGCACTCAGTCTCTAGGAGGACTTCCTTCTTCTGTAACTTCTACCCTCTTCGTTTTTCCTACTAAATCCAAAAAAAAAATAGTGTTAATGGTATTTTTTCTTGACTCTTGATGTTTTGTACAGATGTTAATAATCTAATGCCACAGTCCCAGCAGAGAGACAGAGCAGTTAGGTGCTCAGGGTGATAGAAGGAGCCAGTGACATAGCTTGTATTAGAATATATGCTCAGCTGACTATGATATTGATTGTTGCATAAAACCACATTTCTCCTTCACCCTTTTCTTGATGTTTGAGTCACAGGAGTGTACACACACAAAACAAAAAAACAAAACAAAAAAAAACCAAACAAACAAACAAAAAAACTAAAAAAAATAAAAACTTAAAAAAACCCAAACAAACAAAAAAAAAGACAAGACAGCAGACAAGCAGACAGACCTCTTCTGGAAGGGAAATTCTCTGTCTTTACTCCTGTTGGAATGGCACTGGCCACCTCTGGGAATCATAGCAAAGGTGAGGTTTAAAGTAAAACTCAAGCTTCACACAGACTATTGGAACCATGTTTTCCCTTGAGCAATCCCAGTAATATACAATTTTATTAATCTTGTTTGCTTTATAGAGGATGTACTTCTTATTTTTCTTTCCTGTTTCCCAACACTTTCCTAATAAGAGCCCGTTTTGTGGAACTGTTTTGTGGAAATCATTATAAATGGATGGAAGTTTAAATTTTGCTGGCTTTTTCTGAGAAATGGAATGGAAGGGAATGGAAACACCAAAACAAGAAGTCTTCAAGTGCAATTAAATAACAAAGTCTGCTCAAAATCAGTAATTCATCTAGGACCTAAAGAGAGCCACTTTCAGCTCTGTAAAAGTGCATTGGGGCAAGCAAACAGTACATCATCTCTGACATCTGTGTACCCATATCTGTCAGATAAAATGTTTAAACCTGCCCTACTCATTCTATATAATTAAAAAAATATTGGTCTAATAGAACAGTGTCAGAGGATCAGCTGTTTGGAAAATAAATGCTTCTGCATTCATGAACCAGCAGGAAGTCACTGACCTATTCTAGTCCATGGGCATTGGCTCTTAATTTTAAATCATTTTAAAATGTTCTGTGAAATGAAGGTTTGTATTAAAAATATTTTGCTAGAAATAAAGGGTTTATTAAGAATTTTATGATCAGCACACCCCTACAGCATGTCTTTAACATTCTCTTTTCATATAATGAGGCTATAGAGGCAAAACCACGAGTTAGGGACACCAGGACACGGAAAAAAGCACTTGTTATCTCTCCAACAAATACTTTTTGTCACTTCCCAGAATTTATCATCATATTAGAAACTATTATGTAAGTCACTTTACTAACTCTATTTGTACAAAGAACCATTTTTGAGGCTAGTATGCTAAATTGGATTCAAGATTATTTTGTAAGTTTGTGGTGATAACTGTTTCCTGTTTTTATTTAAGCTCCTCAGAAATAGAACACAACAAATACTTCTATATACATTTTTAGTATTAACAGCCTCAATTTTACAGTAAAAACTTGGAAAATATGAATAATTAACTAATATCTGTAATTCAAATATTAATGTTTTATTGGTCAGGATTCTTTCTGGCCTTAAAAATAAAAAGTATAATAAGAAAAAATTGTAATTTTACTAGCACTTAAATTTCTAAATATGAGCCAATGCTCACAATTTTTTCCGTGTGGTCTTTCAGTTTAAAAAATGGGAAAACTTAAAAAGCACAGCCTCTGGATACTCCTCAACAAGCATCATCAGGAAATCTGACTCAAAGCTCCAAACCTAGGAAATTTCCATGTCTCCTTATTACAGTATTCTGTGAGGAAGATGTATACATGATAATCTGCCAAGAGATCCTGAAAGAGTGGACCAACTTACATATACTTCAGGTACACCTGGAAATCTCTATGCTTGACTTACCCTGAGCTTTTTTAGAGAATTTGTATCTTTAAAAAGAAGTAGATGGCTGAAACACCATCAGTCATCTTTTAATTCTGTTCATGTAGAGTGTCTGCTACTCTCCCAAGTATATAAATTGTCCATCTCACATAAACTCTAAGATTAAATCTTTGATGTATTTTTTAGGATGATTCTGAGCACAGAAAGAACATCTTGGAGCAAGTCCAGAGAAATACTGTCAAGTTTATTGGAGAGATGGACCACCTCTGAGGAGGTGAGGAAAGGCTGGGGGAATCAGGGTTTTTCACCTGGAAAGGAGAAAACTCCCGGTTGACTTAGTTGCAGCCTCCAGGACCTGAAGGGAATCTACAAGAGAGAGGGAGAGATACTTGTTCTGTGAGCCTGTAGTGACCGGACAAGGGGGAGTGGCTCCAAACTGAAAGAGAGTAAGTTTGGATGAAATGCTAGAATAAAATTCTTTACCATGAGGGTGGTGAAGAACAAGATGCCCAGAGAAACTGTGGGCCCTTGGGAGCCTTCAAGACTGGTTGGATGGGGCTCTGAGCAATCTGTTCTACTGAAAAGTGTCCCTGCACATGGCCATGGGTTTGCAACTAGATTCTCTTTAAAGTCCTTTTCAACACAAATTGTTCTATGATTCTATTGGTAAAGCTAAAATACCATGTAAAAACTGCATTAAATTTTGTATGAGTCATCTTTAATGCATCTTCTAACTCTCTAGCATAACCACTACACATTTACTTTAAATCTGATTAGAGGGTTTTAAGAAAAGATAGCTATGATTGTCCATACTTCAAGGACTGTGATCTGTTTTAGGCCCCTCACTACAAGACATTGAGGATTGTGTCCAGAGAAGGTCAGCAAAGTTGATTAAAGGTCTGGAGTTCCATGAGAGGCAGCTGAGGGACCTGGGGTTGTTTAGCTGAAGAACAGGAAGGTTGGGGGGGACCTAATCACTCTCTACAACTTGGGCTTGTAGCAAGGTGGGGATCAGTCTCGTCTCTCAAGTAACAGGAGACAGAATGAGACTGAATGACCTCAAGTTGCGCCAGGAAAAGTTTACGTTGGATATTAGGAAACTTTTATTCACAGAAACCAGACAGGCATTGAAAAGGGCAGTCCAGGAAAGTGGTTGCTTCATTCTCCCTGGAGATACTTAAGAGAGGGGTAGAAGAGGCACTAGTAGTGGACTTGCCATTGTCAGGTTTGTGGTTGGACTTGATGATCTCACAAGTCTTTTCCAACCTAAGTGGTTCCATGAACAATGACTGGATTATGTGGACCTTTGTATTCACTGTAGACTTTAGCAGGTTTTGCAGTGAACACACCTGTAGCAATACAACAAAAGATCTTATGCTGCCTCGAACTTTTGAGAAAACAGGTCCTACTTGCCTCCCTCAAGCATCAGCATAGGAATACATGTGTACAATTCACAGAAGCCACATATAAAGAAAATATTCACTGAGCTTTTATAGCCCTACGAGGTGCTACACTGCCAATCTTTTTTAATTAAAGAGAATACTGCTTGCTTTTCTACCTGTGCGTTCACATGAAGATGGTCTTTTGATTTTAATCCTACTTGCTCAATAAATTGAAAAGTTTTGAAACACTGTCCATATGTCCATAGTATGGGTCTTCAAACTACAAATTTTTCTTCAATGCCTTTGAAAATTATGTTTTGGTATAATTCCTAGCAATACCATAAATGCCAACCAAAATTTCTGGGAAGCAGGCCTACATCTTCTGCAAATACTTAGCAACACTATGTCTTTATTTCTTGTGTGAATTGTGGTCTTACCTTTAAATGCTCTGGCTTTTGTCACTCTAGGCTTCAGTCACTGCTCTTGTCACTATAATTTTGTCAGAGAATTATCCAGGCAGAGCAGAATGGGCAGGAATACTCAGCACAGCAGTGTAATCTTTCACATTATCCTAATACTGTCTGGCTTGGCTGTATTAAAGTACATAGCTCTAAGACAGGCAGCAGTGGAAATGTAATTTGCAAAGACTTATTGGAAGGCAGAGAGCCCCTAACGAGATGAGTAATTTAGAAGTCATGATACCAATCCTATTTCTCCCAGTAGAGTCTTTGGCAGCTTACTGGTTTCTCTTTTCCTCTCTGCCCCACACCCACAACTTCCCTGTGTTCAAAGGGTTAACAACAAATCAGGCTGAAGTGGCATGTATTACCATGTCTTCTGCATGACTGATACTGCAATCGATCTGCAGCGGTTCATTTTCTCTCTGGAATCTCTGCCTACTGAGAACAAATACAAACACATGTGGAACCAATAGGAAGCAGACCAAGGGGTTTAAGAGTGTGTACCAACTTATGTCAGAAAGTTCTCACTTAACAGATGGGGCAATTAATAAAACAGTCAAGTGGTATGACTGCGTCAAGGTGCCTTTAAGTGCTAACAATCCTCTTTTGTCTTACTACTGTAGTGTACAGATGGATTTCAACTGAGAATAAGCAGTGCATTGTGCCCATGTTTGCCATCGTACAGTGTCACAGTATTTATAGGGTGCCAGGTGTCTAGTGCCTATTATTTTAAGTATAAATAGGAAACTGGTTCCCTACCTTCTAATTCCCCCTGCACTAAGTATTTCAAGTGATGAAGTGATCACTAATCAGGGTAGAATTAAACTTTACAAATAAATCAGCCTTTTTATCAATTTATAAAGGACAGATTTGCCATAAAGTAAAGGTAACATAATGCCGCCTCAGTTAACGTGCATTTTTACTCCACTGATCCTACACAAGAAAGTGCTTTATAGGGTAGTCCAAACCCCACAGAATGTCTCATGACATCATAAGTTGATTCTCCGAATAAGATAATAATTTTTCCCTCTATGAGCGAGTATGAATTCCAAAATTTTCTAGTTCCTATTTATGACTTTCAGGGATTTTTTATGAAGATTATTAATCTTTGTGTCCCCACAAACTGAGCTGCACTCCTCTGCACCTATGTCTCATGTTCATTCTCCTTTTCTACCTTTTCCCTTTTTCTTTCCTATTATCTGGGTTTTTTTCCTCAAAATTGTGTATCACAGCTGGTACAGAACATCTCTTATCCTTGGAGAGGACTGTTTTCAGTTAACCACAAATAATTTTAGTGTCCTTTGAGATAAAAATGCTGTAAAAATACTTTTATGCTCAAAATAAAGTATAATAAATGTTGGTCTGTATTTTGTATACATCATCAAAAATTCCTTCTTAGTCCAGGACAGAAACAGGGCAGTGAAGGTGAGATTCTTTCCTCAGGATCACTGGCTTAAGCCTTGGAATCATTGTATGCTGCCCAGCTGCCAGCTATTGCGCTAGCAATGCACTAGAGGAGGGCATTTAGCGAGACACTTGATGCACCTGATGTATTTTGAATTTTACTTTCTCCTTTTGTTAAACTGCTAAATGGAGGAGTGAAGTCTAGCAAAAAGACACCATTGTAAGGAGTAAGTATTTGATTCCATTCCCTTCACATTACTGCTTTGTCATAACATACTGCATACCTAATAATTTTCTTATCCAGTAAGTTGTGCATTATTGCTTTTATTATGGTTATTGCTATAATGCTTTTTACCTCAAGCACACATCAAAATAAAAATGGAAGACTGATTTAAACTTCAGAGCAGGAAAGAAAGAGTATCCCTTTATCAGCATCAGAAATGTTCTGTTGATGGTAAAAAGGGAGGAAAAAATATGCTTGTTTTGATCTTTTTTTCTCCTTTATTTCGCACATAACAAAAGCATTGCCTCAAACTATTTTTCACTCTGGTGAGTAAGGTTTGCAGGATCAAGTCCTGGCTATTATAAATGTAATGAACTTGTCAATTCACCAAAAATTGATGGAGTCACCCCCACCCATTTGTGAAATCATTAAATTAGATGCCACTCACAGAGAAATCTCTTACTATGACTGATGATGACTACATGCAATTTCCCCAATTATATTTGTTTCAATTTAAAATAGAATTTGCTGCTGGCTTTTCTTTCACTATTCTATGTTCACTCAGCTTATACACCAGCTAACCAGTTCACCATAAGGAGAATATTTTTACTCAAGACAAGACTTTTAATTAAGGCTGGAGAGCATTGTGTTTTCATTGTTGTTTTCAAACAACCTGTGTTGGTTGAAAATTAAAGAAAATTGCTCTAAAATCAAAGACCAAATTTTTATGACAAACCATTTCCAAACATTCATAAGCTTGAATCTGAAGAAAAAAGAAGCTTCAGTCAGTCCTAACCAAAATGAGTCCTACGGCTCCACTAGTGCAAGTTAGTCCTTTAGATAGTAGGCTTTACAGGCGTCTCCCAATCTATTGTAAATTACCTGCGTGGACTGAGAGAGTAGCATGTTGCCACATCTGCCCACATCTTCACATTGAGTTGCAGAGCATGTAGACTAATAGAGGTAGATTTACTGCCATGTCAACAACATGACATCCTTGATCAAACATCCACTAGCCACTTACAGTACAGTGGAGTGACAATGTTAGGAGAAGGAAGAACATGTTAAATTTCCACAATAAAAGTTACACCATCCTTTCCTCTTCTGGAATCTTTATTGTCTTTTTCATGTATAAGGTCTGGCACTAAAGAATCTGTAGGGCTCAGTTTGGTTAAAGCTGGTTGGTTTCTTTGTTTTATGCTGTGCATGCATTGTTTGTAGACTAAGACACATTTGGAGGAGAAGTAGCCTCTTGGAGTTAGACCAGATTCTCCTTATCTCCTCCAACACACCTTGGACAGCTAGTGCACCTGCCTATAACTAAGGAAATAAATGTCTCTACAGTGATCCATGGACATGCAGATGACTCATCTGCACAGGAAAGAAAGGAACTCTAGACACAACATGTCAGACAATTCTTTTCAAGTTTTACAGTGTGGTGGGAATATACTAATGTCCAGTGGGGTGATGTGTTCCACTGATTTCCATAAAGTTGTAACTGTTGTCTCACCACAGAATTATCTGCTCCACATTTCAACTTACCTTGTCATTTTTGCAGCATAATAGTTCTTGTATGGCTGGGAGATCCTGGGTAGGTGGAAAGCATGTGAGTCCAGAGAAGCATTCAATTTTGTTATGGTTTAACCAAGCCAGGAAATAAGCACCACACAGCTGCTCATTGAGGCCTGCAAAGGGAGATGGGAAAGAGAATTGAAAGAGTAAAACCAAAAAAAAATCCATGAGTTGAGATAAAAACAGATTAATAGGTACAGCAGAAGCCACACTCACAAGCAAAGCAAAACAAGGAATTAATTCACTAATTCCCATGGGCAGGTAGGTTTTCAGCCATCCCCAGGAAATCAGGGTTTCATCACATGCAACAGTGTTTTGGGAAGAAAAATCCTACAACTCCAAATGTTCCCCTTCTACCTTCTTCCTCCAGCTCAATATGGTAAGCATGTCACTCTGTGGTAGACTAGATATCCCTTTGGTCAGTTGGGGTCAGGTCTCCTGGCTTTCTGCACTCCAGGACACTCAGTGGTGGGGCGGTGTGAAGAGCAGTAAAGGCCTTGATGAGGCATCAGTGCTGCTTAGCAGTAACAAGGACATCCACCCTTATCAACACTGACTTCTGTCAGAAATCCAAAACACAGCCACACACCAGCTATTACAGAGAAAGTTTACTCTATTGGCTAAGACCAGTACAAATATTCACCAGCAGAAGTTTTGCTTTTCATTGGGTCTAGCACTGTAAGGCAACACAAATGTCCTTGTTTATGACCAGTGAACAGAAACTCAACTTTCTCATTGTTATTCAAACTTGCTGCCAAAATTCATTAGGCTCCTTGCTTGAACCACCATTGATATTAAGCAATTGCTGCTGCAAATGTGCCAGATGGTATCACACACTGACTCAAAGCTGACATCTTTTACTTCAAAGCCTTTCACAATAGTAAAAAATCTTTCACAGTTGAACAAATTGCAAAAAATTTGCAAACCCCCTTTTTTAAGAACTAACTTCAATTTATTTTGGTGGTTTCAGAAAATGCTATTTAGTCTCAGTGACAAGATGGTACATTTCTAGATATGCCTACTGGAAAGAATAGGAAAAAGAAACAAATTCCACTTCCCAGTTATGACTGTCCTTCAAATACAATCTGATTCAACAATCCCCTCCTAACAGGCTTTAACTTCTTGGGTGATGTATGGATGGCTAAACTAGTTATCTGGTTGCCTGTATGGATGTATAAAACCCACAAATTGCTCCAGACTACTTTTCAGGAGAGAAGCATCACAGAAGGCCAGAAGGCATAAGATTAAAGGACTGCAGTCTAATGAAGAGCTGTCCCACTTTCCCTCATTGTAGGAGCTTCCAGGTTGCAGCACAGCTCTAAGAGTTTGGGGGAGTGACTGAGCAGGAGATGCTGCCCAGGCAGCTGGGAAACATGCTTGCTCAGTGCATACACTGCAGCTTTGGCCAGCTGGACTTGCATACAGTGCCCCAGAGAGATTAAAGCTAGCCTTCTGTATAATGCCAGAGTGACATTAGTACAACAAAAAACCTGGTCTGCTTTACAGTTTGAGCTGTGATACACCCAAAAAGTAGAAGGACATCTGCTCTGGACACTGATCATGGAGACAGACCAAGTTAACATAGAAACTACTGCCAATACAGTGTACTAGAAATGAACCCCAGTGGGATGGACACATACAGGTGGGTGCTTTCAGCTCCATGCATTCTACAGTGTGGCTGAAGCACAGCCTATGAGAAAAAAAAGTGTGTATAATATGCCAGTTATATTTAACCTCAGTTATATATTGAGAAATCACACCCTCTACCCATTCCTCCCCCCACTTACCCTTGCAACTCAATTAATCTAACAGCAAATATTTTAATAAAAGGCCCCTTTGGGTTTGTATCATGCCATTGTTTTGGGAAAACAAGTTTATAGTTTTTGTAATGTCCATCTTCCCCTTCCCCAAACACTCTGTTTCCTGCCAATCATACAGGAACACAGAGTGCCAGGCACACTGACAGGATGTTTGTTTGCTGCTGACGTTAGCTGAGTTGCAAGTCTCAGCACTTATACTGAAAATCCAAGCACAAGAAAATTCTCAAACAATTATTTTAGCATTAATAGGGTTGTTTATACTCTAAATGAGCAATAGATTACTCCCAAGTGAGGAAAACTTGCTGGTGAACCCATAATCTTCAACAGTTTTCATATTCTAATAGTTCTGCAAAACAGGCACCAGACAACATAAAATTTTAAACTTTTAAACACAACTAGACCTTTTAGGTATTGTCAGTAAAGTAATAAATAATACCAGCATTCTGCAGGCTGAGAGATCTAAAGACTATTTCTTTTTTTTTTTTCCTCCAAATTAATTTTAAATAGTCACTATTTAGCATTCCATAGGCAGGCTTCTACTCTGATAGTAAAACATAATTATTTCAGGACAACAAATGTTGCTGTAACAGTGTGAGATATAGTGCAAAGACAATCAGAAGACATTTCTAGGTATCATACTAGCTCATTATGTATTTTCTATGTGCTGCTCCATTCTCTACTGCTAACCGGTTTGTGGATCTTCCAGATAAAACACAACTGTGTCATGTTTGTATCGCTATAACAGAAGAGGCTGGGTCACTTTACACAAAACAGTGAAAATTTTGCCTGTTTAGACAGAAGAAAGCAAAGACTCCAAGATAAATTTGATCCCTGCAACTGGTTAACAGTAATAAGTGTAGTATTATTACTCTGTATTAACTAAAAAGCCACACAGCAATTCTGATTAATTCAGAACACAATTGTTCACACTGGTCACAGGTTAGAGGATTATTCTATTCACAGGCTTCTGTCCCTCTCTGCCAATCCATTCTTAAGAGTTGGAAAGGTTCTGTTTATTTTTTCTTTCAATATTGTATGCCTTCATACATATCTCAAGTGTAGCGTGTGCTCAGACTCAGAGTTCTATTTTTTTTCTCAAAAAGGCAATATGTGACTACCACTAAGTTAATATTTTAAAAAGGACTTTAAAAATGTGCAGGTTTCTGAAGACATATTCCAGAATATACCAAGATTCAATTCAAAGTAAGAATATGATGCACTAATTAGCAGATACGTGTTTGTGAGATGAATACAATGAAATCAGTGCACAACTCTGAATGATGGAGTGTGTCTATTTCCAAACGAAAAAATGCTTACCTTCTAGACATATACATAGTTCTTAGTTTTCCAGCTTGCACATTTTCTTAAAGCAATCAGCTGCATTACCCCATGACATCTTTCAATGCCTGGACTTGTGGGTAACAAAAAAAAGCAGCACTAGAGAAGCCTTCAGATTGGGGCTTTCCTGAGTTGTTGATTTGCTCATATCCACAAGAGGCCAATAATTGAGCCTGAAGACATCTATTTATAGCATACTGACCCAGGAAGAGAAAGGATAGTCAGCCTCAACAGACAGTGTTGATCAGGTTTTCTCTGCTATGGACTTTTTGTCAAATTGCCTTTGCAGAGATATAATTCTAACTGAGATAATATTCTACGTAAACAGAAACATATTTGTGTCATAGTTCATTTAAGCTACCTCTTCAGCAGTCTCTGCTCTGTCTTAATGGCCTGAGACCAGTGCCTGCTCATTATCTACTGGCTCCCCTTTTTGCATGTCCAAAACAAAAGCCTGATCCTTCTACCTGACAGCTTCAGTGGACTGAGGCCAAAGTGACCTCTCAAGTCCACATGATTTGCAGCATCTCCAAAGAACTGCAAATCACATGTTTGAAAATCATCTGTGTCTTCAATGAATCTTATAGAAATTAGGTCTTGTGTTTAAGGACCTTACAAGGACTCAGAACAGGAAAATAATCTTTTTTTGCTGCCAGCAGTTTCTTGTTGTGCCATAGGGTATATTTGATTTCCTGTCTGTACCTGGGCTGAGTGGTGGATAGATGTCATTACACACACCATGATCCTATGTTTACATTTGTCAGGACTGGTGTGTGGTAAAAGTACTCTCTAGCTCTACTGGGCCCATATCCTTTGGCAAAAATCCAGACTGAAGAGTGCCATCCTGGTTCTTGGTCTTCCCCTAAAGAGAGCACTGGAACAATATCATAGTGGATCTGGGAAGCCCTCCTGAGACTAGATATGACCTTTGTCAAAACTGTCCTTGTGTAGACTCACAGAAAAAAATACTTGTTTCCTTCTGCATTTTAACTCAGATTTAAAGGTTTGTTTTAGGTACTGAGCTGCAAGGTTTTGTAAATGGAAGATACATGTTCTCATAATTTGCACTTACTGTATCTTCTAAGTAGGCAGAGGCTTTCAGTCTATCATACATACAAAATGCTGAAGATGACATGCATTTTCTGTGCAGCAGTGAAAAACTTTGCTTGAGATCAGAGAATGCTCTAGGCTGACCATTTCATTTCCCTGTGGAAAACCAGCCTTCCATATCAGTTGTTCTTTCACAGAAAAAACATAGATTACAAAAGAAGAGAGAGAACATGCAAAGATAATATAATGATATGAAGAAACAAATCCAGCCCCCTTGAAGTAACAAGAGTTTGGTTTGGGTTTTGGTTTTTTTTTTTTTTCCCATGCTGTACTTTAGCATTTTGGTACTGTGATGAATGAATATCTAACTAAAACAGACACATCAGCTAGATTAAACAGCCAACAGCCAACACTTTTTTTTCCTTCTTTCCCATAGCTGGAAGTATCTGTGAATACAGTAAAAAAGGTTTGAGAAATTTTCTTGTTCAGGACCATAGAGGTCACTGACATTACTGTCCTACCCAAGCATTTTAAAGTGGGAACCCCAAAAACAGCATGGGAGAGGTACTTCTTTACGGCTTCAGGGAAAAATTATTTTCAGAAAAAAATGCACCAGAAATCATAGCACAGTCTTTAGTTACAGTTGAAAGTAAAAAATTTAAATGGTATGACTGAAATCTCGTTTAAAAAATATGGTCATACAGATATTGAAAATATTTTAGTTTTAGAAATTAAACTGTAGTAATTCTATTTAACAGACCCTGCAAACAGCAAAAGAATAATGGGCTTGTTACAATAGGGAGCAGACTTCACAAAAAAATGGAAAAGAAAAAAAGGAAAAACTAATGAAACCAGGGGTTAAGTGAATTTAGTTTTGTTCCTTACATAAGTTTCGGTGTTGTAAAATATGGCACATTTATTACTGTGCGTTCACTCAGAAAGCCAAACAGAAACTTGTCATCATAGTTTGGAGAGCACAAGGGCTCTCCTTTCTCATGTTTCAACTAAACAGTCTCCACTTGGGCTGAGGAACATATCATATATCATAAATCACTCTCTGATAGATATTTGGCAGCTAGTCAGAACCCCAGGCTATGCAACATACAGTATGGAACATTTTTAAGGTGGAATCTAGATTTTGTAACTTAAAGACCTAATAACATCTCAAAATGTTTTATTACCTTCTGGTATTAAAAAAAAAAAAAAAAAAAAAAAGAATACTTAAGAAAGAAGAGTTCTCCATATGGTTTTAAGTTCTGAATAATGCATGCACATACACGTACATACCTAACTACATTCAAAGCTACATACGTACAAAGAGTCATGGAGCTTTAAACCTGAAGGACTTGTTCAAATGAATAAAAATGGAAAAAAAAATAAGGAGCATGATTACAGCTAACCCTTACAGCTATGAAATAGCAAAGAAGTACTGGAATCTATTTTTCATCGGTTAAAGGTCTTAACTATTTCATTGCCTTGGAATGCAAGAGGTTTTAAGATACCCAAGCACATGTACTCCAGATTCTGGTCATTTTGATAAGAAGATTTCATGCAAAGGTTTTTATTTTCTTATTTATGAAACGCCATGTGTGCATAAGGTGGAAAGAATACTCATGACAAAAATGGTGTTGAGTACATAACTGATGGTAATTAACCCCTTCATCAAAGTGCATCACTGATCAGTTCAGGAAGGCATGCTTTATCACAATTTCAGGGCTGTGGCAGATTCTAGAAGTATGTGTTGATTGACAAGATTATGGAGTAACTGTTTCCCTGGGTTTGTGCAGTGCGTCATGGGACACTTATGGGTTAACTTTACGTTTTTGGAACGTGTCATGGTGTTCTGAATGTACTCAGCACTTAGACTAAGCAGTTCTTAGAAGGGTGAAATGGAAACAGGAGAAATTGCAGAGCATGTGGTATGGGGGTTGGACTGGAAGAAGCAGAGACACATGAGAAAAAAAGAAAGCTGCTGCAAAAAGTCCAGAGCAAGTTAAATTAAAATTAGGTATTTAATGATTTTTTTGGAGAACAAAGTAATAATTTCCAATATGTTTTATAATTTAGACTCTAAACTTATTAACATGCAGGACAGCAAAAAGATTGCACATAAAAATAATTTTGTTTACACTTGATTATGGCACTTTTGTTAAATTTATGGAATGTTTTCCAATGTTTTATTTTATATAAAATGAGAATATGAAAAATTGCAAGTCAGTCACTTCTTTGCCTATGACTGTGACAAACTTAGATTCTGTGCTGAAAACCCACAAAAATCAATTTATGCTTAAATTGATCAAACCACTACTTGATTATCTAACTTACATCAAGGAAAAGGAATCCAGGGCCATGCAATAATAAAGCACTGAAACATAGCTATTTTACATATTAATTTCTCTTTCTAAAGTTTTCTAAAGCTAGGCATATAAAATTTAGTGCAATGAATGTTGCCCTTTTCCAAAATGGTCAGCACAATTAAGTGGAACACAGATGATCATCCTTGTTATTTACATGTTTGATAGTTTCACTCTTCATCTGATTATCTAGCTGATACAGTGCATTAGTGAAAATACACTTTTCTGCTCTATAAAAAGACAGTTCTCTGAGTAGGTAGCAGGCTATTTAAGACATGTGAAGTTTATTTATTTATTTAAGAAATGTGAAGTATTTATGAATTTCTGTCCTTGCTGCTCCTTCAATTCACAGTCTAAATGATTAACATCCTGTTTATATGTATGCATATGCCTTCTCAGACATCCTACAATAACATGTTACAAAGGTCATACAGTGCTTTCTATTCTAGCCCTCTTTTCCTGTAGCTCTGAATTTCAATTTATCACTTTTCAGTCTTGAAAAAGACTGCAGAACTTTGCATTCTTGGTTTATACCTGGAGGAGACTATTTATTTATTTATTACTTTGCAGGTCAAGCAGGTCATGCTTAGCCCCTGCAGATCTCAGGATTTCCTACGCAGCATTTCTTGTTGTATAAATATATATGTCCATCTTTATAAACTATGTTGTACTCTCTGAGAATTTTGATAAGGGTAAAAAAAAAGATACAGACCACAGATGTGTCTATGCTTTACAAAAAAGTTTCCAAAATTCCTTTTAAGAGTTTGTGAATATGTATATTTTAATAAAATAGTAATTCAACATTAATTATTAATTAAACTATAGCTGCAATAAAATTCAAAAAAAAGGATAATCCACTAGACAGGGGTATTGCATGCCGTATTAAATCCTGATAGTCTGGCCCAAATCATCATCAAAATAAACATAATTAATCCTGTAGTTTACAGAACAATTTGAATATATAAAAAAAAGCTCTGCTAACTTTTCAATAAGTAAGGAGATAATGTTCTTCTAAATGCTTCATCTATATGTTTGCTTTCATAGAATCATAGAGTTGTTAAGGTTGCAAAACATCTCTAATATAATTGATTCCAACTCTTAACTGGGCACTGCCATATTCAGAGCTAACCCTTGTCCCCAAGTAACATATCTACTTTATTTTTTTTTAACACTCCCAGTGATTCCGTTACTTCCCTGGCAGCCTGTTCCAGTGTCTGAACACCCTTTCAAAAAAGATATTAAGTTAAAATTTGCTATTGTCAGAACTTTATTTTGGTTTTTAGATCTATTTTGGCTACATTAAGTGTTTACAGGAAGAATAAAAGGATTACCATGGAAAAACCTTGCCACTTTCACAGTAAGGCAGCTCTAACCAGGTATTTTAAAGATCACACTTTGATCTTTGTTCTTTTCACCTTTGTCTTAGATCTCCAGTGACTTCTTACACCTGAGGATATTTTATGTTCATGTTGAAATCTTCAAAAGACTTTTTAAGTCAGCCTATGAAGCTAATGTTTTCTGTCTGCTGCCAATGAAAATCACTAACCTGGATAACTAATCTATAAGGTATCTTTGAAAGCGTTAATCTTGTTCTACTGAATAAATTATTAACTTGTAATTAAACTTTTAGTTTCAGCCTTCATTTCAGTCTGAAACAGAGAAAAGCAAAACCCTTTCTTCCTAAGTTATTTTTGAACAGCGCCCACTCATGCCAGCCTTTTAGGGCTGCTACTATTCATAGGGAAATAAAATTTAGTAGACTTGTTACAATGAATTCTAAAATTTGGTTCACACATCGTTTTAATTCCACTCCACTTCTTTTCTATCCAATGACTGTTTAGAAAGAGCTGAAAATATATCAGCAGGGGAGAAGGGAAATGGATCCTCATTATTAGAGTCTGTCAGTATTAGTCTTTGTCTTTGAAAGAACAGCCTTGAAGACTAAAAAAATCTTGATATTTGGGGAGTCAAGGAACATTATTCAGCATCAGCTATAAAATAGGCTATATAAAGGGAAAAACTGTCATGCTAATGAAGTTTCAAAGCTGTTGTTTTCTATCATTTAGTCATCATATTTATTAAACAAAACCAGAAACAGCTCTTTCACCGGTGAAGTTAAATAAGGGGTCCCAGAAAATTTTTAGGTTTTACAGAACAAAACTTTTGATTTTGTGTCTGGCAGCACAATTTAAACAAGGCATCTTGGAGGAACTAACCTCCTTTTCCAAGAAAACTGGCTTGTGTATTTTCTCTTTTTGATGTTCATAAATTGGCCATGGATGTGTCCAAACCCTAAAGTGTTTAAACAAGATGTCAGATACAGGAGCAGAGTTTTACTGTTTCCTGAATACTCTTTACTCTTCTTCACAGAATGGATCCCAGCCAGCTACCTTCCAAGCTGTGAGAATACTTCCCATAAACTGCTACTACCACATGAAGAAAAACAACAGCAGAATCCTTTATACTCACAGGACAGATAAGAACATGAGACAAAAAAGAGGAAATGAGGGAGTAGCCTCTCCAATGAGACAGCTAAAACTCGCCTCACCTCATTGTAGAGGTGCAATTTATTAAACATTTTCTAAACGTAAAAGTTCCAGCAAGTCCCCTGGAGAGAAGAGCATGTGGAAGGCAGCCTGGCTGATCATGGGGCTTCAGGTATACGCGAGCATTTCTGGTAAGGTGATCAGCGAACATATGAAGCTACAGTACACAATGCTTCAGGGAATGGCAATGAGTTTGGCACAGGGTAAGGAGAACCTGAGGGCTGCTAGGAAGCCCTCCCTAGAATTTCCGCAACATTACTCACAGCAGCTGAATATGGCATTTTATATTCACCTAAAAGGCAGCTTAGCAAACTGGTCTGACTTTGCACAGCATTTTGTTTAAATGCAGCTGTAGAGTGGTCATTTCTGATAAACAAAACCAAAAAAAAACCCAAAAAAGCCAAAAAAAACCACCCCACCACACCCTCCCCGAAAAATAAAACAAAACAAAACAAAAAAAAACCCTCTCTTTGAAATTAGTTTAATTATTTAATGTTAAAACAGCACTAAAAAATTTGGTTTTGGACATTTTAGCCTCACACTGCCTGGGTAAATTAGTTTTCCCTACTTGTGTTATTTAACCAGATGTCTTAGAGAAATGAACTCCCACCATTACTTGTATACCATACAAAATCTACGGTGTTTTATTCATTGAAAAGGAAGAAGCATCTTGGCTGGATTCCTTGGGGAAAGATAGCCTGTTATATTTGAAAGGACTTATTTGTGAAAATGCACTCAAGAGGATTTTTTTTGCGCAGCCCTCCTTGTTTCTGCTTTGAGCACCGTTATCAGAAACTGAGTTTCAGGATTCATTTGAAATCATAATCATGAGAAGTGAAGAAAGACTTTTCTCTGCAGTCATTGGCCCTTCCACTTAGTTATTCAAAATTTCCTTGTAATTATGATTGCATATTTTAAAGTCACGCATCTGGTTCTGCCTCTCCCTCCATTTGTTTCCCTGCTCCCAAGATAATTACATTTTGACAAAAATTTATTGAGACATCTGTTTTTTGCTTCAGATCTCCAGGTCATTCTGCAGCCATAACAGCGGTGCAGCACGGCTCAGCCATTTTCACCAAGGAGGGGGCTGCAGAAACTTAACTGAGGGCCAGACTGGGGAGAAGCCTCAGTATAAATTTGCCAGCTGGTTTAAGGTGGAAAGAAAGAGAATGCTTGTGAATGGAAGGGGAGATAAAAAGGAGCATCTTTCTGATAATACTATCCTTCCAGCACTTGTAATTCACTTCTAATGAAGTTAACTTGTACAAAATCAGCAATGCCAGCAAGCAATCACTCTGTCAGGAAAATGCTGAATTAGTACAGCAAGGCACAGGGACAATTGGCAAAAAGTAAAAGGAAATTTTAATAACACAGCAGACAGAATCTCAACTAGAACATTTTGTGAAAGACCAGGCAGGAATAAAGCAATTCATTGAAAGGAGGGGGTCATGTCTTTAAATACATGTGTTTAAAACCACTGCCTTTCTGGCTGGCCCTAATTAGGATCCATGACACTGTGGTCCAGACAGATTACATTTCAGTATACAATCTTATCTTAGCTACCTTAGAATTTAACACATGCACAAGCAAAATGGTATGATTTAAAGACTGCATGATCAGATGATATTCAGGACAAGCAGAAGCTAGAATGCTTTATATTTGCTACCACCACAACTTTGTCCTAAAATAAACTGCCAATCCCTTTAGTAGCAGTAATATTCCTAATTTTCTCTATTCACTTTTAGGATATGTTACAAACATTGTGTTCATGATCAGCTGTATTTCCCATTTCATGAACTACCAAAATAAAGTCCAAAATATTCAGTGAATGTTGATATTAGCCAGAATTTATGTTCAGGGTAGGGAGAACTTGGAGTTTTCTTAATAAATTTTTTTTATTAAGAGCCTAAAGTGTATTTTACTAAATGTCTCCCAAATCCCAAATAAACCGCAGTTTATCCTTATTAAGCCTCATCTTAGCAAAATCCCACATAGTGAAAAATTTCTTGTTGCTCCATAGGATTCCTCTCACAAACCCCAACACAGCCCTTCTAAAGTTTACAGAAAAAGTTACTCTTCCAGTTTTTCTTTAACCAACAAATTTTCCATTTGGTACCGTGATATCCGTGATCTGTTGCCTTACTGCATTTTGTAAGCCTGGAGAAGTTTCTCTGTAGAAACAAAAGTTTGTCTTTCAGTTATAGCAAATTACCTGCTTCTCTTGAAGAAGTGCTATTCTCTTCATACTTCAGGGCAAACCATGTAACTTACACTCTAGGCACTCCCTTATTGCTGTTGAAGAAAGCCATAGCGATCATGGGTGAGAAGAAGAGGTATTTTATGAACTATTTTCATGTGAAATGAAATTAGTTAGTAGTCATCCCCTGAAGAGAAAGATGTATCACAAAGAAACAGGGGATCCTAATTGCCTGTAAACTCCATGGACCAAAACAAAAAAAAAAAAAAAAAAAAAAAAAAAAGAGAGTAAGTGCTCAGTTTTGTTTGAGGTTTTATAATGTTTGAGGTCTCATAATGACACAGCACTTTCTTGGGTTAGGCCATTAGGTTTAGAAGGAAATAACTTACAAATGGCACTATGCAATTGCAATTGCAAAGTTTAACTGGCTTTTACAGAGGCTATTTCCCTTGCACCTAAAACTGGGCATTTTTGCTTGCTAGACAGTTTTCTGATCAGTAATCTTGGTAAGAAGTTTCCCTTCTTTTCTTAGTTTCCTTTTTGTCATCTCTGTTTTAATGTACTCTTTGTTGCATATGAGCAAAGTCAGCCTGACTTTGGGAAGCAGTGTGTTTTGGAGAATGAAGGAGGGAAGTACTTATTATCTTAATTAATCCCTATATCTCTGGGAAGATAAATGTTTCCTCATCCCTCCATGATCCTGGGGCAGAAGCTGAATGCAGGGTGCTTAAACTGGTGAGCACTTGGCCCATTGCCAAATATTCTTCCACTTGTTCACTTAAACATTTCCCCTGAGAAAATGCCCTTTATTTGATATATGAGGTGTAAATTCAACCTCCATCTTCACTCTTTTCTGCCATTTATTGAGCTTACATTGCCAGCTGTGCCAAGCCACATCAGTTGCACTAGTGATGAGTCTGTCAGTTTACAGGTTATCCCAAAAGGCCCTGCAAACTTATCTCAAGTGTAGAACTCATTTCACTATCAGATGAGATCATTCAGATGAGAGAGACAGAGAACCTGCTTTCCTTTTGGCAGCATGAGGAATGTGCATCATTGAGAGATGCTTGTAAAATCCTACTTAAAAAAGAAAAAGGACCTCAAGCACAGTACACTTTTTTCATTTTGTGTTCTGTAGACACTAACATGATGACCCAAGATATTTCTACTTAAAACCTGAGTATGTAGGAATATACAAACTGAATATGCAGGAAATAAAACAAATAAATAATCAAATAAAATGCACAAAGAATAACAAATCATTCCTTGATTTTCCTATGCACTGATAGAAGAAAGTATAGTTTATTCAGCTTCATGAAATCTCTGACAATGGATGTGGACAAAAAGGATTAAATGTATCTAGGATGGACTAGGAAGACTCAAACCCCTACATGTCTGTAAAAGTCAGATGTTTTGCTGGCTCAGATTTGATAAATGTTACAATAATAATGACCACTGTATAACAGCAATTTAGTCTCATGGACTCATTCACAATTTTTTCCCATGCCATTGCTCAGAAAGGCACAATATTTGTGTTTATAAAAACATAAATGTTTCTGTAATTGTTCTCTTATTTGTTGGCTGTTCTGAGTTCCTGTGTTTTGATGCATCTGTTTATGTCACATTTGCTATGGCAAGTTTTGTCTGACACAGAAAGCATTTTGATTCCTGAATAATTAATACACAAATGTGAACTGCGATTGAACAAGAGCCATTGAAACTCAAGTTTGAATGAGTATAATGCTTTGGTTTAATCTAATAAATAAAGCAGCAAGTCCTTCTTGAGTGTTCAAAACCATTCTGTTTTCACAAGTAGCAATATTTTAGAAGACTTCAGGACTCTTCAAGAATATATGCAGTAAAAGAATACAGAAAAATATAACTATTGTTATCATACAGGTTGTATTTACACAGTTCGTTGTAGTGTTTTGCTCAATTGGCTTTTTGGAAATATGTTAATCCTGTCAGTTCTCCAATGGTGTTCCTACACTGAGACAAGCAATAGTGTTACTCTTACTGTACCTCTCTCTGATGCTGGGTTTCTTTACTGTGTTACTACTCTGAATTTGAATTTACTTCTCCTCTAAGAAAGAACTCTTAAAGTGTCACTGAATTGTAACACAACATAGTGTAATCCTAAAATGCCCAGCAAGAAGAAAAATATTTTAGCTGTTTAACACACAATCTTGAGACTCTATCTCAGTCATTGTGCAGACAATCATTAGGCAGAATATTCCAAATCCCAAACAAGAGACAATTTTTTACTTTCTTGATAGGAAGGAATGGTTTTGTATTTTTCAAAAAAATATGCATCAAAAAATAATTCTTTTTTTTGTTGTTGTTGTTGTCTTCAAGCATGCAATATCACAAGAACCTGAGTGTCTTGTGACATGAGAATTGCCACAATGAGCTGGTACATGTGGGAATGCTATCCATGGAAAGGTCTGATTTTGGAGTCCCAGATCCTGAAATACCTGCTGGTACTCCAGGTGATATCAAACATTTGGGCATACCAAAAATAAATGCAAGAGAAAATGCAAGCTGTATTTGATGCAAAACTTTTCTACTGGCTTTGCCTTCACCAGGAACTCCTGTAATAGGGCTGCAGCCCACTTCTGTGTATTTCCCTTAACTCCAAAATTATTGTGTGGGACAGGAAAAACACCTGGCTTCTGGCGTCATTTTGTTCTAGTACCTTATTGTTAGTCTTGAGTTTGTTTTGTATGTCATCTCCACCTCTTTGCAATCATGTACAAACCTGCTCTAATGGCTTGAAAGGATTAAAATTTTGAAAAAAGCATTAATCTTAGCTAGTCTCTGCACAGCTACTGTTGAACAGAGGGTCACACTATTTTTTCTTCATCCCTGGGAAGAGGGTGCAAAAGTAGTAACAGCCTCTGGCAAGTTAGATCAGCCCTTAGCCCACTGCACACAGAGAGAACTGTAGTTGCTCATATTCTCTGTGATGTGAAAACATGTGCAGTCACTAGAATTTGTTCTGTTGGACAGAGCTAAAAAGAGAAAGGATGTTCAATTTATTCCTTTATCCAGGTCCTTTATCCCCAGAAATAAAAAGAGCCTGTCTTTTCTCTGATGACCAGAATGAGCGAGGCAACTGATCCATTCAACTTGTGCATAAGTTTTACCTGCCACTGCAGAGTCTTCATTTCCTTGTCATTAATCAGTCACAAGGTATGCAGCTCCCTCTGCCCTCAACGTAGCTTGCACAGGAACAGTAATGTCTGTCTCCACTCTTCCACTTCAAGAAATGACTGGGACAATTTCTCTTCCTACTACTGAGCTAGAGCCTTTTCAAAGGAAACTGTCATGCATCTTGTTTTGGAAGTTAGCAAGAGAGTTATTTCAAAGTGCTTAGATAAGCAAACCCACAGCCACAGGCTGGCTCTCTGCCCTTTGCTTCAACTCCCAAAATTTATTCCCTTTCCAAGTACAGCCATTGAGAAGCTCATCACTCCCTCCATAACTTCATTCAAAGAATCATTTCTCATCAAAAACAAAATTGCCAGTAGAAAGAATTTTACATGAGTGGTTCAACAAAATAATTTCAACCGTGGCTACAAAAACTTTTCTGTTTTCTTGCAGCACAACGTACAGTTATCTAACTCTAATCCTAAGGATAGATCAGACAAAGGAAAATGACAAGCATATTGAGTGTAGGTGTCAAGATGTTGGTATGCGTTTGCCTCTGTGGAAGAATTTAGTGTGTACTGTGCTAGACACAGGAGGCTCCAACAAGCCCATCACAGGACACAGCTGAAGCCATCGGCCAAGTTGTGACACCTTGTGGAAAACATATTTAAGACTGAACAAAAAATGCTACACAGACAGTGAAGAATGGGGGGAAGAGGCTAAGGAATGGACCTGTGAACACCTAGGTCAGAAAAGGAGATGGAGGAAGAGGTAGAGCAGACCACACTAGAGCACTTAATTCCCTTTAAGCCATGGGAGGAATACACCAGAACAGATATCCACACTACTGGCCGTGGAAAATCCCATGTTGTATCAACTGCTTGTTTTTGGAGGCCTGCTTGTATGAGTTACCTCACTTTATAGCAGGGGAAGAGTGTGAGGAGGAAGAAGCAGCAGAAAGGAGCTGTTATGGACAGACTGTAACTCCCTATTCCCTATCCTCCTGTGCTTCTTGGGGAAGGGGTAAGGTAGAGGATTTGG